>BLBF01000007.1:66098186-66173923 GCA_015471245.1 Laticauda colubrina
TATATATATATATATATATATATATATATATATATATATATGCTTCCCTAATGCCCTTTGTAAATTGAGGGGTGGAGACTAACAAAAGCAAGTATCTATGCTTCTTTTGTTAGCAATGATGTGGTGGGAAAAGCTCAGGTCATTCATTTTCTAAGAGAACAGAGAGACAGCCTTGACTTTCTTATAATTTTGTTAGCTTATTTTGCTGGAGTGTATTGTTGTTGCAATCTTTTTAAAAACAAGGTGGCATTGAAATTTCCAACTCTATGGAAATGTAGTCATCTTACCTGAACCATGGAAGCATGTGGATGGCCAAACAGAGAAAATAGATAAATTAAATTATTTTGTTGGCCTAAAACCAATTCTAAGGATTGTTTGACTGATTGCCTATAGCTTTAAGAATAGTTCACTTAAAGAGAGTAGTTTGGAAGAAAGTACTCTATTATAGAATATAAGATAGATTGTTTGATAGATTTTTTGCAACAGATTTTGATTATTATTATGGATCTTTATTTTTAGGTAAGGGACAGAATACATTAACCAACACTGCATCTATACAAAACTATAACATGGAACATATCAGGGAACAGAAACTTCAGTTTGACTGAATGGGTGACAAAGGCAGTTGCACAAAATTTTACAGCTCTTCTGAAATCATTCCTGAATTGTGAACCAAATGGAAAGGAATAATTTCTTCTTCTGAGCTTCCATGACTAGTGACTAGCACAGGTTTTATTAAAATCTCACACCGGGTAATGTAGAAAGGAAATAATAATACAGATAGTCTTTGACTTATGACTCAACTGAGCCCAAAATATATTATTTTTAAGTGAGGTATTTGAGTGAGTTTTGCCCCATTTTATGACTGTTCTTGCCACAATTGTTAAGTGAAGCAGCTGTTAAATTAATAGCATGGTTATTAAGGGAATCTGGCTTCCCCAATTGACTTTGCTTGTCAGAAGGTTGTAAAAGGGGATCATATGATCTCAAGACACCAGAAAAGTCCTAAATATGAGTCAGTTGCCAAGTGTCTGAATTTTGATCACATGACCATGGGGATACTGCAACTGTTGTAAGTGTGAAAAATGGTCACAAGTCACTTTTTTTCAGTGATATTGTAACTTTGGCCACTAAATGAACTGCTGTGAGTCGAGAACTAGCTGTATTCGGTCAGCATAGTTAAGTTTTCTGCATATCCTAGAAAGTGGAGAAAGGATCCTAGTTAGGACAATGTCTAAATGAGCTGGCTAGTCGCCTTCTGTCCTTCCCAGATTGAGTGCTTCAAAGTAGACAGAAGTGCAAATGTAGCATTTGCCTAAATGCCTTTAAAGCAGTAGTGCTCTCTATATTTATATTTTTTAATATAAATATATTTATATTATATTAATATAGTCTGTCTTTATATTTTGTTGATATTCTGGTGACTTGCCTGTCTGTGTGCATGGTGGTGGTCTTAGCTGAACTTAGTAACTTACAGAAATAGATGCTACTCTGTCTCAGTTGGTAAAGCCCATGTCCCACTGCACCAACGGATGCAAAGAGGATGTAAAATGGACAAAAAAGCTTGCCATCCATTGGAAAACGCGATGCATCCCTTGTGTACTCACTGCATACGTGTTTCATACACTCTATCCATCAAACATTTGTCTACTGCTATTTTATCCGCTCAAAAAGTTTTGAGCTGCACAAAAGTTTTTGAGCGGATGAACTTTCCGCCGCATACGATGTACATCCGCGACACATATGGGCAACAAACGTTCTACGTCCGTTGTCATCCATTACACATCCGCTGTATCCTCTTGGCATCCTCTGGACATCCCCTCAACTCACATCCGCTGCAGCTGAAAGCGGAAAGAGGGAGGAAGCGAAAGGTACACGGAACTTCCACACAGCGTTAGTAGCACGGAAAAAGAAAGGATGTAAGCGGATGCTTCTCATATATAGAGCATTAAAACGGACAAAACGTTTGTATATGGGACGTATCTCAGATATTTAGGATGTCTGGAGTAAGCCAAGAGTATGTGGAAGGACACCTAGCAGAAAACCGATATTTCCTATAAAAAGGAGGAGGAAATCACCTGGATCTCAGTATCAGTCCAGCAGCCGTGGTGTACAGACCTCTTCGCCCTTGGTCTTGCTCTTCCACATCATCCATTGTTCTCCACCATGGATCATCACACAGACCTTATGGTAGCTGCCATCATTCAACACCAGAACCAAGCCCTGTTCAGACTGTTTCACCTTTTCTACGCAAGGAGAAGAAGGAGACGTTCAAGAGCTGTGTGGGTCCAATGATGGATTGGGAGAAGAGTGGAGTTTGGACTCTATGACAAGCTGATGGTGGAGCTGAGGAATGAAGACACTCATGCATTCCAGCACTTCATGAGGATGTCACCAGCCATGTTTGACAAAATTGTTGAGCGTCTGAGACCTAGGTTGATCAAGTCGAGCACTAACTTCCGTCCCAGCCTGGACCATGGAGTGAAGATGGCACTGACTCTGCACCATCTGGCCTCTGGAACCACATATGGAAACATTCAGGTATACAATGCCATTGACCTCAAGGATGGGCTGGAATGCAACCGCATCATAGGTTTTCCAGATCCAGACCACCTACCCAATGACACACAAGATGTGCCCTACTTCATCATTGGTGATGACACCTTCTCCCTCAGAACCTACCTCATGAAGCCCTACAGTTCCAGATACCTCACATGAGAAGAGAGGATCTTCAACTACAGGCTGTCCAGGGCAAGACGCGTGGTGGAGAACGCCTTTGGCATCCTGGCCAACAGGTTCCAGTTACTTCTCAGCACCATGCAGCATCACCCAGGGACTGTGAGGAGCATCGTGGAAGCTTGCTGCATCCTGCACAATCTCATGTGCACCAACTACCCAGTGTTGCAGAACAGGCTTGTGGACCGTCAACAAGGGAATGGGGACATGGAGCCTGGTGAATGGAGGACGAAACCTGATAGACACTGTGGATGTGCAAGGCCCCAACAGAGCTTCACGTGAAGGGAAGAAGCAGTGCAACCTACTGAGACACTGGTGCAACTCCCCAGCTGGAGCAGTGGAGTGGCAAGACAGGATGGTAGATGCTTAATGGAAGCTTCCTTGAGCCTGTCTCATAACACTGAGGAGATTGTGCCATGTATGTTGAGTGGCCCTACAATGAAAAGGACGTTTAATAAAGAGCTTTGTTTATTTTGAAATGTGTTGATCAATGAATAAATTTTTATTGATAAAAAGGGCCATATGTGTGGCAGCTGGGATGGTGGACCATACAGTCCCACTATGTTTGCACTGGAGGTTTATCTATCCCACAGCTATCCTTACCTATCCCACAACTATCCTTACCTATCCCACAGCATGCAAAGGCTTAACCATTTTTTCAAAGTTTTCATCAACACTTTATTAAGTAAATAAAATGAACCAAGTGTGTGAAGCAAAGATAACCTTTATTAATAACTGTCTTAAGTAAACTGTGTGACTTTATTAAAAAAGCAAAATGAACCAAGTAAAGTGTCTTTAAGCAAAGATAAAGTGAACAGGTAACAACTCAGTCTCTGGCACTATTCTCAGTCACTCTGAGTCATGTCCATGGTCTCAGCTGTCAAGCGGCATGGGACTGTGGAGGTGGCTGTGGCTGGAGTGCTGGTCTGAGGCGCCATTGGGGTGCTTGGCCCCGAGAGTACAACAGGGGATGGTGTGTTCAGGAAGCTCTCAGAGAGCTGACTCAGTCCCGTGAGGTTGAGAGGCAATTCCTCAAGGACCTGGGATGTCAGGCACAGTAGTGATGACAGATTTTCTTTTGAGTGGCTTGGCTGTGGGGTGGAGGAAGGAGGAGTGTAGTGGGGCTTTCTGGTCTGCAGATGGGTGAGGTGAGGCGTCTGTGGTGTGCGATGAACCTGGGCCTGGACTGGGAAGGGCTGCCTCTGCTGTGGGAAGTCCTGGTACTCGTAGCCTTGGTAGGTGAGGGGCTGTTGAAAGCCATGGAAGGGCTGTGACATCGCCTGGGGTGGAGGGGCAGTCCTGGACTGGGTCGGATCAGGTTCAGCTGGGCCTGGAGGGTTGTGCAGCAGTGCTGTGATCTTCTCCTTCATCACCTGGTACTGGGCCTCGGGCAGGTCCATGAGGGTCTGGCTCATGTATGTGATGAAGGGCTTGCGGTTCGAGGATGGTATGTTTCTGTGGACCAGCTGAGAGAGAAGATCTGTGCTGGCTTTTATTGTGTTCCTGATCTCCAAGAGGACAGTGTGGCTCTGGCCCTCCAGTCTTCCTCTCTGCCTGCTTTCTGTGGAGGTGGAGCTGGGTGTGGGTGTGGGTTGGTCTCTGGCTGCTGCTTCTTCTTGCTCCATTTGAGACAGGGGATCTTCCACGTCCTCTGGCATGGGGAGTGCAGCTGTCAGGGGGGTCTCTGCCGTGGGGCCCTCCAAGGACACCTGCCTGGACACGGTAGCTGTCTCCTGGCTGGAAGAGGAGTGGCTGTCTATGGGTTGTCTGAGGGAGAGGGTTGACAGAGGGGCTGCTCCTCGGTGGTGGACCTCACCCTCCAGAAAGCTGCACTTGGCCATGACATACATCTCCCGGTCAGTGAGCTTGACAGTGGCCTGGCCAGATTTCTTCAGGTGCAGCTTGCCATACCAGGTGTGCATGTGCTTCCACCATCCCAGGAGTACATCTGAAGTGTAGCCTAGGCTCTCTGCCTTGTCTCTCTATGCTGCCTGCTTTCTCTTGGTGTCACGATAGAGCCTATGGCCCTTTCTCCACAAGTACCTGTTCTCCCTCAGCCATTCCAGCACCTCCTCCTCATGGTCCTCGGAAATGGAGTATTGTTTCCTCTCTCCCTTCTCCTTGCCTTGCCTCTTCCTCCCTCTGGCAGGGGCTTCAGGGCCTTCAGCAGCAGGGCTTTGAGGGCCTTGGGGCTGGTCCACCACAGGGGCTGGGCCTTGGGACTGGTCCAGCAGCAGCAGCAGGAGAAGCACCAGCAGCACCAGACACACCAGCAGGGGAAGCACCAGCAGCAGCACCACCACCACCACCAGCAACAGCAGCACCAGCAGGAGAAGCACCAGCAGCACACCAGCAGCAGAAGCACCAGCAGCTTCAGAGTCAGCGCCAGGGGGTGGGATGGTCATTCTGTCCTTCTTGCCAGGGCTGGCAGGAGTAGGCACAGGCTTTCTCTTTTTCCCTGACTGATGAACCATGGTGTTCTTTCAAGATGTCTCTGGCAGCAGGTCTTTCCTCTGAAAGGTGACTGCTTGCAAGCTGCATCTTTTCATATCCGCGGAGCTGACACAATTCATCCTCCCCGCATGCACAGTGAACGCTTTGCATCTGCTACGCATCCTCTACGCATCTGCTATGCATCCTATAGGCGTCTGTGATGCATCCGTGTCATCCGCTACACATCCGCTCCTTCCGCTACACGTCCACTTCACTATTCTCCCCCAGAAGCCCTTCAGATGTATCATCCACTTCCATCTGCTTAACATCCTCACTACGTACTACCCCCATCTGTTCCTTTCCGTTGTTTTCCATTCTGTTTATGCAAATTTTCACCAGTTTTGAGAGCGGATAACAATGGATGGAGCCACCCCCAAAATTTTGCTCATCCGCTGTATCCTTTTTGCATACGTTTTGCATCCTTCGGCCAGTGTGACCTAGCCTTAATAAGTGGTTAAATGGGAAATAGACTAGTCTTTGGAGAAACAGGGCAAAAGCAAAAACAACAGGTCTGTTAAGTGCTTTGATGGGCAACAGTGATTAAGCTCAGGAGATTATAATATAACAATGATCAGCAGCAAAGCCATCAGTAATTTAGTTGAGTGCAAAGCTAAGCAACAGCAATAATAAGCTATTCAGCAGTTATGTTTAGGAGAAGGATAAGTAGCATTAAATAAACTTCCTACTTTGATAGCAATAATGGTAAGATATGGGAAGCCAGGCAGCACTTTGAATGAAGAATGATTAGCTCAGACTTCAAAGCTGATGCCTGTGGTCAATGAGACCCGTCCTTCCTTTTCAATTCAATATAATATATGTCTGTTTCTCAGACTATGTTCAACTGAGCTAATCCCCAGACTTCTTTAAAAAATGTCTACATCATGTTTGTACAAGGATGCATGTATGTATCTATATATTATTAAAATTCTTGTGTCTGATAGTTTGCAACCTTCAATTGGGTGAATTTGGAAGGCATAGGGCAACAATTATTGAACCAAGGTAACTCAAATATGTTGATTTACAGAACACTGAGACATATGACTCCTGCAGGAATGAAATTTGGGAAGTTGTTACTGGTTCGGCTTTGTTCTGTTCATTAGAAATAACAATCACATTTCCAATGAACCAGCAGACATTTTAAAATAATGTTAGTGAATGGGAATTGCAAATCAGATATGGATATATTTTGATAAGTACTTAGTTATTTGTTAGATGTACAATGATTTGTTAGATCTTACATCTTTCATACAGGAGCTCAAGATGTCGACCCTAAAGATGACAAAAGTGTAGCCATATTTTTTATTAGCTTGTGTATTTTTTCTATTAATTTTTAGGTTTGTAGTAACTCAATTTACTAATACTTCAGGTTTGCCACTTTCTAACTGTTGAAAGGGGAATTTTGTAAAAATAAAAGGGGAATGTTATATCTAGGTGGCATACCTTTCCTTTGGGAACAGATCAGATGCCTGCAGCTGGCTGAATGTGGAGTTTGGAGTTCCCAGATTGTTGGACTGAGAATTGATTGGAGATTGTGACTCAGGGGGGAAATTTCACACTTTTGCTTTTTTTAGGTGTAATTCTGGATCCCGGTCAGAGTCAGGATTACACCAAGTCTCTCCCAATTTAATGTGTACCTAATAAACAGTATTTGAAAGGAAGATGGATACCTTGGACTTTATTTTTTGGGACATGCTTGACATTAAGGAAACAAAACAGTCTCTTCTTCTGTTTTTTCCCATCAAGAACAACCTGTGAAGTAAGCGAAGCACTCAGTAACTTTTGTGGTTGAGGATGAATTAACATCTGGGCCTGGTTGCTATGGTCATGTGATCCTCATTTTCAAAGTTCCTGACAACTCTCCACAAGTCAATGGAGAAGCAGAAGGAACTGATATGATTGTTAATGCTCCTTGCCACCTTCCCACTAGCAAAGTCTTTGCTCGTGAGAAGATTGCAGGAAAAAAGTGAATGGAGAAAGTGGCAAGGAAGGTTGCAGGTTGTTTGGGTAAGTCTTGTATACTCTCTGCCATTTCTTCTATGCTTTTGCTACATTGGTTACTTGTACGCTCCTCACTTCCCCATCCAGCAGTAGCCACTTACCTGACTGCTGAAAAGGTATGGAAGAAGAAACAAAAGAAGGGGGAGGGAGAGATGAAAGGAAGGAAGGAAGAAATGACAGAAGGGAGGGAGGGAGGAAAGAATGAGGATGGGAAGGAAGAAAGGGAGGGAGGGAGAAAGGAACTCGGAGAGAGAAGGTATGAATGAAAATAGAGGAGGAGAAGGAAGGAAGGAACAAAGGAAAGAAGGAAGGAAGGAAGGAAGGAAGGAGAAGGAGGGAAAAGAGAAAAAAAAGAAGTTAAGAAGGAAGAGGGAAGGAAGCAGGAAGAAAGGTACATTACCAGAAACTCCTTGCCAGTTTCCAACAACCAAAATGGGAAAGTCAGCAGGAACCGGAAAATTGCTTCCACTCCCAATATTTCTTCGTTGCCCGTGATTATCTGTTTAAGTAAAGATATTTCTTTACTTCAAGATACTTGAAATGATGACCAAGTAGGTCACATTTTTTTTCGTATAAAATAAATCTATATTTCCATTTAGGAACTTTTAAAAATAACTTGAACTAATAGGGAAACAAGACAAAATGGACTTATTTTTCAAAATATGAGAAACAGAAATGAGACAGAGCAGATAGGTGTATTCATGCTTTTATGAGCTTACACTCAATTATTGGGTCCCATCAAGCTCTGTAAGACACATATACTGTGTCTGTAAGAATGAACTCTTATTCTTAAGAGTAATAGATAGAAGAGTAATTCTATCATACTTTCCCATATAGCACTGGACCAGAAGGAAGGCACCCTCCACAATACTTTGGGATTTGAATGGCATTTTAAATTGAAATTCATTATATGTGTATATATGACAGAATCATTGTTACCAAGTTACAAAACAAAGCATTATCCATAGCAGAGAGGAAAGTTAGAGAGGAAAGTTGAATTTTCTTTGTCAACCTCCATAGAGAATAATGGAAATCCTCACCATAGAATATGAACTGGAACGGTGTGTAGAATCATCTGGGCCTGATGCCCATTTGTTCTATAATGCTGCATTTGTAGAACTGTCATATGGCCATGTTGTAGTTGAAATGGGAAATAAGGTTTTCTTACTCTTCTTGGCAAATTCAGGCCTCTAAATAAATAAGTGATACACACATAAAAATCCACATTAAATGGGTCGTGTTTCCTGGGTTATATAAACTAATCCTATGCAAACCCAGTGTGGTTGTTCTTTCGCTGGCATTCACCTTCTTTCTATGGTACAGCCCAGACAATTACTTCAGTTTTGTTGAACTCTGTATTATTGACTCTCTACTATTCCTCTCAGAGTAACCAATAATCAAATAACAGAGTTGGAAGGGACCTTGGAGATCTTCTATTCCAATCCCCTGCTCAAGCAGGAAATCACTTCAGACAAATGGTTGTCTAGTCTCTTCATGTTCAAAGCTTGGTATGAAAGGAACTGAGCAGTATGGATATTCTTCCATGGTATGACATCCACAAAACAAGATGCTTGGTCCCATGGTAAGGTACCCATTGCAACGGGTTTCTGTGTCTCCAGTTCAGTACTTGGCTAATGCATTTCCAAAGGCCACACAGACTTTCTTGGCAATCTCATTCAATGTCTGAGGATAAAATATTTAAAAATACTCAGAGTGCAGCCTGAATCACTCTGAAATAATGATAGTCTTATTAAAGTTGGTAGGGAGGTTACAGTTACAGTGAGTTAATACAGTTTGAGCACATAGTATTAAGTCAAAGATATCTCAAAAATGTCAAGAAAGGCAATCAAGAAACTTACAAGAGACTTGAATAGAGTTGGCATATTTTACAATGCTCAGCATGTTTATGGGCTGTTGGTTTATTGTGTACTCTTACAATGTACTGGGAGATGGGAATTTGTAGCCCACCAGATGTTGCTACACTAAACTTCTGCCAGCTTCTGCCAGGATGTTAATGGGCAAGGAATCCTGGGAATTAAATTCAGTAACACAAGGAAAGCCACAGACTTCCCCATCCTGCTACAGCTTTGGATGATATATTACAGGATGTAGAGAAGACATAAAAAGAGCACCAAGCCTAAACTTAAGTTATAAAAATGATACAGAAATAGTAAGAGGCACATGTGCAGAAATCAAGGAATTGAACTATATACGCTCCAAGAAGGAAGAATAAAGAATCAGTCTGAGTATTTAGAAATACCTTCAAGATATCAGTACAAATGAAGGGAAGGAATAATTCATATTTTTAGAAGCTAGCTGGAGAAAGAACCACAGCCTGAAGCTATGGAATGAATATATAAGTTATTTTTTTTAAAACAATTAACAGTTAATAATTAATAAGCAAATGAATAAGCTTCCTAAAGAGATAGTCAAAGATGATCATTATTTAGAAACATTTTTAAAAGGACATTAAAGGAGTGCTCAGCTTTCAAACTCATTTAAACTTATTATAGCTTAATGTATATTTAATAACGATTATGACATCTTTTTCAAGATGATTGATTCCTGATCTTTGCTTACAAAGCCCCAGTCTGAATAGGAAAGTGAATTCCAGCCCAAAAAGGGAACACAAAGAAGAACTGTTCTTTTCTCAGGATCTGAGTGAAAGAATCTACTTTTCTTGTCCTCATGAAGATATATACATATCAGGGGAGACATCAGGAGTGGGATTCTACCAGTTCGCACCTATTTGCTAGAACCGGTTGTTAACATTTCAAGCAGTTAGGAGAACCGATTGTTAGAAGAAATTACTGGCCTAATCCTGTAAGGAAGGCAGGAAGGAAACATTCTGGTGTTGCTTACAGAAACTGCCTCTCCATTAACTCTTATTATATTCTTGGCAGGACTAGACTCCTGTCTCAGGAACGTCTCTGGAGTTTTTTTTCTCTCTCCTTTGCTGGTACTTTGCTTGTGTGGAGTTCAAAGTTACAATGGCACTGAAAAAAGTGACTTATCACCATTTTTCACACTTACAACTGTTGCAGCATCCCCATAGTCATGAGAGGCCAGGCAAGGAGATGAGTGCCTCAGTGCGAGTGATATTGAGTTGGCAACGCCCAGCCAATAACATGACCACCAAGCCATGTCCACCCAGTCACATGACCACCAAGCCATGTTCACCCAGTCTCATGACCACCAAGCCATGCCCACCAACTAAGCCATGCCCACAGAACTGGTTGTCAAAAAATTTGAATACCACTCCTGGGAGACATGACAGCAATGTTCCAATATTTGAGGGCCTGTCACAGAGAGGATGGAGTCAAGCTATTTTCCAAAGTCCCTGAAGGCCAGACAAGGAATAATATATGGAAACTGAGCAAGGAGAGATTCAATTTAGAAACAAGGAAAAAATCCTGACAGTAAGAACAATCAACCAATGGAACAGCTTGCCTTTGGAAGTTGTGGGAGCTTCATCACTGGAAGCTTTCAAGAAGAGACTGGACTGCCATCTATCAAAAATGGTGTAGGGTCTGCTTGGGCAGGATGTTGGACTAGATGACCTACAAGGTCCCTTTCAACTCTGTTAATCTGTAATATATATATGCAACCCCTGAACAGTATTGTCTACCTGGTTTAAAACACATTCTACTAGTAGCATAATTAAATCATATTTCCTCAGGTTGTTCATAGAAATATCACAAAAAATGTTGTGTTCATGTTGAATCTAGGATGAATCAGGGGGAGTATATTTTTCTGCTTCTGAAGAACCTCTTTGTATTCAAAAGTTTAATTTATTCAACTGTTTGGTGAAGTGCCTGGTTTGGCTTTGTCTTTTTCCCACCTATTACCAAGAATTAATCCAGGTTGCTAATATATGTTTCCTTTGCTCACTTCATATGTTTTGTTTGAAACCAGAGAGATATCTGAAGGGTACCTAGACTTTCTTTCTTAAAATACAGGTAGCATTTTTGTCTCAGAAGCTTAGTTGTAACCTGGTATTTTAAGCATCTTTCTGAGGCTAATTCATTCATTATATCACCTCCTTCCTGAGAAAAATGTAATTTATAGCTTTATAACTCCATAGCTTTGACTTATACCTTTAACATGTAGCCTAATTTTATTACTCCCCTGTCTGCTTTTTCACTCACTGCTTTCCTTATAGCCCAGCACAATGAACAGTTCTGAAAAACCTGAAAGCTTAATCATTCTTTTGTGGCATCCAGAACAGCTTTTAAGGACACACAGTGGGACTTCAGGTGAAAGATAAATCATTCCTCCTTGGTTCCTCTGATGGAAGCGGTACCATCAGCTGGAAAACTTCAATGGAATTCACTCTCATGTATTGTGAAATGGAAGAGTGTTCTGTGGACCAATGCTGTTATCTCTGCTCTTCTTTGAACAAAAGCTTCTTCTGTGAATGGAGTGGAAAAATGGAATCTGTGTGCTTGTCTCTAACACAGGCAGCTGCATGTCCTTGGAAGCTAAAAAACACAAAGCATATTGTTGATAGTTGTTTCCTGCCAACTGTGATCTATGGCTCCTATCCAGTTTTGGCTAATTTGTGAAATCCACCCCTCCTACCAATTCCAATTGCTTTAAGATATAAGTAACCATCCCTGTATTTTATGGTGAACAATTCCATGAACTAATTACATGATGTGTAAATGATTTCCTTTTGTCAGTATTCACTAGTTGGCATTATAAATCTGGCTGCAGCATAATGGTCACCCTAATGGGCTGGGTAAAGCATTCTCTTAATTCGAATGCTAAGATTTAATAATTGGATTTTAGTAATCCACATTAAAGCACATAGATAGTTAAGGATATTTATTAAAGTGTAACTAATCACTTAGCATGATTATGTCTCATTTAGGATAAGGAAGCATTTTACTAGGGTAGATAACAGTAATAACAATAGGAAAAAATGTACTGTTGCAAAAGGCTTTTATTCCTGGCTGGGGTTCAGGACTACCATATTCTTTTAAACTGCACAAAATGTGTTCATTATAGAAAGTAATGAAACTGAGCATTTCAGAAAGATTCTAAAAGGGAAAGTACAGCCTTTGAACTGAGATAATTATATTAGTAAGAACATAGCCAAGCTAAGGAGCAAGAATGAAGTAACTAATGGACAAATTAGGTGTTGTTTGTAAGGGACTTTGATAAAATGGATAGGATGAATTCTGGCTATTCCTGATTCATCATTGGGGACTTGATGATGCTTGACAAGCATCTCTTCTTTCAGCAGATCATCAACATCTAACTGACCTCAAAGAGATGGTCAAGTAAGACTTAAACCTCAGCTGTCAACCCTGAAGCTTTTAGGAATTCATCTGCCAAAGGGTTTTGCTTGGTATCAACTCTATTAGTTGGAACCCTGACATTAGCTACATGACCCACATGAGCTTTTACAATTCTTTATCATACTAACGTCTGATTTTCTTGTTACATTTATGAAAATGCATTGGAGAAATCCTCTCAAAAAACTTTCTTGCAGTTGTCAGCTTGCAACACCAGGGCTTTGGTTTGAAATGGAAAGTATTCCTTTCCCAGTTGAAGGACAGGGAATAGGATCGGAAAAAAAGAGGGAGGAGGATGAACCTTCATCACCAGGCTCATATTACTGGGAGGAAATGGGTTGAGGAGAAGTCTGGAAGAAAGGATGAGAGTCTCTTTTTCTTCTCTTTCTCATTCTCCTCTTCCTCCTCCTCTCTTATCTGGGTTAATATGAGGTAGAACCTATGAAGACCAGGAGCTGCATCTCTTTTGCAGGTCCCATCAGTCCCCCTTTGGGTCTGGGGAGACAGGGACAGGAGAAGGGCACAGTATAGGGACAGAAAGAAGTGGATTTTCAAGTTTCTGTAGAATTTCAGAAAAGTAATTTTTTTTCATACCTAATACAATTCAAGACTGTACATAAAATGACTATTCAGATCAAGCTGGAAAGTCAAATTTGCATACTTCCATTGATTATAGAGGAAATCTAAAAGGTAGTAATACTTCTGCAGAAAGTGAAGTAGCTGCATGTGGGTTTTTTTTCTATTTGAAGATACCAGGTTTCAGCTAAAATGAAAATTTGTGAATTTGTTAATACTGTGACATTCTTTTTTGAGGATTGGAGATATTCTATTCCATAGCAGAATTGATTGATTTATTCTGTATTAATGGCGGGGGGGGGGACACCTGAATTTATAAAAAGTGAAACCTCCAGTTAATAGACCTCAGTACAATGGACTTGCAAGTAACCAACCAAATTTACGCAGTATGTCATTGGCATAAATATTACCCTTTATAAAATATCTTCTCATTAAACGACATTGCATAATATTTTCCCCTCCATTGTTGAAATGAATTACTTGCCTTTTAGTGTAATCTAGTGGCCTTTATGGAAGTAAACAGGCTTTTTTGTGGGGGAGGGGGAAACCTTACAGTTCTGTGTCAACTCCTGGCAACTATCTGGACAAGAACCTGCAGTTTTCTTGGCAAGATTTCAGACCTTGTTCTTGCCTACTTATTAGGGCATGGAGAAAGATACTGGCCTAAGATCACCCACTGACTTTGTGCCAAGATGAGATTGGAACTCAGTCTGTACTTGTGCCTTAACCACTACATTAAACCGTCTCTCCTAAAAGTCAATATTCCAGTATAGTACATAAATGAAGAGATTGTCAGAAAGGATGAATTTTGACTGAAATTTTGGAGAATGATAGGGCCAAACACAACTTAAAGAATGTTTTACAGCTTGAGACCCTGTAGGAGAATTTCCTTTCTTCTTTACTAGATAACTGAACTTCTGTACACAGGGGGATCTCCAAAAAGACTTCTGCTGTTCTAAAGGACCAGGTAGGTTCAGAGTGGTTTTGCAAATGACATTGCAAATAGCAAAGTAATATTGCAAATAGCAAATCTCAAAGCCTTTTAAGGATTTTAAGGTCAATAATAATAATGCCTTGAATTGTATCTGCAAGACAATTAATAGGGAGAACATACCTTCTGTACATCATCCTATGATCCTTGTACTTTGTACTAATCTATCTAATCATTGCATTTAGCACCAATAGCAATTTCTGGATACTTTTCAAGGTCAGCTTCACTTACATTAGGTGATATGTAAATATTGACTTTGAAAACATCAGTTTTCACAAGTCCTGATTGCTGCTTTGGTTAATAAGTTCTGTGCAGTGCAGTAGAATCCGGTGTCCTCAACATGTTGAAGGCATTTCTCCCTCAGCAGCTTCATGTTGATATTGAACAACAGAGGGTCAATGTAAGATTCTTGAGGAAAGTTATAAGGCAGAGTCTAGATGATGAATGGAGTTCTCACAACCCCATCCCTTACACAAACCACAACAAAGTCAAGGGAAGCCTTTTTGAACAGAGCTTTATAATGGCATTGCTTGAGCAGATAGGAAAACCCTGTCCTTAAGGATATGTTAATCACTTTCCTGAACCTATGTGCCAGAGCAGACTGCTGGTTTAATCAGCCAGAAGGATCAAGAGTCAAAGAAGCAGGTGGTAGTCTTTATGTCTTGATACACGCTGTCAATGTTCTTAATATCTGCAAGCTGACATGCACACACACACACACAATTTTGCTATTCTTTCTGTTTTGTTAGCTATTAAAAGAACAAATAAAAGCAGAAATGACATTCTTATAAGCTGAAATGAAGCAACATTGATCTGAAATTTTGTTATTAGGGTTAACATCCTGTCCCAATACTGGAATCCAAGTCAAGGCAAATCTGACTGACATTGTAAAAATCTATTAAAGTGGCTCCATCAGTACTGCTCCCCTTGTCAACATCTTAACAGTACAAGAAAGCATTGCTTCCCTGTAGTGACACAGTGGTGGCAGAAAAAAATACCCTGCTCACTGCACTCAGTGCTAAAATCTAGAATTTCAAATGGGCCTAAAAAGTTTCTTTTCTCCGTCATATGGTCTGGTTCCTCATGGAAGCTTCTCCATTTGCTTTCCATCCCTCTGCTGATCAACTTCATTATGTTCATCTCATTGATGAGCCTAGTTGCTCCATGAGTTCTGTTAGAGAGAAGGGAGTAGTTAGGAACAATAAAATCAATCACCAAAGGTATATTTATTGTCAAGACACCAATAAATGAGGTGGGAAATTCCCCAAGTGGATCCAGAAAACCACTTGATTTTTAAAGCACCTGGCCAAGCCATTTTAATTGGACTTTTGTTCATACAAATCCTTGTGGCATCTGTCTATCTAAAACTGAAGAATTTCAGATAAGTTCTTTAACAGCAATTGTACTTTGACTTATATACTTCTTCACAGAGCTTTATAGCTCTCTCTAAAGCCCATGTCACACTGAACCAACGGATGCAAAGAGGATGTAAAATGGACAAAAAAGCTTGCCATCTGTTGGTTAACGCGATGTATCCGTTCTGTACTCACTGCCTCTGTTTTGCTTCCTCTCTATTCATCCAGCATCCGTTTATGGACATTTCATCTGCTCCAAAAGTTTTGGGCTGCCTAAAACTTTTGCGCGGAAAATGTATCCAGTTCATCCATTCTGCATCCACTACGCATCCGCTACGCATCCGCTACGCATCCGCGACACATTCGCTGTATCTGCTTGGCATCCGCTGCGAATCCGTGCAACTCGCATCTGCCCGGATGCAGGGAGGAAGCGTAACGGACGCGGAAAAGATGCAGAACGGATGCAGAACGGATGCAGCATGGAAACAAAGCGTTTAAAGTGGAAAAAACGTTCGCAGAGGGGATCTATCTCGGATATTAAGGATGTCTAGAGGATGCCTAGAGGATGCAAAGGGACACCTACACTGCCTATAAAAAGGGGGAGCAACTCACCTGCATCTAACTTTCAGACCAGCAACCCACCTGTGCGAACCTCTACAGCCTTCATCTGACTCTTGCTCTTCCACAGCATCCAGTCATGTCCACCGTGGATCGTACCACAGTCCTTTTGGCAGCCACCATCCTTCTGCAACAATACAAAGCCATCTACAGGCTCTGTGAACTCTACTATGGGAAGAAAAAGAGGCGGCCAAGAAGCGTCTGAGTCCAAAAATTGATCGGGAGAAGAGCAGAGTACGGACTGTACAACAAGCTGATGGTGGAGCTCAGGAACGAAGACACTCGGGCATTCCAGAACTTCAAGAGGATGCCTCCAGCCATGTTTGATGAAGTTGTGCAGCGGCTGACACCCAGGTTGACCAAGGCAAACACCAACTTCTGGCCCAGCCTGGAACCTGGGCTCAAGGTGGCACTCACTCTGTGCCACCTGGCCTCAGGGACCACCTACAAAAGCATGCAGTACGGCTGGAGGGTGCCACACAACACCATCAGCATTGTGGTCAGAGAAGTGGTGCAGGCCATCATCGAAGAATACAAGGAGGAGCTCCTCCAGTGCCCCTCCACTGAAGAAGGATGGAAGAAAGTTGCAGAGCAGTGGTATCAGAGGTAGAACTTCCCCCACACCATTGGAGCCATCGATGGCAAGCACGTGGCCTGCAAAGTGCCAGCCAAGTCGGGGTCCACGTATTTCAACTACAAGGGCTTCTTCAGCATCATCCTATTCGCCATGGTCGATGCTGACTACAAGTTCATGTACATTGATGCTTCAGGCTATGGCTCATCTTCAGATGCCCAGGTATACAACGCCAGTCACCTCAAGGAGGGGCTGGAAGGCAACCTCATCGTGGGCTTCCCAGATCCAGAACCCCTGCCCAACAACACGCAAGATGTGCCCTACTTCATTGTGGGGGATGACGCCTTCTCCCTCAAAACCTACCTCATGAAGCCCTACACTTCCAGATGCCTCACCCGTGAAGAGAGGATCTTCAACTACAGGCTGTCCAGGGCAAGGCGGGTGGTGGAGAACGCCTTTGGCATCCTGGCCAACAGGTTCCAGGTACTTCTCACCACCATACAGCATCACCCAGAGACCCTGAGGAGGATCGTGGAAGCTTGCTGCATCCTGCACAATCTCATGTGCACCCACTACCCAGTTTTGCAGAACAGGCTCAAGGACCATCAACAAGGCAATGGGGACATGGAGCCTGGTGAATGGAGGCAAGGGCGAAACCTGATCGACACTCAGGATGTGCAAGGCCCCAACAGAGCCTCACGTGAATGGAAGAAGCAGCGCAACCTCCTGAAACACTGGTGCAACTCCCCAGCTGGAGCAGTGGAGTGGCAAGACAGGATGTTAGATGCTTAATGGATTCTTCCTTCAGCCTGTCTCATCACACGGATGAGATTGGGCCATGTATGTTGGGTGGGCCTACAATAAACAGGGCGTTTAATAAAGAGTTGTGTTTATGTTGACATGTGTGGATGATTGATTACATTATTATTGATAATAAAGGGCCATAGGTGTGGCACCTGGGAGGGTGGACCATACAGTCCCACTATGCTTGCACTGGAGGTTTATCTATCCCACAGCTATTAGCCATCCCAAAGGTATCCCTGCTCATTCCACAGGTATCCCTGCCCACCCCACTGCTATCTTAACCCATCCCACAAGCTTGCAAAAGCTTAATCCAATTCTAAAAGTTTCCACCAAGACTTTATTTAAAAAAAAGAAATGAAGCAAGTGTGTGAATCAAAGATAAACTTTATTGAACAACAAGTTGTAAAAAAAAAAATGACCCAAGTTAACTGTCCAAATAAAGTCCACAGGTAGCCAGCTAGCCGGTCTCTGCACTCTTCTTGGTCACTCGGAGGTGTGCCCAGTCTCAGGGGTGAAGGGTCCAGGTGCTGTGGTGGTGGGTGGTGCTGGAGTGCCTGGCCTCGAGAGTACAACAGGGGACGGTGTGTTTAGAAAGGTCTTGGACAGCTGGCTCAGCCCCGTGATGCTGAGAGGTCCTTCCTCCATGCCATGGGGTGTCAGCCCCAGTACTGATGACAGATGTACTGAGGCCGGGCTTGGCTGTGGGGTGGAGGAAGGAGCAGTGTAGTGGGGCTGTCTGCTCTGCAGCTGGGTGAGGACTGTCATGGGTGGCATCATTGGCGTGGCATTGGCGTGGCATTGGCTCCACAGAAACCTGCCTGGAGACAGGGACTGACTCTCAGCCGGAAGAGGACTGGGTAGCAGCAGGCTGCCTGAGAGAGAGGGTAGTGAGTGGGGCTGCTGGTGCTCCTCAGTGGCGGATCTCACCCTCCAGGAAGCTGCACCTGGCCATGACGTTGGTCTCTCTGTCTGTCAGCTTCACAGTGGCCTGGCCAGATTTCTTCAGGTGCAGCTTCCCGTACCAGGTGTGCATATGTTTCCACCAGCTGAGGAGCACCTCCGAAGTGTAACCCATACTCTCCGCCCTCTCTCTCCAAGCAGCCTGCTTCCGCTTGGTGTCCCTGTACAGCTGGTGTCCCTTCCGCCACAGATAGTCGTTCTCTCTCAGCCACTCCAGCACCTCATCCTCGTGCGTCTCCGCAATGGAGTATTGCCTCCTCTCCCATTGTCGCATACGCCTCTTCCTCCCTTTGGCAGGACCAGATGGGCCCTCATCAGAGGGGCTCCCAGGTAGTAGGGGCTGCTCCTCCACACCACCACCAGCAGCAGCACCAGCAGGATCATCATCATCATTCTCACCAGCAGGATCATAATCAGCATCATCATCCTCACCAGCAGGATCATCATCATCATCATCATCATCAGCAGCAGCAGCAGCAGCAGGAACACCAGGACCAGGATCAGCAGCAGTAGAGTAAGCACCAGCAGGGCCAGCAAGTCCAAGAGCACGAGCAGGACCAGGAGCACGAGCAGGACCAGGAACACGAGCAGGACGAGCAGGATGAGCAAGACCAGGAGCACGAGCAGGACGAGCAAGTCCAGGAGCACAAGCAGGTCGAGCAGGACCAGGAGCAGCTTCAACAGAGTAAGCAACAGCAGAAGCCCCAGCACCAGCAGAAGCACCACTGCCAGGAGCAGCTTCAGCAGAAGCCCCAGCACCAGCATAGTCAGGGGCAGGGGGTGGGAGGTTGGCCCTGTCCCTATTGCCAGGGATGGCGGCATGTTGCTGAGGCTTTCGCTTCCTCCCCATGGTTGTGGGGTTGCTGGCTGGCAGGAAGCCTGGCAGGAAGCCTGGCAGGAAGGCTGGCAGAAAGCCTGGCAGGAAGGCAGGCAGGCAGGGCAGGCAAGGAACTCGAAGTGTCCAGCAGCAGGTCTTTCCTCGGAATGCTGGCCATGTGCGAGCTGCTTCCCTTTATATCCGGGGGGCTTACGTAATACTTCCCCCCCGCATGCTCAATTAACGCTCGCCATCCGTTCTGCTTCCGCTGTGCATCCGCTCGGCTTCCGCTGTGTATCCGCTTTATCCATTGTGCATCCACTGTGCATCCGCTTCATCCGTTCGGCGTCCGTTCTGCATCCACTCTTTCCGTTCCGCGTCCACTTCGCTGAGGCCCCCCGGAAGCCTTGTGGTTGCGCCATCTGCTCCCATCCGCTTCCATCCGCTGTGCTTCCATTCCGCATCCACTTTCCAGCTGCCCTGCATCCTCCCCGCGTCCGTGTTATCCGCTCCGGTAATGCAAATTTTTGCCCTTTTTGAGAGCGGATAACAATGGATGGAACATTTTGCTCATCCGTTGTGTCTATTTTGCATCCGTTGGCCAGTGTGACATGGGCTTAAGCAGTTTACAGAGTGTACAGTTTATTGTCAGTATTGCTGATTACTGAGTATTGCTCCCAACAATCTGGGTTCTCATTCTTATTTTAAAAACTCAGAAGGATGGATGGTTGAGTCAATCTTAATTCTCTCTTTATTAGACAATTAATTCAGGCTTAGGGAAAAATATTGTGTTGGATTTTTAAAAAAGAATTCACATCTTTTCATGAATTAAATATGTGGTGATTTAAAAAGATAGTCAAAATGATTAAGGCTTTTATCATTAAATAAATTTGGATCTTACATAAGCACTATTCTGTGAATTAATAAATTTTATTTTGGATATAAATTCATGGGAATGGCTTTGTTTCTTAGTGTAGCTATTGGTTGCTATATGATAGCTATTAGTTTTGCTATTCAGCAGTAACATTAACAAAATACCAGAGCTCTATTGATAAGTAATTATGAATATTTATAGAAGGTACTTATTTATTTTCAATTAAATACTACGAAAATAGTTATTTTCTTTTCTGGAAGGCATTATTGCATTTGAAATAATTCCTTCAAAATAAATTTTTAGCAAGGTTAATTAATGCACAACAACAATTAACAAAAGGTAATAAAGTTTCATTAACATTTAACAATGTGTTATATTTGCCCTCTCTCCTAATCAGTCTTAAGCCCATGTCACACTGCACCAACGGATGCAAAGAGGATGTAAAACGGACAAAAAACCTTGCCATCCATTGGTTAACGCGATGTATCCGTTCTGTACTCACTGCCTCCGTTTTGCTTCCTCTCTATCCGTCCAGCATCCGTTTATTGACGTTTCATCCACTCAGAAAGTTTTGAGCTGCCCAAAACTTTTGAGCTGAAAATGTATCCAATGCATCCGTTCTGCATCCTCTAGGCATACGGGGGACATCCGTTCTGCATCCATTACACATCTGCTATATCTGCTAGGCATCTGCTGTGCATCCGCACAACTAAAATCTGTTCCAGCGGTAAACGGACACAGGGAGGAAGCAGAACGGACTCGCAGTGTTAATAGCATGGATGGAGAAAGGATGAAAGCGGATGCAGCTCATCTGCTCTGCATCCGCTCTGCATCCGCTCTGCATCCTCTACGCATCCGCTCTGCATCCTCTACGCATCCGCTCTGCATCCTCTACGCATCCTCTATGCATCCTCTACGCATCCTCTATACATCCGCTCTGCATCCTCTATACATCTGCTCTGCGTCCTCCCCACGTCCGTTCCTTTCCGTGTTATCCGCTCTGCTTATGCAAATTTTTGCCCCTTTTGAGAGTGGATAACAACGGATGGAACATTTTGCTCGTCCGTTGTGTCCTTTTTGCATCCGTTGGGCAGTGTGACATGGCCTTTAATTTAGGCTACCAAGCTAGATAGGAAAAAATAAGCAATTTGATAGACCATAAACTATTTTTTTTAATCCAGAAATATCTTGTGTTATACCTAAATTGGGTATGTGTAGTCCTTGACTTACTCAAAGGTCCTTGGCTCAAACATTGTTTTTTTCCTTTGATGGATCTGATACTCTTAATTCTCCAGTATAGAGTTCAATGCGTCTGGAAGGGAACAGAGAGGGAGAGAAGAGATTCATCTGCTTTATAAGGATTCTGCTTCATAAGGATTTATAAGCCTAGAATTGGTAGTTAACATGGGATTTAATAAAGGAATTATTAGGTTACAGACTAGAAACACGGATCTACAGAGAGATTTTAGTCTAACATAATCTCTTTGTAAATCTATAAAGAGATTTAAATTATCATAATCTTGATGTCATGAGCAAAAATGGTATTTCAAGAAAGAAAATATTGGAAGAATAAATTAATGGATTTAAACTTGAGGAAAAATGTGTACACAGTGGGTAAAAGACAAGGACCTCACAGGACCAATTTGAGTATCAATTACGTACTTGAGTATCTCAAGACCTGCTATACAGCAAATAAAAAAGAAAGAATCTCTCAAGACCAGACTAGATCCAGAAGGATAGTTACCAAAGCTGAGGATTGCATGTAAGAAAGTCATCTAACAAAAAGGCTAGGATGACATGTGTTGGAATGTGTAGGACACCGATGGCAAGAGATTAAAAAGAAAACTGTAAGAAACCTTGACGGACTTCCCAGTTTGTATTTGTTGCCATCAGATATTAGCATCCCATCTTTTCCAACCCCCTTGTAAAAACACAATCCAATTTGGAATGGGTACAAGTGAATAAAAGTGTGTTTATGTATGATGCCTAAGCAAACTGTATTCCATAACACATTTTGTGTACCTTTAAAGACTTTTCCTGAATTTTCAATAAAAATTTGTAAATGTATTCACTCATAGTTTTCCCTCCCCACCCTGACCAAGATTACGCACTACAAAGCCTCCAATTCACTTATCTCGTCTCTGGATTAGAGACAGTGCAAACAGGTGGAAAATATGTGTGCTTCAGCAGGCTACCTGAACATAAAGACAAATGGACTGGACTAGAGTATAATTTAAAGAATTATATGTTTAATTTCATTGATCCAAATCAGAGGAAAATTGATCAAAACCTATTTCAGTCTTCAATCCTACATGAAAATCAAGTTGCTATTTTAAGTTCATCTTCCCAGGTAGCTTGAAAAAAGCAGAGATAGTGGCTTGTGTATTGTTCTATGATTTTTATTAATGGAACAGCTCTTTGGAAATTACTGCTTCTTTTTTAATGTTTCAGGTGGTACAAAAAAAAAGTTCTGTATTTTCTTTTGTGCTCAGTCACTATATAAGGTAGGGATGGAGAAGCTTTTCACTATAAAGGCCAGATTTGATTGATTATGTTAATGCTGACATATTTAGTTAGAAATCATAGTTATATGGCTGCCCATCTCACCAAACATGATTCAATAAAACTATAAAATAACTATTAAAACAGAATGCCATTATCTTAGCCTGATTATTTTATTTAAATTTCATATAAAAATTTATAACTAACATTTTATTTGCATGTCCTCCAGATAATATTTTGTTCTGATTAATACACACATTGTATCCTGATTAATTATTGTAATAAATGTGGATTGACAAATATTTTTTGTAAAATATAAAGTAAAGTAAAGTAAAAAAGTAAAAAATGTAAAAAATGTAAAAAAAAATTTAAAAAGTAAAAAAAGTAAAAAAAGTAAAAAAAAGAAAAAAATGCTGGAAATGGAGGCACCGAGGGTTCATCTATTAAAGGATGAGATGATTTGCATGATTAGCTTTTTGTGGTTGTACACTGCTACTAATTCTGCATACCATTTATTTCAATTTCAGGATGTCATTCCTACTAATCAGGGTTATGCTGTAATATTAGAGAATTATTTAGGTTTGATTATATCACATCATCACTGAAGCAGTCAGATAGGATTGCCTTAACTGTGACTAGAAAGATCAACATTTCCATATAAGTAGAGGGAACCAAGGAATAATCTGTCATTTACCCCACTCTTCATTGTTAAGCATAGTATTGTGTAACAGGACAAGGAATGAATTATATATATACTGTATTAAGGCAAGTAGTTACTGTGTTTCTCACAAAATAAGGCCGGGCCTTATTTTTTTTTTTTTGACCCCTGAAAAAATGGATAAGCCGTCTTTTCAGGGATGACTTAATTTCCTCCCCCACCTAGAGCGGCCCATATGCACATACCTCGCCGCAAGGCTGCTTCTATTGGCAGACAAAAGCTCCTTTGAAGGCAGAGTCCCCAGCCGCTTCAGGGCATGGCGTGGCTGCCTGTGTCCCCTCACCTTTAGGCAGTCTTTTACGGGTGATGGAAACTCCCCAAATGCAGTCACCAGTCATTTCAATCGGCCAGTAGAAGCAGCCTTGGGGTGAGCACGCACACACACACACACACACACACTCCCCTCGCAGTGAGGCCTCTTCTTTTGGCAGATGAATTCTCCCTTGAAGGCAGAGTCCCCAACCGCTTTGGGGCAAGGTGGGGCTGCCCGTGTCCTCTCGCCATTAGGCAGTCTTTTTTTGGTGATGGAAGCTCCCTAAATGCAGTCACTAGCCATTTCGATCAGCCGGTAGAAGCGGCCTCGGGGTGAGGGGAGTGTGTGTGTGCACTCACCCCGAGGCTGCTTCTACCAGCCAATTGAAGTGGCTGGTGACTGCATTTGGGGAGCTTCCATTGCCTGTAAAAGACTGCCTAAAGGTGAGGGGACACGGGCAGCCCCACCTTGCCCCCAAGCAGCTGAGGACT
This sequence comes from Laticauda colubrina, assembly GCA_015471245.1. Classification (NCBI taxonomy): domain Eukaryota; kingdom Metazoa; phylum Chordata; class Lepidosauria; order Squamata; family Elapidae; genus Laticauda; species Laticauda colubrina. The sequence goes on from BLBF01000007.1 coordinate 66,122,247, forward strand.
CTGCCTTCAAGGGAGCTTTCATCTGCCGAAAGAAGCGGCCTCACAGTAAGGGGAATGTGTGTGTGTATGCTCTCACCTCGAGGCTGCTTTTACCAGCTGATCAAAGTGGCTGGTGACTGCATTTGGGGAGCTTCCATCACCCGAAAGAGACTGCTGAAAGGCGAGGGGACATGCGCAGCCATGCCTCGCCCTGAAGTGGCTGGAGACTCTGCCTTCAAGGGAGCTTTCATCTGCCGATTGAAGTGGCCTTGCGGCGAGGGCAGTTTGTGTGCGCTCTTGCCCCGAGGCTACTTCTACTGGCCAATCAAAGTGGCTGGTGACTGCACTTAGGGAGCTTCCATTACCTGAAAGAGACTGCCTAAAGGTGAGGGGACATGGGTAGCCACGCCACGCCCTGAAGCGGCTGGGGACTCTGCCTTCAGTGAGCTTCTATTGGCTATCAGAGTATTCTAGCCTAGGCTACCTGCAGAGCACTCCTAAAGGCAAGTTTTATCCCCATCCTCCCACCCTTCCCCCACCTATTTCTCTCCACCTTGTGTAGTTCTAACGAATGATGTGAGAAATGGCAGGGAAAACCATGGTTTAAATAGGCCTAAATTTTGGGGGTGGAGCTAAATTTCAGCTCATGCCTAGAAATCATGCTGGGCCTTCCTATTGGTGGAGGCCGTATTGTTGGAGAAACATGGTAGTTTTCATTAGGTTAAAGTTAAGATAATTTAAATATTTAGGTAATCTAGGTCAAGGGTCCAACACCTTGGTCCACAACCTGGTGCTGGTCCATGGCCTGTTTGAATCTGGGCTGCGGAAGTGATGGATAAGCTGCATTTCTGAAAGCAGCACACAACAGTCTGCTAAGCTGGAAAGGTTAGAGAGCACTGATCTAGATAATGTCTTCAATATTATAATCTCAGAAAAATTAGATTTATTTCTATTAACAGTGTAATACATAGCTACCTGTCCTACCAGTCTAAAATGTGAATAAATGTGATGTTGAATGTTGGTGTATGTCTTGTCTATGTGAGTATGTGAGATGGAAGGACTCACAAATACAAACAATGGAAGAATGGATGGTAAAATTAATGGAGCAGGCGAAATCCACCGCTTTAATTAAAAAAAAAAAAAAGACTTTAGCTAGTTTCATTTCCACTTGAATCCACTTTCAGATTTTTTACCTGAAACTGAAAGAAATTAAGTCTTATTCTTCTTATTTGTTGACTAAAGCTGTTTATAACACAGAGTAATGTATGCTATAGTTTAATCTAATTCAAAGTGTCATTATATTTCATGCTTATATCTATACTAAAGAAAATTGAAAGTTACTCTTTTCTACAGTTTTTTTCCTCCCATTTTTGCTTTTTACCTATCCCCCTTATTCTTTCCAATTTTTTTCTTTAGTCTTTTGTATTTTATATTATTTTGAAATTCAATATGATTTTGTGGGCGGAAATGTGCAGCAAAGGGTCTTTTCCTTATTTCACTGGAGTTTTGCCATGGATGGTGTGCCATTTTTATGAAAGCCATTTTCCTGCATCCTCTTTATCTATCCTGAATAGAGAGTAGGATTGTATCTAGTGATTTCCTCGCTGACTTTTACATATTCCTTGGACATGTGAGGAAAGATTTCTGTTCATAACAACTGTGAATGTGAGATATTCTCTGTATTGTCAAGAATTACTTGAAAGTTGGGGATAGATTCCATGGATATGATCATTCTCCATGTATTTGGTATAAGCAAGGATGGAATCTCTCTCTTTCTCCTCTATCTATCATTATCATCTATCATCATCAACTGTCCATCTGTCCATCTATCTTTCAATTTTTCAATTTTTCCATCTTCCCATCAATCAATTTTTAATTGGTCCTAGATTTACAGAGCATGGATGGAATGTATGCAAAAAGGTAAAGTATTTAAGATTATAAGAAGAGTCCTATAGAATATGTCCAATATTTTCAATTGTTTGTCCCAAACAGGTGCTTTTGAGAAGCTCAGAAGTACAAGCAGGACAGTGATTGTCCTCTGCCATTGTTGTTTTCAAACAACAGTGATTTATCACAAGGATGCCTTTTAATCATTAATAGAACAGCTACTCATAACTCCATTCTTTGTTTTGCTTTTCCATAGTGAATTCTCCAAGAAAGTGGAAGCTGTGTTGAAATGGTAAGCTTCAACTACCAAGAAACAATTGCAAAGTTTTTTGGGTTTTGCAAATTTTTACAGGCAATTTATACCACGGTTTGCTGATATTGCTCTTCCATGAACTGACCTACTGCGAACTAAAGCTATAGGTGCTGAGAAGCCAAAACAGGGTAAGATATTACCATGGACAGTAAAATGTCAGACAGCTTTTGATGATTTAAATAATTTATTTGCCCAACAGCCAGTTTTGAAACACCCAGATACAAACCTACCATTTGTCTTCCAAGCAGACACCAGTGATGTAGCAGTGGGAGCTGTTTTATTACAAAAGAATGCGGAAGGAGTATTACAACCATGTGCCTATACCTCTCAAAATTTTAGTCCAACTGAACGTAATTGGGCAATCTGGGAGAAGGAAGAATTTGTGGTTCAGTGGTCATTACTTAGCTGGAGACATCTACTGGAAGGGTGTCCATACCCTTTTGAGGTGTAGACAGACCACAAGAACCTGGAAGCAGTTCAGAATCCATACCTGTTGTCACCAAAACACATCCGATGGGCATTATATTTCAAAGATTTGACTTCACGTTAAAACATGTTCCAGCAGGAAATAATTTTATGGCAGTCAGCTTATCATGCATTCCCCAGTTCAAAAGTCAGTGGGATAATATAATTTAACCACTCATACTATGTACCGATCAGGTTGAGTCACTCCGAACTACTATTCTTGCAACTGATTTGCCTATGATATTGGCAGATCAATGGTTGATAAATAATCACAGCCAGACAGACATGAGACATGGTATAGCATGGTGAGGAGACAAGACATATGTGCCAAACAAATTAAGATTAATAGTGTCAAAACATCATGATGTTAAACAAGCAGTCCATTATGGGTTTTTAAAAACTTTACCCCTAGCAAAGTGACAGTTTTGGTGGCCAGCTATGAGTGCAGATATAGAGAGGTATGTAAAATCATGTGTAATTGTGCAGTAAATAAAACAAAGATTGGAAAACCGACAGGTTAACTGCAAACCGTACCTGAGCCTACAAAACCATGGCAATTTCAACCTAAGAAACTTGGTCGACAAATATTCTTTGTCCCTTACTTTGAAAGGTGGTTGAAGGGATCTATGTTTATCCACCTGTTTTTTATAATTTTTTGCAGCTTCGGTCAAAGCTTTTTCTGTATCTTCCCATCCTTTCTTTTATGAATTCATCCATTCTGTTAGAGACATGGATGAGGGAGGTTGTCTAGGTAATTCTGGCATTGGGACAAAATCCATTCCTGTGTTGATTTGGAATGGAGTTAATCCCGTGCTGCTATGTACTGCATTATTGTAAAATTACCTCTGCAAAAGGTAATAACTCAGCCCAATTTTCTTGTTGATAATTTACATAGCATCTAATGTATTGTTCAATCATGGTGCTAGCCCTCTCTGCTGCTCCGTTACAAGCAGGATGGAAAGCTGAGGATAACCCTTGAGATGAACCAATGGATTTCAGAAATTCCCTCCAAATTTTTGCAGTAAATTGTACCCCTCTGTCTGATATTATTCTACAAGGTACTCCATGTAGTCTATAGATATGTTTCACGAACAGCTTTGCAAGTTTTTTTGCAGATGGAAGTCCTTTGCAGGCTATAAAATGGGCCTGTTTAGAGAATAAGTCAATTATAGTCCAAATGATCGTATTCCCTTCACTCTTAGGTAATTCAACAATGAAGTCCATTGCAATCTCTTCCCAAGGTTGGGTTGGTTCAGCAACTTGTTGCAGGAGGCCAGGAGTTGTTCTGTGTTTCATTGTGGCACAAATTGAGCAACTTTTTACACAGTCCTCAACATCAGGTTTCATTTTGGGCCACCAGAATTTTCTTCTCAGTAAATGTAGGGTTTTTAGAAACCTGAAGTGACCTCCCAGCTGGGAGTCATGGCTATGCTTTCGTACCAATAGTTTTAGGGTTGTGGGTACATAAAGCTTAGTCCCTTTCCAAGCTAGTCCATCATTCATTGTCAACTCAGTTTGATCGTCTGGGAATCAAGGGTTGGTCAATAGGGCTGTTTTCAATTCTGTAGCCAGCTTATCTTCCAGGTGTTTGGGATTGCGGTTGGCTTGGGTGTGAGTGGTCACTTGGCCTGCCGATTGAGTTTCTGAAATTAAGGCTTGTCCTATTTTCTCTTGGTGGCTGTCAAACTGAGGTTTTCTGGACAGAGCTTCCGTCAGTACATTTTTCCCTCTGGGGATATATTTAATGTTAAAGTAGAATTGCTTGAAATATTGGGCCCAACTGACTTGTTTGGGCAATAATCTCTGAGGGTCTTTAGAACCTCAAGGTTCTTATGATCAGTCCATACCTCAAAGACTTCTGGCGTCTCTTGTAGAAAATGCCTCCTAGTCAACAAAGCCCATTGTATGGCGAATGCTTCTTTCTCCCAAACCACACACCTTCTCTCTGTGTCTGTCAGCTTTGTAGACACATAAGTGCAAGGCATCAGTTGGCCTTGCGAGTCCTTTTGCAGCAAAACAGCTGCCAATGCTACATCACTTGCATCCATTTGGACAATAAAAGGCTTGGTCACGTTTGGGTGCTGGAGGATTATTTCAGCTGTGAAAAGGTGTTTTAAGGCCTCAAAAGCTTTCTGACAGTCCATAGTCCAAGCCAGGGGTTGACTTGGCTTTGGTTTGGTGGGCGGTGGGCCCATTTTTAATAGCTCCATCAACGGGAGGGCAACTTCAGCAAAGGATGGAATGAATTGTCTATAGAAGTTATCAAACCCCAAGAAACTTTGAAGTTGCTTTTGGGTTCTGGAGGGTTGCCAGTCCAGTACCACTTTCACCTTTCCAAGATCCATTTCAATCCCCAGGTTGGATATTAAGTAGCCTAAGTAGTCCAACAACTCTGTGGAATTCACATTTTGAGAGTTTCACATATAATTTGGCCACTAGAAGTTTTTCTAGTACTTGTCAGACTAATTGAACATGTTCTTCCATGGTTTCGCTGAAGATAAGGATGTCAACCAGATACATGAGGACCCCCCAGTAAAGGTACGGGTGTTGCACCTCATTGATGAGCTGCATAAATACTGCAGGAGCCCCTTGAAGTCCAAAAGGCATGACTTTGAATTGGAAGCTACCCAGAGGACAGTTAAAAGCAGTTTTCCACTCATCTCCTTCTTTGATGCGGACCCGGTAGTAAGCTTCCCTGAGATTTAGCTTGGTGAATATCTTGTCCTTCAACAAGTGGTTCAATAAGTCCTGCATAAGAAGGAGAGGCTACATGTTTTTGAGGCATACGGCATTCACGCCTCTAAAGTCAACACACAATCTCAACCCGCCATGTTTCTTCACCTTGAAGAACATGGGAGCAGCTAGTCTTGATTTGGCAGGCTCAATAAAACCTTGTTTCAAATTGCTGTCAATGTATTTCCTTAATTCAGTCATTTCAGCAGGGGTCATGGAATACATCTTTGGTTTTGGTAATTTCGCCCTGGGCTCTAATTTTAGGCAGTGGCTTATTGGGGAGGTAAGACATAACACTCTTCTTCACTAAATGCTTCAGCCAAGTCTTTGTATTGGTCGGGTACTTGGGGGCTATCTGGGAGGAGGTGGGATGCCATGGATGCTGGCTCAGGCTCTGAGTTCAAGCTGAATGGTGGTCTTGTAGTGGGTGGAAGACGGGGCAATGGGTCTGGTCCAATGAGGAGTTTTCTGAATCCATCCTCCCATTTGATCATTGAGGCCCATTTGTCTCGCCAAGCAAGTCCCAATATGATTGATTCTGAGATCTTGAGGGCCACTTTGAAGCGTATGAGTTTCGATGGGGCCCTAATCTTGATCAATTCTGTCATCTGAGTGGCTGCCCCCCCCCCAATTAAGGTTCCATCCACTTGCTCAAATCTGACTGGACGTTTTAGTGGGTTAGTCTTTATGCCCAATTGTTCAACGATGGGGAGTCCGATAAGGCATCTAGAACACCCAGTATCAATGACAACTTCTCACTGCCTGGACTCCCCCATGTTTGACCACTAACTTGATCTTGACTGTAAAAGGTATGATGGGATCACTCACCATTGGGTTGTTTTCGTAGGTTGGGTTCTTGGGGATGTGGTGGCGGTCTGGTGGTCCGTTGCTCTCATCTGCACAGAGGGGGCTTTCCCAGCTGTGTTTGGTGAACCCATCCCTGGCTGGAGGTCTTTCTTGATTTTTTTTTAACTCTAACAGCTGGATTAGACTTCAACTGCAGAGCTTGTGGTACAGAAGCTGGGGCCAGATAGTCTGCTGCTCTATGGCTGGCTTGACCAAATTGGTAACATTTCAGCACCCTAGTAGGTTGGGTACAAGCTGGTTTGGCTGATTTGGTCAGCGGTCTCCTCACCACAATTGTCTTAGGCAGGGCTGCTGGAAGAGGTTTCCTGTGTGGGTTGCTGCTGTGATCTAAGCTGAGAGATGTGACATACCACAATTGTAAAGTCTCTGGGATTCCCCTACTTTCACAGGCCTTCTTTTCTTCTGGATCAATGGCATTTTTAAAATAGTGTAAAGTCATTCTTTCAGGCCAATCCATGAGGTGGCTTGTGACCCTTCTAAAGTCCCAAATAAATTCTGACGAGGGTTGCTTGCCTTGCCTCATTTCATTAACTTCTCTTCATTCTCTGCTACCCTGTCTGGATTTTCAAATCTGAGACTTAATAATTGAATAAATCCATTTACATCATGTAATTCGAAGGCTTGTTTGTTGTGTAGTTGGGCTGCCCAGTCTGAAGCATCCCCTTCAATCATCCCATTTGTTATGGCCGTAACCGAATTGGTCTCTGTGGCATGTTGATCTCCAAATTGTTCTATATGGGATCAGATTCAAGTGAGGAAATAATTGAAATGTTCATGGCAGCCATCAAATATTTGATTATATGTGTATTTGGTCCGGCATGGGTCGTGGTTGCAGAAGTGGCACAGACCAGGCCCCTGCAGGTTATAGTGGAATGAAAGAAACTGGCCTGGTGGAGTATGCAGGCTGGGTAGGCCCCCTGTATCCTGCCTGGGTCGTGCCTCTCTGAAATAGGGGTCCCTGTGGCCTTGCTGCTGGTTGGGTCTGCATTTGTGGTGGCCAGGAGGAAGATGGGTGTGGCCTGGTTTCCTGGTTGGGTGGAGGGGAAGTGGCTGCTGTCTGTTGTCTGGGCAACTCTTCTTCAGACCAGGGCTGGGTTAGTGCTGGCTGCCATTGGCATTGAATCCACCCCTGGCCTGGATAAAATCCCCACCCTGGAGGGATATGCTCTGCAGGGGACAAAATTCCCTCTGGAAAATGAGGGGATTGCCTCGAAGGCTGCAACATACTTCTGACAGTTGATGCGTCTTTCTGGCTTCCTCCAACTGGCATCTATATAGTCTCCTCCCTCTAATCAGACAGAATAACAATCTGCCTGGGGCTCGAGAAAGATTTCTCTTCAACCAACTGGGTTACCTCTGGGTTATAACAACTTCCTGAGTTGAAATGCTTCGGTATAGTTCCCAAACCTCTTTTCTCTAGTGTCATTCTGAAGCATCCATCATCTCCTCCAAACAAAGGTTTGCAGAGTCAGTTAATGTTATGGAGGGAGGGCTCCCATACTTTCCTCCCCTGCATACCTCTAACTTCGTTTGATTGTTGATAATTGTCCATCTCAGGAAAAAGAACTCTGGGTATCAGCCAAGCCCTTTTTTAAAAAATAAAAAATTGACTTGGGAAATAAATGGAAGGCATCCAGAAAGTATCCATGATATCAATCACTCTGAGACATCTCTCTCCAAGGTTGAATTTATTAGAAACAGATCTGGCATGTCAAAGGCAATTTCCCAAGTGAAATTATTTTCACGCCTTACACAGAATCCACCTTCTCTCCTCCCTTCTCTCCTCCCACTTCTACACTTCATAAATCATGAGCACCAATTAACTGCCACTGGAATTACTGGAAACATGACATACAGAATAACCTTGAACTTTTCAACTCCTCCAACTCTCTAAAAGGAAAAAAAATGTGGCAGCTGAATTTTAAAGCTGACAGACAGGTTGCAGGGAGTACCTTGACAAATCATATCAGATAGGGAGGTACAATTCACCACAAAATTCTGGTGGGAATTTATACATCTAATTGGGTCAACTCAAGAGCTGAGTACAGCGGCTGAAAGAGCAAATTCCACCACTGAGCAATACTTGAGATGTTACACTATTTACCAATAAAGTGAGTGGATAAACTTTCTACCTTATGCTGAAATAGTTTATAACAATACTGTGCATAGCAGTACTGGGTATTCCCCGTTTCATATAGTTAGTGGTACCAATACGTGAATGGCCTCATAAGCCCCAAGAGCCAAGTACTGTTAACACATGGACAGATAGTATACGGAACAAGTGGAAAGCAGTACAAATTGCATTAAGAAAAGCACAAGCGGAATATAAAACCCAAGCGGATAAAAAAAAATCTGCACAAATCCAATATATTGTGTGAGACTGGGTACATCTTTTGACTAAATATATACATTTAGGTCTAGGTAGCAAAAAACTAGGACTAAAATATATTGGTCCATTTCTAGTGGTTCGAATATTAAAACCTGCTACCATCTGTCTTCGGCTATTTTCTCGTTTTAAGAGGGTCCATCCTGTGTTTCACATCTGTCTCCTTACACCTGGTGATATGACCAGACAGGAGCCTAGACTGAAAACCCCAGGTCCAGTTTGTGATGACCATTATGAAATTGAAGAGATACTTGATTCCCGTTGTAGACATAGAATACTACAATATTTGGTTTGCTGAAAGGCTATCCCATAACAGACTCATCATGGGTACCACATACCAATGTATTTGCCCCTTGATTACAGTGATGTTTCCATCAAAACAGTGGGTGGGAGGGATGAAAAAGATTATATACGTTATGGTAATCATGTTCTCTATGTTACAGGTGGAGCCATGGTAGAGGGGACCACCTGTCGGGCTTCAATGATCCTGCTGATCCACCACCCAGTGTGAAGCCGGACACATTCAACTACCCAGCACACACAGCAGAGGCCTGGCTGGGGCGGGAGCTGCCTGATAGCTATGACTCTGAGATGGCTTTTCAGCTACACTTTGGGTTGAAAACAGACATGGACTCGGGGCAGGTGGGTGGGAAGAGCATACAGCTGTTGATGATGCTGGATTGTGCACGTGAAAGAAGTTTAGATGCAATTGAGATTAGTAATGCGGAGTGGAGACTCGAGGGATTAGTGGAGCAGGTGGGTGTTAGGTTAGTTAGGAGGGGAGGGATATGCAAATAAAAGGTGCTGAGAAGTAGTTGCTCTCAGTGCTGGCTTTACACGGGATTACTGTTATTGCCTGTTTGGAAGGAACGTATTGCAATAAACTATTATCTTCCTGAACATGAGTAACATAGTTTATTAGAAGAGTTCTCACCTTTCCAAGGTGGGCTGACAGAGGTATCTGAAACAGGAATGCAGCTTTAACTAATTCACCAATTTTGCCTAATTTTATAGTGCCCTGTTGGTGCTCTGCTACTATTAGATGCTGACTCCTGAAGCATGAGTAAAGGTGAGAATCCCTGAGGTTGCAGTTCAAGTATCAGGCAGTTTAGATAAGTCTAGCCTCTTATAAATTTGATCAATTTAGATTAATTTCAACTAGGTTTGGTTGCAGAAAGGCTCAGACTGGATCTGCCCAAACCCTACATTTTGCTATGTACTGATACATTGTTAAGGATATTATTTAGAAAATAGAATGGAAGGTTACAATTTTTGAAAAGATATGCTATAGTTACTTTGGACAACTAATTCCAACTTTTGTCCAAGATATGAACTAAGAAAATCTTGTCATTTTTCCTATCTTTCTTTAATAAGAAATACTATATAATCCTTCCTTTTGTCTCTGTGTGTATAGCTACATTGGTGAGCCTTGTTGAAGCTCTATATCTGTTCTAGCCAGTGAGGACTTAAGCCAATGCTGTCTCTGTAATTTTGAAGTCTTTATTACCTTTGATGTTAGAAATATAAATATGGTCTCAAATGTGATCATGAAAGTTTCTGTTCAGATGAAGTTTTCTGATGGAGTAATCCCCGATTTCTGTTCCATAGTTCTGTTTGAAATGTAGTATACAAAAGGAGCATTTCAATCAAACATGCACTGATTCCTACCAACTCATTTTTCTCATTCAGTTTCTAGATTTATGCTTTATTGTTGAGCCATCTATTCCCCTGGGTATGTATATGTATTTTAACAAAAGTTTTCTTTTCATTTCTTTCTTTCTGTTTCTTTTTTAGAACCTATACCCTTCAATGAATTGAGAAAACAACATCAGATTCCTAAAAACAGGACTGTTGTTTCACAACTCTGCTTTACTGAACCAGCAAGAAGAGGTACAGATGAGGGATTCCAGTGAGAATTGTTCTGTGTTCTCTTTGTTATGCAAAATAACTTGAAAAGCACGTAGGAAAGACTCAAATGACCAGCCAGCAATTCCGCAGGTATACAAAACAAGCAATGTAAAAAAGAATATAAAAGTATCAGGGTGGTTTGGCACAATATTAACCTTGAACAGTTTTCTTGATCCTTTTTTATAAATGAGTTTTAACAGAAACACTCTTGTTTTTGATAATTAAGTAAAATATATAAATATTTTCATCAATAAAATATTTTTCTTTCTTGCATGTACAGTATATTAGTTTATATAAGTTTCAAAAGAAGAATACTGCAGTGTTTTATGAGCTGAACATTGTTGCCTTGAGAATTTTTTCTTTGCCACTTTATATATTAAAAAAAATATTTTCAATTTCTTGAGTCTGTCATGGACACAAGACATAACTCAATAAAGCTAAGCTAAATCCCTACGGGGATTGTTTTCAAGACTACCTAGCATTTCCTGAAACCTACAAAATAATATTTTGAAGAGTATTACATAATATTGTCCAAGCTATGATTATAATAAGCACATTTTTTAGGAATTTCAAAAAAGGCAATTTGAACATTTCATCTGAAGTTTTTAAACAAAACTAAAAGAAAAATCTATGCCCTCTCTCCCGTGTTTTTCAATATTGAAAAAGAGAAATGTTGATAACTAAGAGGTGGGAAAGGAACATATCCATAACCCATAATAATGCCTTTATAAATTGTTTTTATATTTTTTTGTGAGCAGAATAAGAGAAGAGTGGGGGATTAGATTACCAACTCTAGCACCTTTTTGTTCATGAGGGAAAACCTTAGGTCAGGCTGCCCTCAAGATGGCATAATTAAGTGGAATGAAAGGGGACTAGTTTGAGATAAATTTAAAATATACCAGTCTTTGACATAATTTTGCAATCAAAACTCCTTTTGAAGGGCATGTTAAGTCTTGAATCAAGGTATTCCCCTCATCATTGGCTGTCTCATGAGAATTGATGTCCTGCAGAGCAGAAATATAAAAGGAACTGCTGCTCATCATTATTATGAAACAGGAGCTGGGAACTGTTTTTCTTGTCAGTTTACTTCCTTCTCTGCAATACATTTGCATCGTAAGAAGCCTAGGTTATAGTTTTTGTTCTCTACGAACTTATGGTTCCAGCTTTAATGAGGTTGAATCTGTCTGAATACAAATGAAAATTGTTGCCTCTTATATTCCAAGAATGATCTTCCACATTTGACTCAAATCAATCTCATCTTAACACTTTAATATACTTCGATACATATTTCAAATATTCTTTTACCATTTTTTTTATTGTATCATTGTTTGAATTAAAGTGACCACTATAATGGAGGAAAATAAAAGGTTAAATTAAGGATTGGACATGTGTACTAAATTTCTGTTGAAATCAAAGTAAAAAATTAATTGGGATCAATTAAATTCCCTTCAAAATTGATAGGTGTAGAAGAAATTATTGCGATGATGGGGCATGGCACAAAGGCAACACAGTCAAATAATCAGTAGGAGTCCCTTTATTAGCTTCAACTTTTCCCCCAGTGTCCAGGTTACCTTCTGGCTAGAAAAAAACTCTCCCAGGAACAGCCTTTGACTGCAGAGAATTAAATCCAAAACATGGTAAACACAAACTGTAACTTGAGGTACAAACAAACCAAACTGAGGTAATTAGTTTGGCAGGACATTCCAAAGCAAGAATTCCAGACATGAAGGCAAGGCAAAACACACATGGTTGGGAAGACTCCAGGAAGACAGATAAGCAATGACAACACAGGATAAAATCACATTTGCTCCCAGAAGCTGCTGCATTCAGCATTCAGTCCTTATAAACTTTCATCCGGGGTGTGGCTAATGAAGGGAATCAGGGTCTTTCCTCCCCTGTAAGCCACGCAACCCATGTTCTTCTCTTCTCTGTTCTTCCCTGCATGCCCTAGGATGAAGAGGGGGTGGGCCTAGTTCTTCCTCTGAACTCCCTCTCTCTTGTTCTATTTCTTCCCTGCTCTGCCCAGTGGACTTTGCCCTTCCCTATCCTCCTCCACAGCAAACGGAGCCACACTCCCATTCCCTTCATTCACCCATGAAGAGAGGATCTTCAACTACAGGCTGTCCAGGGCAAGACGGGTGGTGGAGAACGCCTTTGGCATCCTGGCCAACAGGTTCCAGATACTTCTCACCACCATGCAGCATCACCAACAGTCTGTGAGGAGCATCGTGGAAGCTTGCTGCATCCTGCACAATCTCATGCGCGCCCGCTACCCAGAGTTGCAGAACAGGCTTGTGGACTGTCAACAAGGGAATGGGGACATGGAGCCTGATGAATGGAGGCAAGGACTAAACCTGATAGACACTGTGGATGTACAAGGCCCCAACAGAGCTTCACGTGAAGGGAAGAAGCAGTGCAACCTCCTGAAACACTGATGCAACTCCCCAGCTGGAGCAGTGGAGTGGCAAGGCAGGATGATAGATGATTAATGGATGCTTCCTTGAGACTGTTGCATAACACTGATGAGATTGTGCCATGTATGTTGAGTGGTCCTACAATGAAAAGGGCATTAATAAAGAGCTTTGTTCATTTTAAAATGTGTTGATCAATGAATAAATTGTTATTGATAATAAAGGTCCATATGTGTGGCAGCTGAGATGGTGGACTATACAGTCCCACTATGGTTGTGCTGGAGGTTTATCTATCCCACAACTATCATTATCTATCCCACAAGCATGCAAAGGCTTAACCATTTTTTCAAAGTTTTTACCAACACTTTATTAAATAAACAAAATGAACCAAGTAAACTTTATTAAATGTCTTAAGCAAAGATAAACTTTATTAAACAAGTAAACAACTCAGTCTCTGAGACTATTCTGAGTCAGAATAGCCTATTCTGCATGCGTGCTGCATCCTTTTATATCCACAGAGCAGATGCAATTCATACCCCCCGCATGCGCAGTGAACACTTTCCATCCGATATACATCCGCGCGGCATCCCCTTTGTTTCCTATAGGCGTACGTGATGCATCTGCTTCATCCGCTATGCATTTTCCCCTTCTGCTATGCATCTGCTTCGAAATTCTCCCCCGGAACCCCTTGGGAGGTGTCATCTGCTTCCATCTACTTTCATCTGCTAGGCTTCCGATGAACTTCTGTTTATCATCCCACTACATACTACCCACGTCCGTTCTTTTCCATTCTGTTTTTGCAAATTTTTGCCACTTTTTGGAGCGGATGACAACAGATGAAGCAACCCCCGAAATTTTGCTCATCCGCTCTGTCCTTTATGCATACATTTTGCATACATCGGCCAGTGGGACCTAGGCTTACCTGACTTTGGTTGGTATAATATAGAAGCCAAAAATATTAGAATACTTGAAAATTAAAAACAAAAACAGAAATACAAATCAGATTTCTTTTTTTCCTCCCAAAATATTTTCTTAAGAATACTATCCAGGGTTTTTGTCATTGGATTTAATTGGGTCCTATTGTCATTCAATTCTATGCACAAAAAGGGAAAAACAAACTGATTGTAGAGAACATGTAGCTTTTAAGGAACATTTTTCTTTGGAAATTTATGTTATTTTATTTATTTTGATTTGTTAATCACTTACAAGATAATAGGTATAAATATATGCATAGTTATGAATACATGCAATGGGTACATATAAGAAAAATAAAAGAAACAATAGGACAGGGATGGTAGGCACATTGGTGCACTTATGCATGCCCCCTACAGACATCTTAGGAAAGGGGCAAGGTCAGTAGTAGACAGTCTAAGGTTAAAGTTTTTGGGGTTTGGGGAAGAAACCACAGAGTCAGGTAGAGTATTCCAGACATTGACCACTCTGTTGCTGAAGTCATATTTTCTGCAATCAAGTTTGGTGTGGTTAACCATGAGTTTGTATCTACTGTATGCTCTTGTGTTGTTATGGTTGAAGCTGAAATATTCATTGACAGGTAAGTCATTGCAATGTATGATTTTATACACCATAGTTAGATCAGACCGAATACGGCGTAATTCAAGATTTTCTAAGTCTGGAATTTCAAGTCTGGTGGCATCAGGTGTTCTGCAATGAGAAGAGGAGTGGAGAACTCTTCTTGTGAAATATTTCTGGACTTTCTCAACTGTGCTAATATCAGATAGATAATGTGGGTTCCAGACCTATGAGCTGTATTTGAGTATTGATCTAGCAAATGTTTTGTATGCTCTAGTTAGTGGTGTCATATTACCAGAGAAAAAGCTATGTAGAATTAGGTTAACAACTCTTAATGCCTTCTTGGCTATGTAGTTACAGTGGGCTCTAACACTTAGATCATTAGAGATGAGTATTCCAAGGTCCTTTACAGAGCTTGGATCATCAACAAGGTCTTCACTATTCAGCTTGTATTTTATTTCCTGATTTTTTTTACCTATGTGTAAGACAAAGCATTTATTTGTTGAGATTTCAAATTGCCATTTGTTTGACCATTCTGATACATAGTCAAAATCTTTTTGAAGGGCAGCAGTATTGTCTGTGGCTTTGAACAGCTTTACATCATCAGCAAAAAGAACGCAGTTGCTCTTAATGTGATCACAGAGGCCATTTATGTAGAGTATGAAGAGAGTTGGTCCTAGAACACTGCCTTGGAGGACACCACTATTGACAGATACAGAATTTGATAGGACACTCCCAATTTTGACCATTTGTTGTCTGTTTGACAGGAATGCTTCTATCCAGTTATGCAGTTGTCCAGGGATACAAGAAGATTTTAGTTTTAGTTTGTCATGTTCCACTGAATCAAAGGCTTTACAGATGTCTGTGTAGATTGCATCGATTGCTTTGCCCTGATCGAGTTGTGTAGTCCAGATATTTTTGCAGTGTAAGAGTTGCAGATTACAGGATAGTTTTTTTCTGAAACCAAATTGTTTATTAGAGAGTAAGCTGTTTGTCTCTAAGTGGAGGATAATGGATTGGTTAATAATTGATTCCATGACTTTACAGGTGATGCAGCATAAGGAGATTGGTCTGTAATTTTCAACTAGGCTGGGCTCTCCCTTTTTGAAGATGGGAGTGACCGTGGCTTGTGACCATAGTTTTGGCAAGGAGCTGGTCCTGAAAGATTTTTCAAAGAGGTTCTGCTGTGGCAGTGGATAGCTTTTTTAAGAAATAGGCACATATTCCATCCAGTCCAATAGATAGAGATGGTTTTAGATTGCGTAGTGTTTTTTTCAACATTGTCTTCTGTAAAATTGATATGTATAAGATTATTGTAGTTTTCTGTGTGTTTTCATTGTAATACTGTGCCAAAGAATGCATTAAATATGTTGGCTTTAATGGTGTTGTCATTGCAGTCTTTACCATTAGGTCCTATCAGGGGTGGGATGGACCTTGAGTCTTTTAGTTTGTTGTTTACAAAATTGTAGAAAGCGTGGGTGGAATTGGTGTGTAAAAGGTTTTCCTCTTGCTTAATGTGATAATTGGTGCATTCAGTCTTTATCTGGTGGCATAAATTTTTGGATCAACTTTTGAAATTGGCAACCTGACCAGATTTGTTTTTCCGCCAGAGTGATCTCTTTTTGGATTGAAGTTTCTTATTGTTATCAGTATTTTTTTTTGGGGGGGGAGTTATTATTGGTACATATAGTTTGATGACTCTTTTGACTTCAAGTAAGAATGTGTTATAATGGTCTTCAACAGTACTGCATCCAGTGAATAGAGATTGCCAATCAAAGGATGAGAGATCATTGTCTGTAAGATCATAGTTGCCTTTTTTGAAGTTATAATTGGAGATTATGTCATTGTGATGATTTTTGTGTGGGCATATGTTGAGACAAAAGTCAATGGAAAAAGGTTCTTTAGTTTGTATTCCGTAAATTAAATTCAAACTATTGCTGAAGATGAGATCGAGGCAGTTGGTTTAGTCTAGTATTGTTGGTTACTCGTTCTTCCAGTCCCAGTATGGGTTCATTTGTACATTCATTTAAGATCCAGTTAATATGAGGTAGATTGAAGTCACCACGAAAGATAAAAGTGTGTGGGCAGGATGTTGCCCATGTTAGTAGTGAATTTAGCTTGTTTACATGTTTGATGTCATCATTAGGTTCTCTGTAACATCGTAAAAATTGAAATGTGATATTTAAGGATAGTTCACAGATGATGGTCTCAGGAAGAGCAAGCTCCTGGGTAACTTGGATGTTTTTTAGATGTAAGGACTTTTTATAGAAGATAGCAACACCACCTCTTCTATGAATTTCAAGATCTGATTGGTAAATATGATAATCAATTATTGTGGTAATGGAGTCAGGTAGAAATGTGTTGAGCCATGTTTCATAGACAAATATGATGTTGAATTTAGCCATATTTAGTAAGAGGAGAAATTCAAGTATTTTATTCACAAGTCTTCTTGCATTGAGTAGCTTGCATTTAAGACCAGCTGTAGTTGGAATTGAGGTAGTTAGGGGCATGCACACCTAGTCTTGGGTGATGGTGGATTGGTTGAAATAGGGTTGTGGTTGAAGGTTCAAGCTGAGTTGCAGGTTGTGTGACTTACTTTTGATACAGTCAGCACAGTAGTCAATGTATAGGTCCTTCTCTCCATTGTCGACTTTTTTTTGAGTTCTGTGCAGAGTAAATGGGAGCAGGCACATTGCTGTATGGTTAGTCAGGGTGAGAATGGAGGTTCTTATGGTTGGTGTTGCTTTTGGCAAGTGAATTTATAGTATAAATGAATTTACATTTGCTTGATTCATTTTTGCAAATGACCCTGCAGAAGTGTGGGGCCACAGAGCCGTCTCTGTTTTTGAGCTCTTGGCCAATGAGGGAAATGTCAAGTATTTCATCAGGGGAGATGGTTGATGCTTGATATTCACTGATGATGTTTCGGACAGTTGTGATGTCATCATTTTCACTGATGTCCTCTTGACCAAATAAGATGGCATTTGGACATTTCCGTTCATGCTCAACAGCTTCTCTGATGAGGATTGGGATATCATTAGTTATCTAATTTATGTTTTTTTATGGATTGGGTTGTGTTTGTTCAGTAGAGATGTGGTTTGTAGCTATTGGATGTTCAGGTTTTTGTGTTGTGTCTCTTTTTTCAAGGTTGGATAATCTTTCTTTTAAAGCATCCAGAGATGCTACTATGGTGTCAAGGGATGTTATTCGTGTTTCTATGGTATCAACTCGTTAGAACAGATCCAGTTTGGGTCTGCATGATTTGCAGAGGTATGGAAATTCATTGGATGATTCTAGGTATTGAATCATTTGCTTAGGTAATCCCAAGCAGTCATGATGAGTGTATTTGTTACACAGAGAACATTCAATGGAATTTTCATTATCCTTTAGAGTTTTATAGCATTTAAGGTATGTGCAGGAGTCTTGTGGTTCATTGGTGGGGATTACTTTCTCTTTAGGTTGTGGTTTGGCATTGGATTTTTTTTTCTTGGCATGGTAGGTTTGTTAAGTGGTATGTTGATTAAATTACTTAATGAAACAATTTTGGGTTATCCATATAGCCAATATCACACCAATCAATCAAGTGCAATAATCTCTCTAGTCAAATAATTTTGCTAAGCAACAATCAGCCTCATCAATTAATTACACTAATTGCTAATCAGTTAATTACACTAATCATTAATCACACTGTTCAATTAAATTCACTAAATCACTAATTTTACTAATCAATTAAATTACATGAATCTTGATCTTTTAAACTAACCAGTAATCACACCATTTGCACTAAACACTCTAAACACATTAATCAATTAAAACAATAAATCAATTAAACCATTAATAAATTATTTTATAGCAATTGATTATCTAATCATTGATGTAGGTAATGAGGTAGAAAAGTTGTAAGTTTTAAGGTAATGAATTAATCATTATCTGAATAGATTTGGAAACATGCTACTGGAATTAACTTCACCTTTATCTATTAGAATATTTATTTCTCTGACATGATCTGTCTCATCCTCTCATGTTTCCTTCCCTTTTTCTACAACTCTTATGGCTCCATACAATTCATTTTCTTCACTTTTAAAAAGCATTAGAATGGCCAGAAAAATCAATGCTGTAATTCCCACAAAGCACAAGGACTGTAAACTCATACAGCTTGGAGTTTAGGCTTCATTCCAATGTTTTCACATATTTTTTGTGACTTATTGTTAACAGTTGGCTTGTCTTATCCATGCCATACTTCTCTAAGTTTATATCCAAATAATATCTCGCTATTGCAATCTGCTTTATGTTTGGGATCTGAAGATGTTGGGATCTGAAGATGTTTTAAAAATGAACATGACTCAGAAGTCAGCTGCTGAGATGTTAGCTGTCATGAACTGCAAGCAAGTTGAAACCTGTTTTCATTGTAATCATAGTTCCAGATTAAATTTTAAATTAATTTGGACAAAGGTATCTAAAGCCCATGTCACACTGCACTAACGGATGGAAAGAGGATGTAAAATGGAGAAAAAAGCTTGCCATCCGTTGGTTAACGCGATGCATCCCTTCTGTACTCACTGCATGTGTGATTCATACGTTCTATCCGTCCAGCATCCGTCTACTGAGATTTCATCCGCTCAAAAGGTTTTGAGCTGCACAAAACTTTTTGAGTGGATGAACTTTCCACCGCGTCCGTTCTACATCCACAACACATATGGGGAACATCCGTTCTACGTCCGTCGTCATCCGTTACACGTCCGCTGTATCCGCTCGGCATCCGCTGCGCATCTGCGCAACTCACATCCGCTCCAGCAGAAAACAGAAAGAGGGAGGAAGTGAAACGGACATGGAACGTCCACGCAGCATTAGGAGCATGGACATAGAAAGGATGAAAGCAGATGCAGCTCGCATATAAAACATTAAAACGGAAAAAACGTTCATATAGGGGACGTATCTCAGATATTTAGGATGTCTGGAGGATGTCTAGCGTATGAGGAAGGACACCTCATTGAAAACTGATATTTCCTATAAAAAGAGGGAGGAAATCACCTGGATCTCACTTTCAGTCCAGCAGCCCTGGTGTGTAGACCTCTTCAGACTTGCTCTTGCTCTTGCTCTTCCACATCATCCATTGATCTCCACCATGGATCGTCGCACACTCCTTTTGGTAGCCACCATCATTCTACAGCAGTGCCAAGCCCTCTTCAGGCTCTTTCACCTGTTCTATGCAAGAAAAAGGAGGCGTACAAGAAGTGTGTGGGTCCGAAGATGGATCACGAGAAAAGTGGAGTACGGACTGTATTACAAGCTAATGGTGGAGCTCAGGAACGAAGACCTTCGTGCATTCCAGCACTTCATGAGGATGCCACCAGCCATGTTTGACAAAGTTCTGGAGCAGCTGAGACCCAGGTTGACCAAGGCAAACACCAACTTCCAACCCAGCCTGGACCCTGGGCTCAAGGTGGCACTGACTCTGCGCAACCTGGCCTCAGGGACCACATACAGGAACATGCAGTACACCTGGAGGGTGCCACACAACACCATCAGCATTGTGGTCAGAGAAGTGGTACAGGCCATCATCGAAGAATACCTGGAGGAGCTAGTGCCCCTCCACTAAAGAAGGCTGGAAGAAAGTTGCAGAGCAGTGGTATCAGAAGTGGAACTTCCCCCACACCGTTGGAGCCATAGATGGGAAGCACGTGGCCTGCAAAGCTCCAGCCAACTCAGGGTCCACTTATCACAACTACAAGGGCTTCTTCAGCATCAT
Organism: Laticauda colubrina; assembly: GCA_015471245.1. NCBI lineage: Eukaryota > Metazoa > Chordata > Lepidosauria > Squamata > Elapidae > Laticauda > Laticauda colubrina. The sequence continues at coordinate 66,142,475 of BLBF01000007.1, forward strand.
CCTCTTTGCCATGGTCGATGCTGACTACAAGTTCATGTATATCGATGCTTCAGGCAACAGGTCAGCTTCAGATGCCCAGATATAGAACCCCAGTGACCTCAAGGAGGGGCTGGAACACAACCTCATCATGGGCTTCCCAGATCCAGACCCCCTGACCAACGACACACAAGATGTGCCCTACTTCATCGTGGGGGATGACACCTTCTCCCTCAGAACCTACCTCATGAAGCCCTACACTTCAAGATACCTCACCCATGAAGAGAGGATCTTCAACTACAGGCTGTCCAGGGCAAGACGGGTGGTGGAGAATGCCTTTGGCATCCTGGCCAACAGGTTCCAGGTACTTCTCACCACCATGCAGCATCGCCCAGAGACCGTGAGGAGCATCGTGGAAGCTTGCTGCATCCTGCACAATCTCATGCGCACCCGCTACCCAGTGTTGCAGAAGAGGCTCGTGGACTGCCAACAAGGCAATGGAGACATGGAGCCTGGTGAATGGAGGCAAGGACTAAACCTGATGGACACTGTGGATGTGCCAGGCCCCAACAGAGCTTCACGTGGAGGGAAGAAGCAGCACAACCTCCTGAAACACGGGTGCAACTCCCCAGTTGGAGCAGTGGAGTGGCAAGACAGGATGGTAGATGCTTAATGGATGCTTCCTTGAGCCTGTCTCATCACACTGATGAGATTGTGCCACGTATGTTGAGTGGCCCTACAATGAACAGGGCATTTAATAAAGAGTTGTGTTTATGTTGAAATGTGTTGATGAATGATTAAATTGTTGTTGATAATAAAGGGCCAAAGGTGTGGCACCTGGGAGGGTGGACCATACAATCCCACTATGCTTGCACTGGAGGCTTATCTATCCCACAGCTATTACCCATCCCACATCTATTACCCATCCCACAGCTATTACCCATCACACAGGTATCCCTGCCCATCCCACTGCTATCCTTACCCATCCCACAGCTATCCTAATCCATCCCATAGCTATCCTTACCCATTCCACAAGCATGCAAAGGCTTAAACCATTTCTAAATGTTTCCACCAAGACTTTATTTAGTAAAAGAACTGAACCAAGTGTGTGAAGCAAAGATTACCTTTATTAATAACAAACTGTAGAACTTTATTAAAGAAGCAAAATGAACCAAGTAAAGTGTCCCAAGCAAAGATAAAGTCAACATGTAACAACCCAGTCTCTGGCACTCTTCTCAGTCACTCTGCGGCATGCCCATGGTCTCAGGGGTGAAGGTTCCAGGGGCTGTGGAGGTGGCAGTGGCTGGAGTGCTGGTCTGAGGCGCCATTGGGGTGCCTGGCCCCAAGAGGACAACAGGGGATTGTGTGTGCAGGAAGCTCTCAGAGATCTGGCTCAGTCCCGTGATGTTGAGAGGCCCTTCCTCCAGGACATGGGATGTCAGTCCCAACATCAATGACAGATGTTCTGAGGCCGGGCTTGGTTGTGGGGTGGAGGAAGGAGGAGTGTAATGGGGCTTTCTGGTCTGCAACTGAGTGAGGTGAGGTGTCGGTGGCATCGGTGGCATCGGTGGCATCTGTGGCGTCGGTGGCATCTGTGGCATCAGAGGCATGTGTGGTGTCGGTGGCATCTGTGGCATCGGTGGTATCGGTGGCAGGCGTGGAACCTGTGCCTGGACTGGGAAGGGCTGCCTGTGCTGCTGGAAGTCCTGGTATCCGTAACCTTGGTAGGTGAGGAGCTGTTGAAAGCCTTGGAAGGGCTGGGGTGGAGGAGCAGACCTGGAGTGGGTCAGAGCAGGTTCAGCTGGGCCTGGAGTGTGGTGCAGAAGACCTGTGATCCTCTCCTTGATCACCTGGTACTAGGCTTTGGGCATTTCCATGAGGGTCTGGTTCACGTAGATGAGGAAGGGCTTTCTGTCAGAGGATGGAATCTTGAAGTGTACCAGCTGAGAGAGGAGATCTACGCTGCTCTTGATGGTGTCCCTGATCTCCAAGAGGACAGTGTGGCTCTGTCCCTCCGGTCTGCCTCTCTGCCTGCTTTCTGTGGAGGTGGAGCTGGGGATGGGGGTGGGTTGGTCTCTAGTGGCCGTGGTCTCTTCTTGCTCCATCTGCATCAGGGGATCCTCCATGTGCTCCGGCATGGGGCGTGCAGCTGTCAGGGGGGTCTCCGTCGTGGCGCGCTCCAAAGATACCTGCCTGGACACAGGAGCTGACTCTTGGCCAGAAGAGGACTGGCTGTCTGTGGGCTGCCTGAGAGAGAGGGTTGACAGAGGGGCTGCTCCTCAGTGGCGGACCTCACCCTCCAGGAAGCTGCATTTTGCCATGACATAGGTCTCCCGGTCGGTGAGCTTGACCGTGGCCTGGCCAGACTTCTTCAGGTGCAGCTTCCCATACCAGGTGTTCATGTGCTTTCACCACCCCAGGAGGACATCCAAAGTGTAGCCCAGGCTCTCTGTCTTCTCTCTCCAAGCCACCTGCTTCTGCTTGGTTTCTTGATAGAGCCTGTGTCCCTTCCTCCAGAGGTACTCGTTCTCCCTCAGCCATTCGAGCACCCCCTCCTTATGTTCCTCTGCAATGGAGTACTGTCCCCTCTCCCCCTTTTTGCGTGATTGCCTATTCCTCCCTCTGGCAGGGCCTTCTGGGCCCTCATCATCAGGGCTTTGAGGTTCTAGGAGCTGGTCCACCACACCACCACCACCACCAGCAGCAGTAGCAGCAGCAGCACCAGCAGCAGAGTCAGCACTAGCAGAAGCACCAGCACCAGCAGCACCAGCAGCACCAGCAGTAGCACGAGCAGCAGCAGCAGCAGGACCAGAAGTAGCACCAGCAGAGTCAGCACCAGCAGAAGCACCAGCACCAGGAGCAGCACCAGCAAAAGCACCAGCAGAAGCAGAGTCAGCGCCAGGGGGTGGGATGGTGGTTCTGTCCTTCTTGCCAGGGCTGGCAGGAGTAGGCACAGGCTTCCTCTTCTTCCCCATGGTTGTTGGCTGAAGATGTGTCTGGCAGCAGGTCTTTCCTCTGAATGGTAACCTGCTTGCGAGCTCTTTTATATCTGCGGGGCTCACACAATGCATCCTCCCCGCATGTGCAGTGAATGCTTTGCATCCGCTAGGCATCCACTCCTTCTCCTGCACATCTGCTTCACTGTTCTCCCATGGAAGCCCTGCGGACGTGCCATCTGCTTCCATCCGCTTCCATCCGCTTCCATCCGCTTCCATCCGCTTCCATCCGCTTCCATCCGCTTCCATCCGCTTCCATCCGCTTCCATCCACTAGGCTTCCATTGAGCATCCGCTTTACATCCTCGCTACGTCCTCCCCACGTCCGTTCCTTTCCGTTGTTGTCCGTTCTCTTTATGCAAATTTGGGGTACTTTTGAGAGTGGATAACAATGGATGGAAAATTTTCTTGTCCGCTGTGTCCTTTTTAGATACGTTTTGCATCCATCGGCCAATGTGACCTAGCCTTAAAATCATTTGATTTTGTTTTGCTTTGCCTTATTTGAGGGCTAAAACCTTCTCTCATATGGTGCCAAAAATATTAATCCTCTTCAGACATTAATCTTGCCTTTTTCTCTGATGTAGAAATTTGAACATTTGTTTATGATTAAAATATCTCCTCTGTCCCATTAGCGTCTTGCTTATTTTTGAGCTGGGAACCAATGGTCCCTCCATGCTCCTATTATAATCTAGCCTTGAAATGTTGCTGTTATTCCCAGAAGACATCAAGATTTTGAACTGGGAGATGCTGAGGAAACTGCAAGGATCAATTGTTACAGATAATTCCAAGAGAGAATGTAGAAACTTGAAAATGAGTAAAATTGGAGACCAAGTTTATACCCTCTGCTTCTAATGAAATACTACTTAGATAATTAGATGTTGGTTCAATGAGATTTCATTACACTTGGGATATCTTAACAACGAATTCTCATGTGTATTATAAAGATTAATATTATTAGACTGAACATTTTGCAGTAATTTATAATATTGGTTTTAATTGCATACTGTGGAGGATATATTTTAAAAAGGGATACTATTAAGTCTTCCCAGACACTGCAGGGGGAGGGATAATTGAATCAGAGGATGTTACACACAACCAGATTGTAACTGAAAAATCTGTAAGAAAATAACACATCTTCTTAGGTATTTAGGTAGAGCTTTTTTAAAAATAATACCAATAAGTTTAACTGGGCATCTGAATTTATCCATAAAACCTAATGCTGTGCTGATAGATGAACATTTCTAGCTTTATGACATAAGATGCTAAATTTTAATAAATGCTATTTTAGAAGGCAATGAATTTTTTTTAGAGGGGCTATATTAGAAAGCAATTGATTTTCAATTATTCAAAACAGGATTCAGTAGGACATTTCCCATGGATCCTTCACATCTGCATATTCGCAATTTATCTACTTACATGTCATTACATGTCATTACACAGTGATCATCCCAAATTTTATATTGTCTGTTTACCATAGCATTCTACTACTTAAGAGTCTTGGGCAGATCATTGTTTCATACATTTCTATACTGTTTCAATAATTTAATGGAAGGCCATGTCTTTTTCTAATAGAAAGTTGTAGCTTTGGTCCTTGACAAAAAGTCATTTGGGAAAACCTGTGAAGAGTCATTACTGAATAAACGATACTGTAGTTTTCTAGGGAGTTTAAATATTTATTTCAGAAAGCATCTAATTAAAACAAAGAGGCACAACTTTATACAATAAAAACATAGCTATAAGCCAAAGTAAACATTTTGCTATGTAAATGATTTTACACTAGCAAGCCATTGTAAACTCTTAGTGACCACAAAGATAGATTTTCCTCCACGACAATCTCTCCCTAACCTCATCCTTCAGATCTTTCAAAGGGGCACCAATTGCCACTGGTATCTCAGTCCATCCAGTTTACTGCTGGTCATCCTCTTCTTTTTTTTTCCTCCCACCATTCTCATCCTCTTTTCTGGAGAGCTAGTTCTTCACAAAATGTGAAGTAGAGCATTTATTTATTTATTTAATATAATTGAAACCCAGTCATTTGAGCCATTTGTGACTCAAACATAAATTCAAGTTTGATTTGTTCAGTGGTCCATTGGTTTATTTTCTTGGTTCTCCAACTTCAAAATTCAAAGGCATCAATATTTTTCCTAGTCTTTAAAATCCAGCTTTCACTTCATTAGAGTGTCATAGGGAGAATTATGGTTTGCACAGTTCTGATCTTTACAGTATAGACACATCACAGCATTTTAATCTGAGGCCTTTATGGTTTCCCTAACAAATGCTAACAAATATTTCTTGATTGTTGTGTTTTACTATTGATGGTTGAGATCAAAATGCAGAAGCTATCTACCAGTTTGATGTCCTAATTAAAAACCTGTAACATAGCCAGGTCATAAAGGGATGAAACTAATCTCACTTCCAGGGAGAGAAGATTCCATAAAGCCTATCAATCAGAACCTGCTAAATGAAATTCCACGGCATACAGGACCCATAGCATGTCTTCCTTGCCAGATGGGATGGTTGTAATTGGGAAGAGGTAGTCCTTCAGATATCCCATCTCCAAGCCATGAAGAGCTATTAAAGTCAAAACCAGCACCTTGATTAGTACCCAGAGGTAAACTGGCAACCAATGAAACTTGCAGATCAAAGGTATAATATATACAGCTCTGGGGGTATGCATAATTGTCTGTCATGCTTTACACGAACTGAAACTTCCAGATTCTCTTCAAGGACACCCACAAGTAGGATACATTACACAAATCCACATGGGGTGATTAGGACATGATTGACAGTGGGCAAGGCTCCTGATCTTGGTAGGGTGCAATTGATACACAACACAAAGCTCCAAATTCTATATGCTTTTTGCATAGGAATCATGAGTCCAGGAAAACCTGCAGATTGCATACATGATCTGTCCCAAGCAGTACCACCCCATCCAACACTAAAGATAACTTAGTCCTAGAACAAATGGTGGGACTCATCTCTGGAGGGGGGGAATGAGTCTGCCTTCCAAGATGAGGTGGAACGGTTGCTCCATGGTATGGAGACAGTAACTTGGTCCTCAACACCAATAAGACCAAGGAGCTTATAGTGGATTATAGAAGGAACAGATCAGACATCCAGCCCTTGCTTATCAATGGAGACCAAGTGGAGCAAGTGGCCAGTTTTACATTTCTGGGTGCACCCTGACCTGGGGTGCTCACGTTGCAGCACTGGTCAAAAGGGCCCAGCAGAGATTATACTACCCGAGACTTCTCAGAAAACAACAACTGAATGAGAAACTGCTGGTGACCTTCTACGGCTGCACCATAGAGAGCATTTTAACTTATTGCACCTCTATATGGTTTGCCAATTGCACAGTGGCAGATAGGAAAGCACTCCAGAGGGTTAATGTCATTGCCCAGAGCATCACTGGTTGCCCTCTCCACTCTTTGGATGAGCTTTATAGCTCCTGCTGCCTTAAGAAAGTTCAAAACATTCTTAAAGATTATCTCATCCTGGGAGCCCTTTTTTTTTTTTTTTTGAACTATTACCATCTGGAAGATGGTACAGAATAATAAAAACAAGGACAAATAGGCTGAAAAACAGTTTCTATCCCAGGGCACTAGTTCTTTTGAATTCTGCTGTATAGTGCGCTGTTGGTGCAGAATTGGAGTTTTTTGATTCAATGTGTAGAATATGAAAGATATGTGCTTGTGTTTTTTTTTCATGGTCATGGTCATGATGTGCACTGAAGATGGTGTTTGATTTTGTTGTACGAAGTGCAATGACAATAAAGTAAACTAAAAAAAAGACCACCACCAAACCAAAAGACATTCACTTTTGCCAGGATTCTGATAAAACCTGTTGTCCTCCATTCAGAAACTTACAGCCTCCGGGCACTATGATAAGACATTTGCAGCATTGCTTAATTTGCTAGGGACAGAGATGCAAAATTGGGTATCATTAGCATATTGATGATAACTCACCCCATGGCAACGGGTGAGCTCACCCAGCACTTTCATGTCGATATTAAATACTGTAGAATGTGATAGATTAGCTAACCTATAGCATCCCACGTAATAGAAATTGAGGGTTAGGATCTCTCCTCTGCAACTACCACGAACTGGAATCAACACTGGAGGAAGAAACTGAAGCAGCACAATACTGCTTCCCAACCCAAACCTCTGAGCTGATACAGAAAGACACCATCTTGATTGTATTGCAAATTGCAAAAAAGTCAAGTAGGGTAAGAAATAATGAATAACCCCCATCCTGCCCTCCTCAGAGATCATCCAAAAGTGCAAACTATCTTCTTTCCACCCCATACCCAGATCTGTATCCCTACCAATAACCATTTTCATAGACAACCATTTTATATACACCTGTGTACTAGTCTAGTATATGTTTTTTTTAACCCAGATGTGATGTGGTAAAATATTAGATTATCTCATCTGAAGCTGCACTCAAGCCTCAAGTGGTCATTACAGAGGAACATATCTCTATTTAAGTTTGCTTAGAAATTCATTTTATCTTAAATTTCTGCATACAGATTGGGAAAAATATATTTATAAAGCTGAATGATTTAAAAAGTTCCAATTCTTTTGCCCAAGTGATTGCACAAAGTGATCGTGCGGTTAGATTTGTTTTTAGAATGATGTCAAAATATCACTTTGTTATAGTAAATTATATGTACATGAATATAAAAGTATCAAATTTAAAAAAATGCCATCTGCTTGACACACATTCACAGTGAATGGTCATAAATAATGTTTAAAATTTCTAAACATTCTCAAACATTCCCTTTTGTCTTTACCAAACGGGGGATAAAACATGAAAATTAAGTGAATAAATGACACATATTTCTTTTTAAGTATTCTTTCCTTAAGGCTAGGTCCCACTGGCCAATGGATGCAAAACGTATGCAAAAAGGACACAGCGGACAAGCAAAATTTCAGGGGTGCTCCATCTGTTGTCATCCGCTCCAAAAAGTGGCAAAAATTTACATAAACAGAACGGAAAAGAAAGGAAAAGAATGGACGTGGGTAGTATGTAGCGGGGATGTTAAACGGATGTTCATAGGAAGCCTAGAGGATGTATATAGGATGCAAACCGTTCACTGTGCATCTTTTCTATTTCTGTGCTACTAACACTGTGTAGACGTTCAATGTACCTTTGTTTCCTCCCTCTTTCTTTTTTCAGCTGCAGCAGATGTGAGTTGTGAGGATGCCCAGAGGATGCAGAGAGGATACAGCAGATGTTTAATGGATGATAAACGGACATAGGACGTTTGTTGATCATATGTCGTGGATTTACATCGTACATGGCGGAAAGTTCATCCATTCACAAAGTTTTGTGCAGCTCAAAACTTCTTGCGCGGATGAAATCTCAGTGGACGGATGCTTGAGGGATAGAGCATTTGAAACACGTATGCAATGAGTACACAATGAATGCATAGCATTTTCCAACGTTTTTTAGCGTTTTACATCCTCTTTGCATCCGTTGGTGCAGTGGGACATGGGCTTTAATAGTTGATTTTCTCTCATACACACATACACACTATATTGGATCTCACTATATCTAATCCTATCTCCAGGACCACCTAATCCTATCTCCAGGACCAAATCACACTGATTCAAAAAAGACTCAAAAGATATATTCATGAAAATAAATCAATTCTTCGTTTGACTATTTCTGAAACTTACTTTTTAAATATACTGTATTTAAACATTTTTATTTAAACCCAGCAAAAACCAAGCTCTGAGGTTTAATAGAGAAAAATGAACAAAAATATTCATAAAGGAAAATAAATCAAAATCCCTCTCCATATAGTGTGGGTGTATATAAAAGTACATTTATAATCAAAGGAAAACTACGTATAACATTATAATTATTGTGTTCAGTATTGTTGCATAAAAGAACATTTACACAGAGGGAAAAATTCTTAAGATGTCTTTACATAAGTTGTTGCTGTTGTTAGTCACAAAGTTGTGTCTGACCCATCGTGACTCCGTGGACAATGTTCCCCAGGGCTTCCTATCCTCTATGATCCCCCAGAATCCATTTAAGATCATGCTTTATGCTTCAGTGGCTCCATTCAGCCACCTCATTCTCTGCGGTCCCCTTCTCCTTTTGCCCTCAATTGTTCCCAGCATTAGGCTTTTCTCCAGTGAGTCCTTCCTTCTCATTAGCTGGCCAGAGTATTTGACGATCTGGAGGATCTGGCTTTCTAAAGAGCAGTCAGGGTTGACCTCCTCTAAAACTGACTGGTTTGATTGCCTTGAAGTCCAAGGGACTCACAGGAGTCTTCTCCAGCACTGTAGTTCATAGGCCTCAGTTCTTTGGTTCTCAGCCTTCCTTATGGTCTTCACATATATAGCTATTACATGTGAGTAAAACAATCCTTATGTAAATGATTCTTCAAGACCATTTGCTGCACTGTTAATTTTCAGCCAGTGTTATTCCTTACACTTTGAAATACCACTAATTCAAGGAAAGATGTGTTAGTTTTTCACTATTTTATCTAACAGTTTACAACAATGTCATAAGCTGCACAGATTTAGCAGTTTCAGAAAAACAGACAATTAGTCTAAACTGAAATTAATTGTTAATTAACTGCCAAATGTTTTTGCATGATTTTTCCAATCAAAATTAGAAATCTTTGGGGAAACGGATGTTGCTACCAAACATGTTACATATACCAGTTTTTTATTACAAGTATTTCACTGCAACCTATAAACATTTCAGTTAATATGTACTTATCATGAACTTTGTTGATAACTCAGCAGGCAAAACAAGCAAAAAATCTGAAAAAAAGAAGAAGCATATTCCCCAAACTTTTTATCTAGAGAAGTTAAAGATGAACAGGAGACTGGGGGAATAACCAATTTACTATTTAAGCTGCTTTACTTCTTTATGCCAACTTGATTCTAAGCCAATTTAAGAATAATATATTTTCTCTTGGCTGAAACAGATTGGCTACAGCTTGTAAAATATTCATTCTGAACAGCAGGTTACTATGTCACCATTATGTCACTGACTCACTTCCATTCCTTTGTGGATGCCCCTGTCTCCAAGAAAATACTTGCCAATAATTTACCTTCTTATTGGACATACATAGTTTTGTTTATATGAGTGTCTGCTAAGTAAAATTGAATGTACAAAAATCACATGTTAAAATAAAACTTTTTTAAAAGCCATTTTCTCACTGCCCTTTTGTCTCTGGTGTCTTCTGGAACTGGCTTTATCAGTTCAAATGGGCAGGTGTGTTTAGGTGGCATAGAGGGAAAAGAACTTCACAACTGTAGTGGGAAAATGACTTTCATCAGTCACATTTGCAATGGGGTAGAGATGAGTACAGAATGACATCATGCACTCTTGTCCTCCAAAATGATTGCTGACCCATTCTCATGATGGGGCAACCAGGCAATGTGTGAGTTAGCCCTGACAGTAAGTTATAGATGGATCCTGAGAAGGTAAAAATAAAATAAAAGTTTCACATTGCTAACTCTTTGCGTGAAATTTGAGTGCCTTTTGCCCTTTCCAGAAAGAGTTGAAAAGGTTTGACCAGAGGTAGTATTCAGCAGATTCTGACCAGTTCTGGAGAATTGGTAGCGGAAATTTTGAGTAGTTTGGAGAACTGGCAAAAACCACCTTTGGCTGGAGATTTTACAGTATGCTCCCCGTGCCATGTCCACCAAGCTACACCCACAGAACTGGTAGTAAAAAAAATTGAATCCCACCATTAGTTTGAACCTCCGAATTAAGAAATTTTATTTGAATTTCAAACCAAAGTTGAATGAGACAGGTTCCAAAGTTTTCAGTCTTAAGACAAAAATACACTCTTAACTCCACACTGACTCTTCTTGGGTGGTACAAACTTCTACTCAGTATGAATTTTGGCCAATACCTTTTTTTTAGCACAAGGCTACACATATCTGCTCAGAAGACCATGTCACTGAATTCAGCATGACCTCCCTTCAATGAAGTGTGCATGTGGCATTACAATCCTAATGATTCATCTATGAGATAATCTAATAATACACTTGATTCCTAGTGGCTGATGTGCATGGCAATTCTGCTTTATTAAATATAAATTCCAGGAATGGCAATCGTGCTTATCAAATGTTGCCTTCTAGATTTCTCAAGGAGAGATCTCTTTTTTAAAAAAATCATCTAGGAACCTATAAAAGAATTAAAGATATTAATAGCAAAATATTTAGAATGTTGATGAGCCTTCAAAACTAAATAAAACAGTGAAACTCTGTTGTTAACTCTAGTGACGGAGCACCCACAACTTCTAAAGGTGAACCATTCCACTGATTGAATATTCTCAGTACCTTGGAAATTTCTTCTTATTTCTAGGTTGAATCTTCTGTTAGGAAGATTAATTTCCATCCATTGCTACTTATTCTGCCTTCAGAGAATAACAATCTCTGTTTTCCTTTCATCACTGCTCTACAAAACATGCAGCTTAGTTAGAATAAAGCATCATAATGAATATATTTCCTTCATAGCTGTCCTCTCAGCTTGTTTATGAGAAGTTGATAAAGACATACTTAGAATATTAGATGAAATGCTCAGACCATAATTTAATCCCTTGTATGTAAACTGGATAATTTCACTTGCAGTTGTGCAAGCAGTTCCATATTATTTAATGTTAATTTAGTAGTGTTTTGCCTCTGGTCCTTCTAATGCTTCTTTCTTGGCACATTTCATCACCCACTAGGAATCAAGTATATGATTTTATTTCAAACAATTTGAAATGTCAGTATAAAATAATGGGCCTTCCTTCTGTATTTAAGGCAGATATTAAAAATCCGGCTGAAGTAGTATGTACAGCAACATCCTTTTCTTTTCCTTTTTTTCGACTGGGTAATAATATAGACCCCAGAGCTATGACACAGTAGAGTTTCTTTTAAACTGAGTATGACCCCAGGTTATTGCAGTCATGGATTGCAAGTATTTTGGGAACAATGTGTGACCTTTCCCTTGTTAGTGTAGAATCCAGGAATTTTCTTGTAGTTTCCCATTGACACATTAACTGGGTTTGACTCTGTATTTTTTTAATCAGTCACAATGGCTACAAGACTATTTTTGAGGGATGGTCAGTATATCATTTTTACATCACCAATCCTGCCTGAAGAAAAGTTTGGGGGGAAGTCAAAACAATTAACAATGAAATTTCTTGGCTGCAGAAGTTGCAGGTGCTCCATCATCAGAGAATTTTAAGTAGAGATTGGACGGCCATTTGTCTGAAATGGTATAGCATTTCCTGCTTGAGTAGGGGATTAGACTAGAAGACCTTTTAAGTCCCTTGCAACTCTATTATTCTATTATTCTGCTTGTGATTTCAAGTGACATTTTCACACAATCTAGCAAGATATGAATTTTTCAGGTCTTATACATGTCAATTCTGTCATAATTAGTTCTCAAGAGAGATTGTCTTCTGACTGGTCTTAAATGGATATTTAATGCTCTTTATACCTCATTTTAAAAAGCACCCCTCTATTTATTGGATTCTTTCCCCCCCAGATGCATTTGGAATATTATTGTATTTCATGCCATTTTAATACTGCACATTGGTAGTAGAAGATTACACGGTCAGAAAGTGACTGTATTTCCTTTTTTTCCATTTTATTACTGGTTAACTCCAGGGGTGGGATTCAAATTTTTTAACAACTGGTACTGTGAGCATGGCTTAGGTGGTGGGCATGGCTTGGTGGTCATGTTATTGGCTGGGCATGGCTAACTCAGTATCACTCATATCGAGGTATGCATCTCCTCGCCTGGCCTCTCATGACTGTGGGGATGCTGCAACAGTCGTAAATGTGAAAAATGGTCACAAGTCATTTTTTTCAGTGTCATTATAACTTTGAATGGTCACTCCACACAAGCAAAGTACCAGCAAAGGAGAGGAAAAAACACCTCCAGAGACGTTCCTGAGACAGGAAATCTAGTCCTGCTAAGAATGTAATAAGGATTAACGGAGAGGCAGTGTTATGCCTCTGGTGGAGACTGACTCTGAGGAAGAGGAGGAACAGCCAACAGGGAGTGGGAGTATGGCTCCAGAAGTGATGGAGGAGGCTGGGGAAGGGCAGAGGCCGGCTGAGCAATCAGAGGAGGATCTAGACCCATCCCCTATCCATCCTAGGTCACACAGGGAGGAGAGGATCAGGGAAAAGCAAGGTCTACTCAGGAGGAGATTACCATGATCCTCCTCGTGGCTTGCAGCTAGGAGCTACATATATAAGTTTGTAACCGAGTAGTCAGAATTGCTGGAGTCAAAGTTTAATGTTTTTTTTGAAAGAGGTTTATCTTTGCTGGCGTTCTTCCCATGGACTCTCCTAGGTGATTTTCCTAGAATGTATGATTAATTATCTTGGCTTGCTTCAGAACTCTGGTCAATGTGGTTTGTTTTGGTTTTCTTTTTGCCTAAAGAAATTTACTTTTCTGACTTTAAACTGTGCCTAATAAAACAGTGAAGTTAAGTTGAAGGCATTACCGGACTTTAATGTATGTTTTGGATTTGGGGTTATTTTGAGAGACTACAGGTCATCACAGGCAGTTTCTGTAAGCAACACTAGAATGTTTCCTTCCTGCCTTCCTTACAGGATTAGGCCAGTAATTTCTTCAAACAACTGGTTCTTCAAACTGCTTAGAATGTTAACAACCAGTTCTAGCAAATAGGTGCGAACTGGTAGAATCCCACCCCTGGTTAACTCTGATCCCAAAACATTCCTTTTGCATAGGGATTATGGTTTGTAGATGTGGGATTGTATAAATATTATCAATCCATGTGAAAAATTATTAATGTAATCAATAACATACCAAAACAAATAAACAAGCCCCACCCAACATCCATCTTATTTTATTTACAAAGATTCCCTACAGTAAACAGGAGTATTGATTTTAATGAGGCAAGTTTGATTCATGAGTATATTAGTTGAGTGACTTCCTACATGCCCATAATAAGAGGATACTATGCATGAATATTTTGTGAAGTGAAGAGACATGAAGGAATTACAATTACTGCTTCTTTTTTAGCACACAGTTTCTGTGCTATAACAACAAGAATTTATAATGCCCCAGAATAAAAAATAGATTATACGGGCCATAAATGATCCTTTGTTTGTATCAGGAAGGAGGGGGTTGGTGGGTTTTTTTTTAAAAAGATACATAAGAAATGGAATATATTTATCTGATCATATGCATTTGATGTGCTCAAGTATATCTTTCTGAATGTTTTTAATGACAATTATATGTCAGGAACCAATGACTGTACAAAATGCTTGTACAGAAGACGACACTTCAACATATTAACACCCCATTCTCCCACTCGTACTTGAATAAAGGCCCTGTCACACTGCCCAACAGATGCAAAACGGACAAAACGGATGAGCAAAATGTTCCATCCGTTGTTATCCGCTCTCAAAAGGGGCAAAAATTTGCATAACCAGAGTGGATAACACGGACGTGGGGAGGATGCAGAGCGGATGGAAAGCGGATGCGGAACGGAAGCCCAGCGGATGGAAGCGGATGGGAGGGGATGGCACATCCACAGTGCTTCCGGGGGGCCTCAGCAAAGCGGACGTGGAACGGATACAGCGGATGCACAGCGGATGCACAGCGGATGAAGTGGATGCACAGCGGAAGCCTAGTGGATGCACAGCGGAAGCCTAACGGATGCCGAGAATTAATTGCCCATGCGGGGAGGATGCATTGCGTAAGCCCTGCGGATATAAAGGGAAGCAGCTCGGAAGCAGGTCACCATTCAGAGGAAAGACCTGCTGCCGGACACATTGACAGCCGCCCTGCCCTGCCTGCATGCCTGCCTGCAAGCCTTGCTGCCAGCCTGCCTGCAAGCCTTGCTGCCAGCCTCCCTGCCAGCCTTGCTGTCTGCCTGCCTGCCAGCCTTCCTGCCAGCCTTGGTTCCTGCCAGCCTCCCTGCCAGCCAGCAACCCCACAACCATGCTGAAGCACAGCAAGCCTCAGCCATCTGCTGCCAGCCCTTGCAAGAGGGACAGGGCTACCATCCCGCCCCCTGGCCCTCACTCTGGTTCTGCTGGGGCTTCTGCAGCATGGGCACACTCTTCAGGGGCTGGGGCTTCTGCTGCTTCTGCTTCTGGAGGAGCTGATGACAAGCACTCCAGCACCAGCCACCTCCACAGCACCTGCACCCTTCACCCCTGAGACTGAGCGACCAAGAGGAGTGCCAGAGACTCATTTTTGTCTTATAGCTTGTTGTTAATAAAATCTATTTTTGATTCACACACTTGCTTCATTTCTTTTTTTTAATAAAGTCTTGCTGGAAACTTTTAGAAATGGTTTAAGCCTTTGCATGCTTGTGGGATGGGTTGAGATAGCTGTGGGATGGGTTAAGATAGCAGTGGGATGGGCAGGGATACCTTTGGGATGGCTAATAGCTGTGGGATAGATAAACCTCCAGTGCAAACATAGTGGGACTGTATGGTCCACCCTCCCAGGTGCCACACCTATGGCCCTTTATTATCAATAACAATGTAATCAATCATCCACACATGTCAACATAAACACAACTCTTTATTAAATGCCCTGTTCATTGTAGGGCCACTCGACATACATGGCCCAATCTCATCAATGTCATGAGACAGACTGAAGGAAGCATCCATTAAGCATCAATCATCCTGTCTTGCCACTCCACCGCTCCAGCTGGGGAGTTGCACCAGTGTTTCAGGAGGTTGCGCTGCTTCTTCCTTTCACATGAGTCTCTATTGGGGCCTTGCACATCCTCAGTGTCTATCAGGTTTCGTCCTTGCCTCCATTCCCTAGGTTCCATGTCCCCATTGCCTTGCTGGAGGTCCACGAGCCTGTTCTGCAACATGCGATTGTGCAGGATGCAGCAAGCTTCCATGATCCTCCTCACAGTCTGTGGATGATGCTGCATGTTGGTGAGAAGTACCTGGAACCTGTTGGCCAGGATGCCAAAGGCGTTCTCCACCACCCGCCTTGCCCTGGACTGCCTGTAGTTGAAGATCCTCTCTTCACGGGTGAGGTATTTGGAGGTGTAGGGCTTCATGAGGTAGGTTGTGAAGGAGAAGGCATCATCCCCCACGATGAAGTAGGGCACATCTTGCGTGTCGTTGGGCAGGGGGTCTGGATCTGGGAAGCCCACCATGAGGTTGCGTTCTAGCTCCTCCTTGAGATGACTGGCGTTGTATACCTGGGCATCTGAAGATGAGCCGCTGCCTGAAGCATCGATGTACATGAACTTGTAGTCAGCATCGACCATGGCGAATAGGATGATGCTGAAGAAGCCATTGTAGTTGAAATAAGTGGACCCCGACTTGGCTGGAGCTTTGCAGGCCACGTGCTTGCCATCGATGGCTCCAACGGTGTGTGGGAAGTTCCACCTCTGATACCACTGCTCTGCAACTTTCTTCCATCCTTCTTCAGTGGAGGGGCACTGGAGGAGCTCCTCCTTGTATTCTTCGATGATGGCCTGCACCACTTCTCTGACCACAATGCTGATTGTGTTGGGTGGCACCCTCCAGCCATACTGCATGCTCCTGTAGGTGGTCCCTGAGGCCAGGTGGCACAGAGTGAGTGCCACCTTGAGCCCAGGTTCCAGGCTGGGCCGGAAGTTGGTGTTTGTCTTGGTCAACCTGGGTGTCAGGCGCTGCACAAGTTCGTCAAACATGGCTGGAGGCATCCTCATGAAGTTCTGGAATGCCCAAGTGTCTTCGCTCCTGAGCTCCACCATCAGCTTGTTGTACAGTCCGTCCTCTGCTCTTCTGGTGAACCATCTTCGTACCCAGATGCTTCTTGGCCGCCTCTTTTTCTTCCCGTAGTAGAGTAGAGTTCACAGAGCCTGTAGATGGCTTCGCACTGTTGCAGAAGGATGGTGGCTGCCAAAAGGACCGTGTTACGATCCACAGTGGACATGACTGGATGCTGTGGAAGAGGAAGAGTCAGATGAAGGCTGCAGAGGTCCGCACTGCAGGGCTGCTGTTCTGAAAGTGAGATCCAGATGTGTTGCTCCCCCTTTTTATAGGCAGTATAGGTGTCACTTTGCATCCTCTAGGCATCCTCTAGGCATCCTGTAGACATCCTTAATATCCGAGATAGGTCCCATCTGCGAACATTTTTTCCATTTTAAACGCTTTGTTTCCGCTTGGCATCCGTTCTGCATCCGTTCTGCATCCGTTCCACATCCGTTCTGCTTCCTCCCTGCATCCAAGTGGATGCAAGTTGCGCGGATGTACAGCGGATGCCTAGCGGATATAGCGGATGCATAACGGATGCATAACGGATGCGTAGCAGATGCGTAGCGGATGCATAACGGATGAATTGGATACATTTTCCGCGCAAAAGTTTTGGGCAGCTCAAAACTTTCTGAGCGGATGAAATGTCAATAGACGGATGCTGGATGGATAGAGAGGAAGCAAAACGGAGGCAGTGAGTACATCGTGTTAACCAACAGATGGCAAGCTTTTTTGTCCATTTTACATCCTCTTTGCATCCGTTGGTGAAGTGTGACAGGGGCTTTATTCAGAGGTATAATTTCCCTTCCTTACATCCTGAAAAGACACTCAGCTTTCCTGTCTCATCCATCATATTTCATATTTCCTCCATTCTTTTCTTGCTAAGTCAGCCACTTATGTTTCCTAAGAGTACTGATGAGAGAACCATTTGAATTCAGTAGGCACTGAAAAGAGAAAGAGATTCATTTACTCTGAATTAATGGGGATTTTTTTAGGAGTTCTTGTCTTCAAGAAAATTCTAAGAAAATAATAGATAAGAATTGATCAATATAAGGGTGGGAGGGAGGGAGGGAAGGGAGGAAGGAAGGAAGGAAAGAAGGAAGGAAGGAAGGAAGGAAGGAAGGAAGGAAGGAAGGAAGGAAGGAAGGAAGGAAGGAAGGAAGGTGAGTGAGTATGTAAGTGCCTTTGTGAGTGTGTAAGTGCCTTTGAATCAGTGTCGACCCCTGGTGATTGCCAAGCCAAGTTCTTTTTTTTATGAAAGAAAGTGACTGGCCCAAAGTCACCCAGCTGGCTTTATGCCTAAGACAAGGACTGGAAAAAATGGGATTCCAATTTCTAGCCTGACACCTAAACCTCTCATTAATAGGTTAAAATATAATTAAAAATGCTATTCTTATTTTTCAGGAGTTCTCCTTTTTATAAACAAAGCTTTTTTTATGTGTATGATAGATGACCTATTCTTTACATGAGATGTATTAAGAAAGAAGAATGGATTTTGGACTTATTTTTCAAGGACAAAAACAGCATTTCCTCCAGCTAATTTTGAAGATAGAACTGCATTTTTTTAAAACCAAGAAAGCAACCATATTTATGTAGACATAATGACATCATAATTGTCACCAGATTTTTAAATTAATTCAAATCCTTAATATTTTCAATAATAGGGCTAGGAGAGTTTACAAGACAACAAATCTGACTTCAACTTCTTTTTTAAAAGAAAGAAATATTTACAAATATATTTGTACATTCGACTATCCTTAACACATAGATACTCATAGATTAACACTAGAATTTCACTCTGTTGGTTGAAACATTTAGCATGGACATTAAAATATACCAATTTAGGAACTAAAATCTATCTTTCTGTCTTGATACAGTTGCTTGACAGGTCATAGGGATTTATCAACTGATTGTAGAAGTTGGTTTAGTAAAACCTGAAACAGACTAATAAACCTGAGTTAGATTAGTTCATATGGAAGTAGGAAAATAGCACAAAAGAACTCTTTGGATCTACATGAAAAAGCATGCTGAAGAGGAAGGACTCTAAGTTCTAGTTATTTACTAACCCAAAGAAGCACATATTTTAAGTAAATTGTGTAGCTATGATTCATGCTTAAAATGACTTTGAGCTAAAAGAGTGCAGAAAAAAATGGTTACCTCTTAAGGCTAGGTCACACTGGCCGACAGATGCAAAACATATGAAAAAAGGACACAGCAGACGAGAAAAATTTCGGGGGTGGCTCCATCCGTTGTTATCCACTCTCAAAAGTGCCACAAATTTGCATAAACAGAATGGACAACAACGGAAAGGAACGGACGGGGGTAGTACGTAGCGAGGCTGGTAAGCGGATGTTTGTAGGAAGCCTAGCGGATGGAAGCAGATGGAAGCGGATGATACATCTGAAGGGCTTCTGGGGGAGAATAGCGAAGCAGACGCATAGCGGAAGGAGTGGATACGTAGCGGATGATGCGGATGCATCATGGACGCCTATAGGATGCATAGCGGATGTGTAGTGGATGCAAAGCATTCACTGCACATGCGGGGAGGATGAATTGTGTCAGCTCCGTGGATATAAAAGGATGCAGCTCGCAAGCAGTCAGCATTGAGAGGAAAGACCTGCTGCCAGAGACATCTTGAAAGAACACCAAGGTTCGACAGTCAGGGAAGAAGAGAAAGCCTATGCCTACTCCTGCCAGCCCTGGCAAGAAGGACAGAACCACCATCCCACCCTCTGGCACTGACTCTGAAGTTGCTGGTGCTGCTTGTGCTGCTGGTGCTGCTGCTGCTGCTGTGGTGGACCTGCCCCAAGGCCCTCAAAGCCCTGCTGATGAAGGCCCTGAAGCCCCTGCCAGAGGGAGGAAGAGGCAAGGCAAGGAGAAGGGAGAGAGGAAACAGTACTCCATTTCCGAGGACCATGAGGAGGAAGTGCTGGAATGGCTGAGGGAGAATGAGTACCTGTGGAAAAAGGGCCACAGGCTCTATCGCGACACCAAGAGGAAGCAGGTAGCATGGAGAGACAAGGCAGAGAGCCTGGGCTACACTTCAGATGTACTCCTGGGATGGTGGAAGCACATGCACACCTGGTATGGGAAGCTGCACCTGAAGAAATCTGGCCAGGCCACTGTCAAGCTCACTGACCAGGAGATGTACGTCATGGCCAAGTGCAGCTTTCTGGAGGGTGAGGTCCGCCACCGAGGAGCAGCCCCTCTGTCAACCCTCTCCCTCGGACAGCCCACAGACAGCCAGTCCTCTTCCAGCCAGGAGACAGCTACTGTGTCCAGGCAGGTGTCTTCAGAGGGTCCCACAGCAGAGACCCCCCCGACAGCTGCATTCCCCATGCCAGAGGATGTGGAGGATCCCCTGTCTCAAATGGAGCAAGAAGAAGCAGTAGCCAGAGACCAACCCACCCCCACCCACAGCTCCACCTCCACAGAAAGCAGGCAGAGAGGCAGACTGGAGGGCCAGAGCCACACTGTCCTCTTGGAGATCAGGGACACAATCAAGAGCAGCACAGATCTTCTCTCTCAGCTGGTCCACAGTGACATACCATCCTCAAACCACAAGCCCTTCATCATGTACGTGAGCCAGACCCTCATGGACCTGCCCGAGGCCCAGTACCAGGCGATGAAGGAGAAAATCACACCAGTGCTGCACCACCCTCCAGGCCCAGCTGAACCTGCTCCGATCCAGTCCAGGACTGATCCTCCACCCCAGGCGATGTCACAGCCCTTCCATGGCTTTCAACAGCCCCTCACCTACCAAGGCTATGAGTACCAGGACTTCCCACAGCAGAGGCAGCCCTTCCCAGTCCAGGCCCAGGTATATTGCATACCACAGATGCTGCACCTGACCCAGCTGCAGACCAGACAGCCCCACTACACTCCTCCTTCCTCCACCCCACAGCCAAGCCCCTCAACAGAAAATCTGTCTTCAGTACTGTGCCTGACATCCCAGGTCCTTGAAGAAGGGCCTCTCAACCTCACGGGACTGAGTCAGCTCTCTGAGAGCTTCCTGAACACACCATCCCCTGTTGTACTCTCGGGGCCAGGCACCCCAATGACACCTCAGACCAGCACTCCAGCCACAGCCACCTCCACAGTTCCTGGCCACTCGACAGCTGAGACCATGGAAATGCCTCAGAGTGACTGAGAATAGTACCAGAGACTGAGTTGTTACCTGTTCACTTAATCTTTGCTTAAAGACACTTTACTTGTGTCATTTTGCTTTTTTAATAAAGTCATATAGTTTACTTAAGACAGTTGTTAATAAAGGTTATCTTTGCTTCACACACTTGGTTCATTTTATTTACTTAATAAAGTGTTGGTGAAAAAAGGGTTAAGCCTTTGCATGCTTGTGGGATAGGTAAGGTTAGTTGTGGGATGGGTAAGGATAGCTATGGAATGGGTAAGGATAGCTGTGGAATGGGTAAGGATAGCTGTGGGATAGATAAACCTCCAGTGCAAGCATAGTGGGACTGTATGGTCCACCCTCCCATCTGCCACACATATGGCCCTTTTTTACCAATAACAATTTATTCATTGATCAACACATTTCAAAATAAACAAAGTGTATATTATTTATTTATAGGAAGTTTAAAATATATGAATAAAATAATGATTAAAGGTCTGAAAATATCAAATAAGTTTCTTCTGATTGTAAAGAAATTAATTCATCAAAGGAGTTCTTTCACATGTATTGAATATCTCAAAAATATTTTAAAAGGTATGCTATTAACCATTTTATGCTGGGAAAATAAAATGATAGAGGACATATATTATAAAAATTCCTGTCTCATTATCTTATTTTGATTGAACTTCAATAAGCTCATTAATATGATTTATGGAAAGGTAATATGATTTAAAGATGTGAATGTGATCCTGAATTATATGCCAAAAGTTTTGAATCTATCATTACATGAATAATTATAAACTGAAACATAAGGCTGAGCATAAGGCTTAGCTAAAGACATTGATTTTTTTTAGCAGAAAATTTCACTTATTTTAAAGTCTTGGATTATAGATATGTCTTTGTTCTCTGTTTAAGAATCAGCTTTCTAATGACATAATCAAAAGAGTGAATTGATTTGCTCCATGTGTGGTCATGTCTAAATGACATGTTAGAAACTGAGCTGTTTTCTTTTGATGTGATGATATATATTTGCCCTTTTTAAATTCATTCATTTGATTTTCTTTTCTGTTTGTTTTCTTTACTTTATTTTTTTATTTTACAGCAAATTTTTGAAAAGAACAGGCGGATTTGCATTCCTTTTCCTTAACGTGTGTGTGTGTGTGTGTGTGTGTGTGTGTGTGTGTGTGTGTAATTTCTTGGTACCCTCACAACAAACCATTTTGACTCTTCTGGTTATGTTCTTTAGCTGCTCAGCCTCCTGTTTTTTCCATCCTTTATTTGTCTTTTTGGCCACACCTATCTGTTTGTAATCAGTCCCCCTTCCTTTCATCTTCATGCTTCAGTTTTGAGTTTCAATTTTTTTTTTTGGGGGGGGGGTTAAGTTTAATATCTGCTCTTTTATTCCATGGAGGGTGGGGAAACCCACCTTTCATTCTGAAGGCTTTAAGTTTTTATTTCTTTTATTTCTACTCTGCCAATGTATTCTCAAATTCTAATGGTGATCAAGAAGTTTTGTTTCATTATTCATTTGTTAATAACAGATGACCAAGATATCTTGGCAAGTGACAATAAAAATGAATGAGACTGACTCTCATGAATTAAATGCCCAGTAATGCCACTATTGAGTCATTCTGATGGATCACACCATTTTATTTCTATAACAGGTTCTCAAGGCCCTAATACAGACTGGCAGAGGCTTCTGAAAAAGGGATGTGTCAAGGGGGCAAATGAGCAAAGCACCATTCTAACAGCATGGCACCCACTCTGCCCCCCCCCCCCCCTTTTTACATTCATTATGACATTGCACAAACATACAAAGAGTTAGAACTTGTGTTACAATAGTATTAGGCATTTACAATACCTCTTTTCCATAACATAAGGGCTTGTTATAAAGAAGGCTGAAGAAATGTCTCTTATTTCACATATTTTCTACACAGATTTCCTATTATTCCTTCTAAAGCATAAGTATCTCTTCTTATTCTATTTCCAGAAGCCACAGGCTTCAATTTCTATCCAGTAATTTAGTTTGATGGAATATTTCTTTGAGGGGGGGGGGGGAGATTACATAGCTAAATGTCTGCTTTTAGGATAGAAAAGGCAGCCTAAATAATTGGTTCTAAATTATGTAGAATAAAACACTGCCTATCAAAATAAAATAATATATATTGTGGCTTGTCAAAGGAGGAAAAATGCCTTTGTGAATCCTTCACTTGATTAATTTGCCTAAACTAATGAGAGGAAGAACACTCCCTACTCAAATATGAAAAATTAAGAAAAATAGCTAAGTTACATATGAAGTCTATGTTGCCGGTATTATTTTCTAATACATTATAATGTAATGTAAGTTAACAAAAGATCCATAAAACTATTATTTGTTAATTAATGTAAAGTACATTTCTTAATGAGAGTTCAATTACTTTATATTCAACCCTTTAGCCAGCTGATCAAAGTGGCAGTAGAGCCCACCCGACACAAGCCATGGTCATCCCCATCTTCAAAAAAGGAGACCCCAGCCTAGTTGAAAATTACAGACCAATCTCTTTATGCTGCATCACCTCTAAAGTCATGGAATCAATTATTAACCAATCCATTATCCTCCACTTAAAGACAAACAACCTACTCTCTAATAAACAATCTGGTTTCAGGAAAAAACTATTCTGTAATCTGCAACTCTTACACTGCAACAACATATAGACTACACAACTCGATCTGGGCAAAACAATAGACACAATCTACATAGACTTCTGTAAAGCCTTTGATTCAGTGGTATATGACAAACTACTCCTAAAACTAAAATCTTGTCTAGTATCTCTAGACAACTGCATAACTGGATAGAAGCATTCCTGTCAAACAGACAACAAATGGTCAAAATTGGAGGTGTCCTATCAAATTCTGTACCTGTCAATGGTGGTGTCCCCCAAGGCAGTGTTCTAGGACCAACTATCTTCATACTCTACATAAATGACCTCTGTGATCACATTAAGAGCAACTGCATTCTCTTCGCTGATGATGTAAAGCTGTTCAATACCACAGGCAATACTGCTGCCCTTCAAAAAGATCTTGACTATGTATCAGAATGATCAAACAAATGGCAACTTCAAATCTCAACAAATAAATGCTTTGTCTTACATATTGGCAAAAAAAAAAAATCAGGAAATAAAATACAAGCTGAATAGTCAAGACCTTGTTGATGATCCAAGCTCTGTAAAGGACCTTGGAATACTCATCTCTAATGATCTAAGTGCTAAAGCCCACTGTAACTACATAGGTAAAAAGGCATGAAGAGTTGTTAACCTAATCCTACATAGCTTTTTCTCTGGTAATATGACACCACTAACTAGAGCATACAAAACATTTGCTAGATCAATACTCGAATACAGCTCATCAGTCTGGAACCCACATTATGTATCTGATATTAGCACAGTTGAGAAAGTCCAGAAATATTTCACAAGAGGAGTTCTCCACTCATCTACTCATTGCAGAATACCCTATGCCAGACTTGAAATTCCAGACCTAGAAAACCTTGAATTACGCTGTATTCAGTCTGATCTAACTATGGTGTATAAAATCATACATTGCAAGGACTTACCTGTCAATGAATACTTCAGCTTCAACCATAACAACACAAGAGCACACAATAGATACAAACTCATGGTTAACCACACCAAATTTGATTGCAGGAAATATGACTTCAGCAACAGAGTGGTCAATGTCTGAAATACTCTTCCTGACTCTGTGGTTTCTTCCCCAAATCCCAAAAACTTTAACCTTAGACTGTCTACTATTACCTCACCCCTTTCCTAAGAGGTCTGTGGGGAGCGTGCATAAGACACCAACATGCCTACCGTCCCTGTCCTATTGTTTCTTTTATATATGTATTTATTTTTCTTATTTGTATCCATGTATTCATACCTATGTTTTTACTTATACCTATTATCTTGTAAGTGATTGACAAATCAAAATAAATAAATAAAAATAAATAAATAGAGAGGTAGCAAGCAATACCACTACTCTTAAGGATTTGGGAGTTGTGTGATCATAATCAGGTATTCTATTCATTTATTTGTTTATTTAACAAGTTTATATGGCCATCCATTCCATTTAATGCACCTCTGAGTGACCTACAACTGAAAATTAAAACCAAGGACCCCACAATTAAAACCATGTCACATCTATTTAAAAATTTAAAAAAATAAAAGCAAGATAAAGATATGTTGTGGCACAGTGATAAGAATACAGTCAGACAAGCTACTTCTACTGACTACTGGCTGGCTACAATTTGGCTGTTTGAATCTCACCAGGCTCAAGATTGACTCAACCTTCCAAGGTCAGTAAAATGAGGACCCAGATTGTTGAGGACAATAGGCTGACTCTATGAACTCCTTAGAGGGGGCTGTAAAGCACTGTGAAGTGGCATATAAGTCTAAATGCTGTTGCTGTTGCTATAAAGGAAGAGAACATCCATCTAACCACAACATAACCATTATACAGGCTCATCTCCATTTATAGGGCCTTCTAAAAAATGAACAGATATGGGGATAATCTCACCTGAAGGGGGAATGAGATTCCAAAAGTGGGGCCCACAGCAGAACTTTGTCTCAATCCCTTTATGGATTGAGAAGTCTTTAGCAGATGGGGCCTGCAACAGTCCTCTCCTGATGGATCTGATGATACAAGTAGATGCGATCCACAAGTGGTATATCAAAAATACTGCAAACTTTTTGTTTTTGATAATAAGTCTGTTGAAAACATTGTTTGGTGCAGTATAATCTTTGGTGCAGTATAATTAATTTAAGTTAACCATGTTTAGTTTGTCTATTTTTATACTGAAACAAATTCATTCATTCAATAACAAACAACTTCCTTGATGAAGTGGAATTGTTCCACTTCTTTTTCCAGAACTTTTCTCAAATGCTATAGAGCTGTCACATGACAGATATTTTTCTACTAATATAAACTATTATACAAATTATACTGAGCAATGCCTTGCAGAAATTGTATCAGGGCTGTTGAAGTCCCTCAAGCAATTGACTTTTCAGTGGGACCTTCTCAAAGGACCCTTCTCAGTCCCTTTTATGGAAAATTCTGCTCCTGGATGTATGGGTGGCCCTTACTCCACTGATATTTCAAAAGGACAAACCAAAGTAGCACTGTTCCAGCAAGCGGTGCTTTGGAAATACCCTTTTAGAACAACTGTTGATTATATTCTACATGTTTTAATTGTGTGTGGTTACTGTACCCAGAGTCCACCTTCCTTAGGATGAAATAAAAGATAATATTAGCTTGGGCCAGTGATTACAGGAGATAGGGGAAAAATGCATCCAGCATTGCTGAAGAATTTAATTTGGAATCACCTGAATTTCTGAGTTTGTATCATTGAATATTTTAAAAGGATTGCTGAGCACAACTCAGGGGGAGAGAAGCAACCAGTGTTCATGTATAAATTTTGCCAGCTCATCTGGAAGGCACCTCTACTTTCTCATTTTTTTTCTTTTCAGACAAATTCAAAGGCACCTTGTTTGCATGAGCCAATTTCATATTTTAACATTTCATAGTGCCACCCAGCAATAGAATTTTGGAATCTTATAATACACAATAGGGCATAGCATAGCACTTTAATTAAATGGGAGAATATTAAATGTGTATTAGGATGCAGCTAGAGGCTTAACATATCTTAGAATGCCACAGTTGTTTTCAAAGCCAGATTTCAAGGTGCATTGAATCACATTGCTATGAAGAGCACAGAAAGGCATTTTAAGCAATCTTTTCTATTCTTATTTGCAATATCTGAAATCTGAATATTGGAGAGGGGGAGTATTGAACAGAATGGGGAAATAAGACTGAGAGTGAAAGTGTATATGTGTGTGTGTGTGTGTGTGTGTGTGTGAGAGAGAGAGAGAGAGAGAGAGAGAGAACTTTTTAATATTATGATTTTTCAGTGAACTTTTTGCAACCTTTTATATGAGTTTTTGCATCAAAAACTAAAAAAAAACATGCACACTTTGTGAAGAACCACATTCTAGTCAAGCCAAATATGATAACTTCTTAAAGTCCAATCATTTCAGAGGAATTTCCAAGCACATCCCTTCAAATGTCATCTGTGAATATTAATGAGACTTCAAAAACAAAAACTTTAATTAATAGCTGTTTTATTGTTCAAATCTTGCTGTGAAGCACATTTCAACTGATCTTCAACTCCTTCAAATCTTCACTTATTTCAGACATCAGCATCTATTCAAAGAATCTTCCCTGATAAAAGAAGCAATTGTACCTGTCCAAGAACACCTATTCAAAAGTAAATCCTTCTGAGTTTAACATTTAGCCATTGGATTACATTTTTGTTCATCTTTTTTTCCCCAGAAACTCAAGTAGAGGCACAAAAGTTTCTTTTCTTATTTTATTCCTAACCTTCTTCACTCAATGAGCTTCTGCATCCTATTATGTGTGTGTGTGAGAGAGAGAGAGAGAGAGAAGGGGGAGAGAGGGAGGGGGGAGAGAGAGAGAGTGTGAGAGAGAGAGAGAGAGGGAGGGGGAGGGGATTTTCTTAATCTACCAGATTGAAGTCCTCATTAAGCATAAGGCTGTTCTATTAAAGAAAAACACAGTCAACAAGCAAATAAAAAAATGCAGAAGACAAGTCCAATTCTTAGAATCATGACAAGAATGAAAGCTTAAATTCCATTTTGCCTTATGGGATTTACCTTAATGATTAGGGCTGGACAGATATTCAGATTTCATTCCAAAAGTTTGATTCGGAGTGCATGATGACATGAATATATTGTCTGCCTGCAACTCTTCAAGGACCTCAAATTCATATGCTTCTTTGGAAGACATGAAGAGTTAAGTTAAAACAGTCATTCCAACTTAAAGGCCCTGTCACACTGCCCAACGGATGCAAAACGGACACAACAGAGGAGCAAAATGTTCCATCCGTTGTTATCCGCTCTCAAAAGGGGCAAAAATTTGCATAACTGGAACGGATAACACAGATGCGGGGAGGACGCAGAGCGGATGGAAAGCAGATGCGGAACGGAAGCCCAGTGGATGGAAGCGGATGGGAGGGGATGGCACATCCGCAGGGCTTCCGGTGGGCCTCAGCAAAGCAGACGCAGAACAGATACAGTGGATGCACAGCGGATGCACAGCGGATGAAGCGGATGCAGAGCGGAAGCCTAACGGATGCACAGCAGAAGCCTAACGGATGCCGGGTGTTAAGTGCGCATGCGGGGGGGATGCATTGCGAAAGCCCCCCGGATATAAAGGGAAGCAGCTCGCACATGGCCAGCATTCGGAGGAAAGACGTGCTGCCAGATACATTGAGTCCTTGCCTGCCCTGCCAGCATGCCTGCCTGCAAGCCTTGCTGCCAGCCTGCCTCCAAGCCTCCTGGCCAGCCTCCCTGCCAGCCTTGCTCTCTGCCTGCCAGCCAGCCTTGCTGCCAGCCTGCCTTCCAGCCTCCCTGCCAGCCAGTCTGCCTACCAGCCTTGGTGCCTGCCTGCCTGCCTGCCTTCCTGCAAGGCTTCCTGCCAGCCTTCCTGCCAGCCTTGATGCCTGCCTGCCTGCTTGCCTTCCTGCCAGGCTTCCTGCCAGCCTTCTTGCCAGGCTTCCTGCCAGCCTTCCTGCCAGCCTTCCTGCCAGCCTCCCTGCCAGCCAGCAACCCCACAACCATGGGGAAGAAGCGAAAGCCTCAGCAACCTGCCACCATCCCTGCCAAGAGGGACAGGGCCACTCTCCTGCCCCCTGTCCCTGACTCTGCTTCTGCTGGGGCTTCTGCTGCTCGGGCTCGCTCTTCTGGTGCTGGAGCTTCTGCTGAAGCTGCTCCTGGCAGTGGTGCTTCTGCTGCTGCGTACTCTGCTGAAGCTGCTCCTGCTCCTGCTGGTTCTGCTGGTCCTGCTGGTCCTGCTCATGCTCCTGGACTTGCTCGTACTGCTCATACTGCTCGTGCTCCTGGTCTTGCTCATCCTGCTCATTCTCCTGGTCCTGCTCATGCTCCTGGTCTTGATCATGCTCCTGGTCTTGCTGATGCTGCTGTGCTGCTACTACTGCTGCTGCTGATCCTGCTGGTGCTGGTGCTGCTGCTGCTGCTGCTGCTGCTGATGATGATGATGATCCTGCTGCTGCTGCTGCTGCTGCTGCTGATGATGATGATGATGATGATTATGATCCTGCTGGTGATGATGATGATGATCCTGCTGGTGGTGCTGCTGCTGGTGGTGTGCAGGAGCAGCCCCTACCACCCGGGAGCCCCTCTGATGAGGGCCCATCTGGTCCTGCCAAAGGGAGGAAGAGGCGTATGCGGGGACGGGAGAGGAGGCAATACTTCATTGAGGAGGAACAGGAGGATGAGGTGCTGGAGTGCCTGAGAGAGAATGACTATCTGTGGTGGAAGGGACACCGGCTGTACAGGGACACCAAAAGGAAGCAGGCTGCTTGGAGAGAGAGGGTGGAGAGTATGGGTTACACTTCGGAGGTGCTCCTCGGCTGGTGGAAACATATGCACACCTGGTACGGGAAGCTGCACCTGAAGAAATCTGGCCAGGCCATGGTTCAGGTGACGGACAGAGAGACCTACGTCATGGCCAGGTACAGCTTCCTGGAGGGTGAGATCCGCCACCGAGGAGCACCAGGAGCCCCTCTCACAACCCTCTCTCTCCAGCAGCCTGCTGAGACCCAGTCCTCTTCTGGCCGAGAGTCAGTCCCTGTCTCCAGGCAGGTTTCTGTGGAGCGTGCCACAGCGGAGAACCCACGTACAGGTGTTGTAACCGTGGTGGAGCACGTGGAGGACTCCCTGGTGCGTTGGGAAAAAGGAGACATCGAGCCCACCACAGTCGTAGCCGCATCCACCCCCCACCAGGTCCACCTCCACAGAAAGGCAGAGAGCCAGACAGCAGGAGGGGCAGAGCCACACTGTCCTCCTGGAGATCAGGGACACCATCCACACCAGCATAGATCTCCTCTCTCAGCTGGTCAACACCGACTTCTCATCCTTCAACCGCAAGCCCTTCCTCACCTATGTCAACCAGACACTCAGGAACATGGAGGAAGCCCAGTACCAGGTGGTGAAGGACAGGATTACCAAGCTGCTTCACAACCCTCCAGATCCAGAGGAACCTGCTCGCACCCAGCCCAGGTGTGCTCCTCCACCCCAGGTGATGTCCCTCCCATTCCAAGGCTTCCCACAGGCCCTCACCTACCAGGGCTACGGCTACCAGGAGGTCCAGCAGCACAGGCAGCAGCCCTTCCCAGTCCAGGCACAGAGTCATCGGGCGACCGTTGTCACCGGTTCCACTGATCCAACCGATGCCACCCACGCCAATGATGCCACCGATGACAGCGATGCCACCCATGCCAGTCCTCACCCAGCTGCAGACCAGACAGCCCCACTACACTGCTCCTTCCTCCACCCCACACCCAAGCCCGGCCTCAGTACATCTGTCCTCAGTACTGGGGCTGACACCCCATGGCATGGAGGAAGGACCTCTCAGCATCACGGGTCTGAGCCAGCTGTCCGAGAGCTTTCTCAACACACCATCACCTGTTGTCCTCTCGGGGCCAGGCACCCTAGTGGGGCTACAGAGCAGCACTGCAGCAGCAACCACCTCCACGGCACCTGGACCCTTCACCCCTGAGACTGGGCACACCTTCGAGTGACCGTGAAGTCTGCCAGAGACTGGGTGTGGACTTTATTTGGACACTTGACTTGGGTCTTTTTCCTTTTAAAGCTTGTTGTTCAATAAAGTTTATCTTTGATTCACACACTTGCTTCATTTCTTTTTTTTAATAAAGACTTGGTGGAAACTTTTAGAATTGCTTTAAGCCTTTGCATGCTTGTGGGATGGGTTAAGATAGCAGTGGGATGGTCAGGGATACCTTTGGGATGGGTAATAGCTGTGGGACAGATAAACCTCCAGTGCAAGCATAGTGGGACTGTATGGTCCACCCTCCCAGGTGCCACACCTATGGCCCTTTATTATTATTATTTTTTGAAAAAATTTTTATTAATTTTTTTACAAACAAACATATACCAACAAAACACAAAACATAGAAAACATAAAATATCTTTTTGGACGGCAGTTTGATCCCGAGTTACATCTTTTTGTACAGACATAAATTCAAGTTCATGCTTACTTTTATATAGCAATTCCATTTCTTATTTACTATTTTACATTTTCTATATAGCTTCTCCCCTCTTTTCACTCTCTTAATTCTATTATATTTATTTCATCTCAATTTAAATCATTATACTTATATCTTTTGTCTGTCCTGTTTCAGCTGTCTATTATTTTTTCTCATTAACACAAAATTTCTTCTGTAATGACTGATTGGAGTATAATGCCTTGTCATACTTATCCTTCCCTTAATTTTAAAGCTTAACATAACACATAATTTTCATTCGGATTCTGCGTAATACATTCTAAAAATAAACTCAATATTTTAAAACAGAAAGAAAAAAGTTTTTTTTTTGATATATAATATAATTAAAACAACAATCCATAGCAATTGAAATTATATCATTAAAATTAATATTCATTTAAGTCTTAAACATTTTACACAATCCTTTCTAAATAAATATCATACTTCTATGGGAACACTTATAGATTTTGCTTAGTTACTTTCTTTAATTCAATTCTCT
>BLBF01000007.1:66178923-66242156 GCA_015471245.1 Laticauda colubrina
GCCCTTCACGATCCCCGTCTCTACGGGACGGTTTAGGTCTGTTAGGACCGACCAAGGGTGAAAATATCAGCTGAGATCTCAGAGCCCCGAGATCTCAGCTGTAGCACCGAGATGAAGCTCCGCCTTCTCCCTCCTATGGCCCTTTATTGTCAATAACAATGTAATAATCATCCACACATGTCAACACAAACACAACTCTTTATTAAATGCCCTGATCATTGTAGGCCCACCCAACAAACATGGCCCAATCTCATCAGTGTGATGAGACAGGCTGAAGGAAGCACCCATTAATCATCTATCATCCTGTCTTGCCACTCCACTGCTCCAGCTGGGGAGTTGCACCAGTGTCTCTGGAGGTTGCGCTGCTTCTTCCCTTCACGTGAGGCTCTGTTGGGGCCTTGCACATCCGCAGCGTCTATCAGGTTTCGCTCTTGCCTTCATTCACCAGGCTCCATGTCCCCATTGCCTTGCTGGAGGTCCACAAACCTGTTCTGCAAGACTGGGTAGCAGGTGCGCATGAGATTGTGCAGGATACAGCAAGCTTCTACGATCCTCCTCACGGTCTCTGGGCGATGCTGCATGGTGGTGAGAAGTACCTGGAACCTGTTGGCCAGGATGCCAAAGGCATTCTCCACCACCCGCCTTGCCCTGGACAGCCTGTAGTTGAAGATCCTCTCTTCACGGGTGAGGCATCTGGAAGTGTAGGGCTTCATGAGGTAGGTTCTTTGGGAGAAGGTGTCATCCCCCACGATGAAGTAGGGCACATCTTGCGTGTCGTTGGGCAGGGGGTCTGGATCTGGAAAGTCCATGATGAGGTTGCATTCCAGCCCCTCCTTGAGGTCACTGGCATTGTATACCTGGGCATCTGAACATGAGCCACTGCCTGAAGCATCGATGTACATGAACTTGTAGTCAGCATCGACCATGGTGAAGAGGATGATGCTGTAGAAGCCCTTGTAGTTGAAATAAGTGGACCCCGACTTGGCTGGAGCTTTGCAGGCCACGTGCTTGCCATCGATGGCTCCAACTGTGTGTGGGAAGTTCCACCTCTGATACCACTTCTCTGCAACTTTCTTCCATCCTTCTTCAGTGGAGGGGCACTGTAGTAGCTCCTCCAGGTATTCTTCGATGATGGCCTGCACCACTTCTCTGACCACAATGCTGATGGTGTTGTGTGGCACCCTCCAGCTGTACTGCATGCTCCTGTAGGTGGTCCCTGAGGCCAGGTGGCACAGAGTGAGTGCCACCTTGAGCCCAGTTTCCAGGCTGGGCCGGAAGTTGGTGTTTGTCTTAGTCAACCTGGGTGTCAGCCACTGCACAACTTCATCAAACATGGCTGGAGGCATCTTCATGAAGTTCTGGAATGCCCAAGTGTCTTCGTTCCTGAGCTCCACCATCAGCTTGTTGTACAGTCCGTTCTCTGCTCTTCTGGCGATCCATCTTCATACCCAGACGCTTCTTGGCCGCCTCTTTTTCTTCCCTTAGTAGAGTTCACAGAGTATGTAGATGGCTTCGCACTTTTGCAGAAGGATGGTGGCTGCCAAAAGGACTGTGTTATGATCCACGGTGGACATGACTGGATGCTGTGGAAGAGCAAGAGTCAGATGAAGGCTGCAGAGGTCTGCACAGCTAGGCTGCTGGTCTGAAAGTGAGATGCAGGTGAGTTGCTCCCCCTTTTTATAGGCAGTATAGGTGTCCCTTTGCATCCTCTAGGCATCCTCTAGGCATCCTCTATACATCCTTAATATCCGAGATAGGTCCCCTCTGCGAACGTTTTTTCCGTTTTAAATGCTTTGTTTCCGTGCTGCATCTGTTCTGCATCCGTTCTGCATCCGTTCCGCATCCGTTCCGCTTCCTCCCTGTGTCCAAGCGGATGCGTGTTGCACGGATGTGGAACGGATGCCTAGCGGATATAGCGGATGCGTAACGGATGCAGAACGGATGCGTAGCGAATGCATAGCGGATGCAGAATGGACGAATTGGATACATTTTCTGTGCAAAAGTTTTGAGCAGCTCAAAACTTTCTGAGTGGATGAAACATCAATAAACGGATGCTGGACGGATAGAGAGGAAGCAAAACGGAGGCAGTGAGTACATCGCGTTAACCAACGGATTGCAAGCTTTTTTGTCCGTTTTACATCCTCTTTGCATCCGTTGGTGCAGTGTGACATGGGCTTTAGATGCTGTACTTCTATTTCTCTTCTCTAAGAAGCATTGTCCCCTGCCACGTGAGTTTTTCAATCCCAATCACTTATTTAAACAAGCAGAAGCATTCTAAGAGCATTCCTTCTTCCCTTCCCATAGTTATCTGGTTGATCAATTTGGAAAAAGGATGTTTTGGACACATCAGCAAGCTTCTTTATTATATTTTTATTGGACATGACAGATGCAAATTAAAATATGATTAATTTTTTCTGCATTAAATAATTGCTTATTAACAAGCCTAATATAATAATGTGACTACATTTGTATTTCACTGGCTCGTGGAGGATTTTTTTTTTAAAAAAAACATATATGTTCAACAAGTTTCTATTCTTTGAATATGCAGCTGATTTTTACATCCACAATCCCAAACTGCTGGATGGATTGCCAATGGATTGCCAACATCATGCAAAATTTAGTTCAATAAACAAAATTTAGTTCGATAAACAAAATTTAGTTTGATAAGAAAGTCCAATTGAGGAGGCTAAGAGTGATTTAAATGAAAAAAATCCTCACACCAACACCCATGGAAAAAATGATAAAAATATAACACTCCATCAGGGTCTTAATGCTCCAGATCAACATTTTTAAAGTGTCAACAAAACACCTTAAACTGCTGCTAAATTGCTGCACTTTCTTGGATCCTCTTACTATAACGTGCTCCTGCCAAATTTAAGAACCATTTCTACCTTTCGTTTTTTATTATGTGAGGTGGAAAATTAATTTAGGAACTTTTTTTTAAAAAATCCACCCATATTTAACAAATACAACATGCTTAAACAGGAGTGAAATATTTTGGGTGAGAAATGATGTTACAACAGAAATCTGAAATCACCATGACTGCAGTCAACTTTCCTGAATAGTGGAACAGTCTGCATGCCAGCTCTAAGGCAATCTTGCCACTAATCATATTAGATTGGTAAATCTTTAGACTGTAATTAGAAAATGGCTTGCAGCAGGTCTTTTTCTGGTTTGTAAATAAAATTAGGCAAAGCAATAGAATTCATCTCAGTAATTTGCTTATAATGTTGTTTCCTTTGCGTCAAGGCTTCTAGATAAAGCATTCCTCCAAATCAAGAGCCAAAACTTCCTTCTCTTCAGAAAGCATATCGATCATTGCCACTGAACAAACAATGCTCTGTATTGTGCTTCTTCGCAAGAGAATGGGAGTGGGGGGATGGACATCAGCCACATTTTGGTACTATTATCCAAATGACATTTAATGACCTGATGTCATTTTTTTGGGCAACTGATGCAAATTGTGCATGACATCATTGTGGCTTCCAATGGATGTTCTGCACTGCTTTTGTTTTGTTTTTAATTGTAATTTTAGTAACACTTAACTTTTAAAGAGATAAACAGTAATGCAAAGTGAAAAATAAAAGAAAAAAATAGAAGTGCAGGAACACCCTCCCCTGCCCCAAACTACACCCATACTGGAATTAACTCCATCATTTTCCTGATAGTTAGAACAATTTGGAACAACAAAGTGGAACAACTTGCTTCCAGAAATTGTGGATGCTCCAACACCGGAAATTTTTAAAAAGAGATTGGATAACCATTTGTCTGAAATGGTATAAGGTTCCCTGCCTGAGCAGGGGTTGGACTAGAAGATCTCCAAGGTCCCTTCCAACTCTGTTATTCTGTTCTGTTCTGTTCTGTTCTGTTCCATTCCGTTCTGTTCCATTCCATTTCACTCCATATAGCCCACTATGGATTTTCTCCCCAATCTTTTTAAAAGGGGAGGAAGTTATTTTCTTAATGTCTTGTGTTTTGATAGAGGATCTATGTTCGTGCGCTGCCAGACTATACAACTAATCTTTTCCCCAAAATTAATCCTAGGCTAAATTAGCCATGTCATGAGAACACAGCCATGTGTAGCAGTGGTGGGATTCAATTTATTTTGCTACCGGTTCTGTTGACATGGCTTGGTAGGTTTGGTGTGGTGTGGCTTGGTGGGTGTGGAAGGGGAAGGATACTGCAAAATTTCCATTCCCTCCCCACCCCACTAACTTTCCAGCTCCGTTCTCCTGTGCAGGGCAACAAAAGAAGACCCAGCCAATCATCTGGGACTTGGGAGGCAGAGAATAGAGGAGGGGTGGGGCCAATCAGAGGTGGTATTTGTAGGTTCTCCGAACTACTCAAAATTTCTGCTTCCAGTTCTCCAGAACTGATCAGAACCTGCTGAATACCATATCTGATGTGTAGGAGAAACATGGTAAATACTACTATGATATTTCATGTAGCTCTCAACAGCTTTATGACAATCAGAAATACCTAACATTAAGGTATAGGATTTAGTTATGCCAAACAGAATACAATTGGGTTGTATCTGTTCACATAAACCTAATTTAACATGATTGGGAAAGATTAATCATGGTTATTTGTTGTTACTTGTAAGGCATTTTTTTCTGTGCAATTTCATACAGTGGCAAACCAAATAAAAAAATATGAGAATAAAACATCCATATGAAAAACAAATTAATTATAATAACTGGTGTTTTGAACTATGAAATATAATATACAACATAAATATTTCTTGGAGCATCAAAGCATGAATTCTAAGCAATTGCTTTTTAAATATATATATATATTATTAAAAGTTTTAGAAAGATAAAAACTAACACAAAGTAATAAAGAGTAAAGCAATAAAGAAAGGGAAAAAAGCAAAAGTACAGAAGGAAAAATAAAAAGAAGGAAGAAATGTTTCACGTCACTTGCAGCAAATATAAATATGATCATTTCTATGATTACAAAAGAAAGTTAACTTTTTTTCCCCCTGATCACCATATGTAAAAAAGCACATTTTTCTATTCTATGCAAAAAAGTCTATAAAGGGTTCCCAGTCATAAATGTAGATGTTGTTTTTTCTCATATCAGAGATTAATTTAGTCATCTCCACAAGTCCCACCGTTTTCACCCACCATTTATTCATTGTGGATAGTGCTGAACTTTCCACTTTTGAGCACATAACAGTCTTGCTGCAGTTGTCATACCTAAAACAAAATTCCTGTCCATTAGTCTCAAAAGTAAAGTTTCTTGGTTTCACTTGTACTTTAACGTTTAAAATCTTCTGAATTATTGTATGTATTCATTGTTAAAAGGAAAATAATATTTTTTCAGTTTGAACTATGAAGAATCCTTCCTCAAATGTAAGATATAGAGAAAAATTGAATATATCCTCTAATAAAATTTAGCATTAATTAGCATTTGTATAGAAAAGTTGTCATTATTGGCTTTTGTTGTTGTTGTTGTTACTTTTAACTTTCATACCTGATGATCTTACCACATGATCTTAATTTTTAAAAATTTTTCATTCATCCTTTCCAGAGGTGGTATTCAGCAGGGTTTGTCCAGTTCTGGAGAACTGGTAGTGGAAATTTTGAGTAGTTTGTTGAGCAAACACCACCTCTGACTGGAGATTTTACAGTATCCTTCTCCTGCCATGCCCACCAAACCACGTCCAGAGAACTGGCAGTAAAAAAATTTGAATCCCACCACTGATCCTTTCTCTATGCACTTATTCTTCATGTTCCACTCATTCCGATTATGTTCCTGTCTCCCATTTGATTGCATAAATTAGGTCTATCAGAACTAGTCATGAATTATTCTAGGAGGTCTTTCATTTAGCTGTTTGAGAACTCCACTTCCTTCTTAATTAGGATCTCCCACAGTTTACTTTGATTATACACTCTTCCTCTAACTTTTATACCATAGCATGAAGCAAACTGCAGTGCATTGCAGTACAGGAGCATTTTCTTCATCCTGTAATCTTCAAATTTACAGTTTCAATTACCTTTTATCGAGGACCTTGGGAGAGCTTGATCCCAGGGTTATAGTTAAGTTGGGTAGACAAAGACCACCCAGGATGTTTTATGCAATGTACAAGAATTGAATTAAAGTGAATGCCTCCACCTTCCTAACTTTAAATAGATATATTGTAATAAATGAAACTGAAATTCAGTAAATATTCTCTCAAACAGAACTCAGCTCCTGGTTATGACATAGACAATCCCATGTCATTTTCTTGATCACCATTCAAGGTGATTTGCTGTGCATAGCATTTTAACAGAGAACAGTTTGAATATGATTTAAATGAGAACAGTTTGAATATGATTAAATTTTCATAAGTTCCACACACCTCTTTTGGCAAGGATTTCTAAAAGATATAGAATCATTGTGGAAAATGCTATATTTTCCAGGACCTAAAATTTGCCTGTCCTCAGGCTCATCTCACATTATTTGTATCTTCTTTGGAGATAGTGCTATTCTGACTGCCCTCTCTAGGACCTCATCAAAGTAATGATGGTGATGTTCCATAATTAATGACTCCATTGGAACCATGCTATATCTTGTACCATCTTCTTTTTTCCTCCTTCATGGACCTTCTTTCAACTTCTGCCACCCTTCTTAAACCCACCCTCATGCTCCTATGGGTCAGTTCAAAGCCAGAATCTTTACAGCTGGCAGCTGAAAAAGAGATTACAGTCAAACATTCTTGCCCATTGCCATAAGAAAATGATGCTGCATAAGGATTATCTAGACTAGAGAAATTGTAGTTTATAATAATATTGCAGGATCCAATCTGGGTCGGTCACCAGGACCAGAGGTTTTGTCTTTTAAGCTTTCAGATACTTGCTAGAGTCCATCTTTAGTGTACTTTTCTTGAGCAGAGTATGTGCTGTTCTGTGTGTAGAATTCTTAGTGCCTGTTGTAAATTGGCTTTTTAGGTGTTAATTGGGATGTGCTGATGGCTGGCTTTTAAGTCATTACCTGTCATTTGCTTGTGCTGTCCAGTCCTCAACTTCTAAATATTTGATCTCCTAAATCAAAACTCCTCTTAACTGATGAAGGGCCTGTTTCCCAGGCTTCAATCACTTCCCTGACTGTTTTTGTGCCTGCTTGTCCAACAATCTTGGTAGTTGCAAAATTGAATGTGTCCCCTTGTTTATTGCAATGTGAGGCTACTAATGAAGTCAGGTCTCCTCATCTGACTGATCACTCGTTTTCTTGCAGTCTGGTGGCTAGCTTCCTCCCTGTCTGTCCTGCAAAGTCACAGGGGCAATCCATGCAGGGAATTGTATTAATAGTATTTTGTATTTTTAATACAGCCCACCTGTGAGCATAAATATTGTCAATGTGAGGTGTATATCCCTGAGTCCTGGGCACTCGTAAAGGATAATATTTGTAGCTCAGGTTGGAATGAAGGATCTTTCGTGCTCTCTGATCTTGAA
Source organism: Laticauda colubrina (assembly GCA_015471245.1). Lineage (NCBI taxonomy): Eukaryota > Metazoa > Chordata > Lepidosauria > Squamata > Elapidae > Laticauda > Laticauda colubrina. The sequence goes on from BLBF01000007.1 coordinate 66,186,360, forward strand.
TGTTTTCTTACAGATCTTTCATTACCCAAATTAGATAACATCATCAGTGCTAGTAAGGAGTATCTCATTTTATATTCTAATGGCTTGCCCTGTCAGTGTTGGTGGGGGTGGTCTTAGAGGTTCTCTACCCCAGTCAAGAAACTGCCAAATAAGCCAACTAAAGAACCTCAGAGAGCATCAAAGCCCCCTCATTGGACATTCAATTCAGGAAGAGGAGAACTGAGGCAACTATTTCCATTCTTATCAATTAATATCAAAATATATTCAGGAGAGGCTTTGCAAGCACCCTTAAGGCATAAGGAAAACATATTCAAAGAATTTTGCTTGGATGGTGGAACATAGAATGGTCTTAAAACTTTCTGACACCATTGCTAAATGTTTTCATTTTGGGGAACTGATTTATTTGTAGACCAAGCTTAGCAAAGTATCAAGGAGTGAAGTAGCATTTCTTTTTATTTTTAAGTTGCTAGCATTGCAACTTTAAATGGAACAATTGTCTGGTCATTACAAAAAGCTTTTTCTTTTGCAGGCAATATTTAGACACAAGCCAGTTAATAAGGAAGATTATCCTATCTTGTGTGTCCAGCTCTACACTGCTAAGGAAGATCAAGGAAACAAGAGCCATCCAGATTTCACATAATGTATCTTTTAATGCTATTCTTGTGAAACTCCTGAATCTTGGAAACTTAAGAGAAGTATCCTGCAATCATTTCTAGTTCGATCATTATGTCAGTAATTGAAATGCTTCACAGATTTTTTGTTACCTGGCCTAAGTTACCTTTTTTGAAAAAAAATTGACACTGCATTTGCCTTTTCTTTCTTTTTTGTGAGGTGCATTTCCCAACCTCCCCACAATTACTCACATTGAAAACTCAAGTGACATGCCATGAGTTTCAAGTTTCCACAGGGGCCTCTGCCTAATTCCCAGTCCCTGTTTTAAAATCACCCCCTCTCCACCTTTATGGTGTGGAAAGGGAACTTCACGAGGACAGTGGTGTCACCCAAGCAGAAAAAGCCAGAAGGGAACATCAGGCCAGCCATAAAACAAACTTGCATAGGAAAAGAAATCAAATAAAAGGTATTGAAAGAAGCCCCCTAGACAAAAGCCAAGTAATTAAAAAAGCTAAGGAAACAAGGAAAGGAAAACCCTTAAAAACACAGGACATGCCAAATCAGCAAAACAAACACACAAAAGATACAAAATAAATTACAAAGGAAACAAACAGAAGATTGCCGAAAAAACAAATAGAAAAAAAATATATAAAGCTAAAAGAGATTAGAAAGAAGCGATAATACAATCAAGCCTCCCCTCAGAGTTTATTTTCCGCACCTCGCTAAGTTTACCTTCCGGCGAAAAGTAAACTCTGGTGGGCTTTTAATATCTAAACATTAAGCATTAAACACTAAATGAACATTCATCCACAAAAGGAGGAAAAAGGTATAAAAACCAGGGACTTACCATTCGAAGTTAGCTAGCTAGCCTCAGGAACGCAGCCGCGCTGTCTCTCACCTTCCTGAAAATAAAAAGATCCAGCTTTCAAGCAGTTGTCCGTATCCTTGCACTGGAACTCTCCCAGCAGGAAAATTAGAATCCTCTAAGAAAGGCCTTTCAACAATGGACTGGCCCAAACTGTTGGAAGCAAAAGACTTGTGATTGTATAATAAAATGACCTAGTTCTTGGAATGAGCCTGAACTTTTCTGATGTTCCTGTGGCTGAGTAAAAAAGGAGGAAAGAGTAGCAGTTTGCAACTGTAGCTTATTGTGATTGTGTTTTCATGGGGGAAAGGTTTTTTTTAATTTTTCAACTGATCTACTTTTTTGGCAATGGGTTACATTTAATGAGTTAGTGTGAAAAGGTGGACAAATCTTTAAAATAAGACCAACCACTGCGCAAAAATATAATTAGAGCAAAGCCAGTTGACATTTTCATATAATTGTAGCAATTCACTTTGAGTGTTTGCTGAGTGTGTGTGTGTGTGTGTGTGTGTATACACACACACACATAACACACTTATAGAAAATTAGGTTTCATTTGATGGAGCTGTTGCATTTTCTACATGTTGTGGGTCATTAGCTGTGCAGTTTTCCAGTATATTGATGGATGTATTATTTAGTCATGTCTCCTCTTTCAAAATGACCTTTTTTATCTAATGAACGTAATGACAACAAATCTGTACTGAATAAAAAAAGATGCTGTTAAATTAATCTGCTTTTGCTACATCATGAGATTAAAACTGTTAGAAGTGAGCCTGAACTCTAATTTGAAAATCTTAGCTTGTGCTTTGTCACCTACTGAAATTCTCAACAGGAAAGACAGAAAAGCTAAGTTCAAATCATCTGCTTTAAACCACTGAAGTATTTGTACAGAGCAGAAAAGGATATATGAAAGATAAACTGGGTTTTCGAATAACATTTTATTTACATGGTATACTTCCTTTTGCACACACCCGTAGATTCACATTTAATCTTCCCAAAGACATAATACAATAAATACTGCAGTCTTAGCTGACATCCTATTACCACCAAGTTAGAACCTTTTTATATCATGCCACATGGCATCTGAACCTGCTTGATATAGCCATACATGCTGGGATATTATGTGCTTTGGACAAAATTCATCACAGATTACCTACCTTCAGGTTTACCTGAAATTGCCAGTTGTGTGTGTGTGCTGCTCAGCGCAATCCTTTGATCAGCATGAATTTCACTATGCTCTAAGTTCCCTAGAATTAAGAACTTTTTGTTCAAGGTATTATAATTGCACAGGGTTTCAACAAGGACTGCCATTTTCCCATGTTCCTTCTCTTCTCCTCTCCCATTAACCTTCCCAATATAAAGCAGAATAAATAATTGCTCTGCTGGGAGGAATGAAAACCACACTGGAGGAATATAATTGTATAACATCCTGCTGTCCATAGATGCATCAAATTATAGTTAGAATTAATAATTTTTTCTTTCAAATTATTGCGGGAGTCACATGTATAAAAACAGTCCTCAACTAATATGTTAAGTTACATAATGTAACTTAACTTGCAAGTTATTGTAAGGGTTAAAAAGATCATGTGAGAAAGAATTGCTGAAGAAGGAAGCTTGTGTAATGATCAGACAGTCCACCTGCACTCAATCAGGAGTCCCACAGTTCACCAGGGTATTTTGTATGTGAAAAGAACTTTGCAATAGCACTTTAAGCCTTGCCAAAGAAAGTCGGAAAATGAAGTCATTAGTAAGGATAAAAGCAGATCAGAAGAATAGTGTATTTAAAATGTACCAATTGTTTATTTAATCTACACTAATACATGTATGTTTTTAAGTCCTCAGAATTCGTAATATATATTGTTATTGTTTTTATTGTAAGGCATCCAGAAAGTATCTATGATATCAATCACTCCAAGACATTTTCTCTTCAATTGATTTATTTGGAAACAGATCTGGCATGTCAAAGGAAATTTCTCAAAGTGAAATTATTTTCACGCATTACCAGGATCCACCTTCTCTCTTCCCTTCTCTCCGCCCACTTCTACACTTCATAATTCACAAGAACCAATTAACTGCAACTGGAATTTCTTGATATGACATCCAGAATAATCTTGACCTTTTCAACTCCTCTACACCCCTTCCATGAAATGTGACAGCTGAATTTTAAAGCTGACAGGTTTCCCCCTTTGAAAAATCCTCCTCCTAAAAGAAAAGGAAAAAAAACAGGGGTTAACATATTGTCCTTAGCCCCCTCTACCCCCTCCATGAGGACCCTTCGGTTTGTGGGGAAAATCCTCATGGAATTGGTTAACCAATTTATTAGCATGAACATCCCAACATTTTACCCAACTAGCATCTGAGAGAGAGTATCCTTTCCATAAGACCAAACATTGCAATTGGCCACAGTGTAATCTAGAATCAAGAATTTTTTGAATTTCATAATGTGTTTCCCCCTGTACCATTAATGGTTTAGGGGGACTGATTGGCGGTGGTCTTATCATTGATGTAGTAGCTGGTTTTAGTAAATTACAATGGAATACTGGATGAATTGTCCCCAATATTCGAGGAAGACTTAATTGGACAGTGACCAGATTGATTACATTTGAAATTGGGAATGAACCCAAGAATTTTGGACCCAGATTCTTACTGGGCAGTTTCAACCTAAGAAACTTGGTTGACAAATAGACTTTGTCCCCTACTTTAAAAGGCAGTTGAAAGGATCTATGTTTATCTGCCTGTTTTTTATAAATTTTTGCAGCTTCGTTCAAAGCTTTTTTTGTATCTTCCCACCCTTTCTTTGATGAGTTCATTCATTCTGCCAAGGACATGGAAGAGGGAGGTTGTCTAGGTAACTCTGGCATTGGGACAAAATCCATTCCAGTGTTGATTTGGAATGGAGTCAATCATGTGCTGCTATGTACTGCATTGTTGTAAACAACCTCTGCAAAAGGTAATAACTCAGCCCAATTTTTCTTGTTGATAATTTACATAGCATCTAATGTATTGTTCAATCATGGTGCTAGCCCTCTCTGCTGCTCCGTTACAAGCAGGATGGAAAGCTGAGGATAACCCTTGAGATGAACCAATGGATTTCAGAAATTCCCTCCAAATTTTTGCAGTAAATTGTACCCCTCTGTCTGATATTATTTTACAAGGTACTCCATGTACTCTATAGATATGTTTCACAAACAACTTTGCAAGTTTTTTCGCAGATGGAAGTCCTTTGCAGGCTATAAAATGGGCCTGTTTAGAGAATAATTCAATTATAGTCCAAATGATCGTATTCTCTTCACTCTAGGTAATTCAACAATAAAGTCCATTGCGATCTCTTCCCAAGGTTGGGTTGGTTCAGCAACCTGTTGCAGAAGGCCAGAGGTTTTTCCAGTTCTGTGTTTCATTGTAGCACAAATTGAGCAACTTTTTACATAGTCCTCGACATCAGGTTTCATTTTTGGCCACCAGAACTGTCTTCTCAGTAAATGTAGGAATCTGAAGTGGCCTAACAGCTGGGAGTCATGGCTATCCTTTAGTGCCAGTAGTCTTGGGGTTGTGGGTACATAAAGCTTAGTCCCTTTCCAAGCTAGTCCATCATTCATTGTCAACTCGGTTTGATCATCCAGGAACCAAGGTTTGGTCAATAGGGCAATTTTCAATTCTACAGGTGTTTATCTTCCAGGTGTTTGGGGTTGCGGTTGGCTTGGGCTCGAGTGGTGACTTGGCCTGCTGATTAAGCTTCTGAAATTAAGGCTTGTAGTATTTCCTCTTGGTGGCTGTCAAACTGAGGTTTTCTGGACAAAGCTTCCACCAGTACATATTTCCCTCCGGGGATATATTTAATGTTAAGCCCCTGTCACACTGCACCAACAGATGGAAAGAGGATGTAAAATGGAGAGAAACACTTGCCATCCATTGATTAACGCGATGCATCCATTCTGTACTCACTGCATACGTTTTGCTTCCTCTCTATCTGTCCAGCATCTGTTTATTGACGTTTCATCCACTCAGAAAGTTTTGAGCTGCTCAAAATTTTGAGCGGAAAATGTATCCAATGCGTCCATTCTGCATCCACTAGGCATCTGCTAGGCATCCGTTCTGCATCCGTTACGCATTTGCTATATCCGCTAGGCATCCGCTGTGCATCCGCACAACTCCATCCGCTCCAGTGGTAAACGGATGCAGGGAGGAAGCGGAACGGATGCCTAGCAGATGCAGAATGGAAGCAAAGCATGTAAAACGGAAAAAATGTTCGCAGAGAGGACCTATCTCGAATATTATGGATGTCTAGAGGATGCCTAGAGGATGCAAAAGGACACCCAGGGAAAAACCTATACTGCCTATAAAAAGGGGGAGCAACTCATCTGGATCTCACTTTCAGAACAACAGCCCTGCGATGTGGACCTCTGCAGCCTTCATCTGACTCTTCCTCTTCCACAGCATCCAGTCATGTCCACCGTGGATAGTAACAAAGTCCTTTTGGCAGCCACCATCCTTCTGCAACAGTGCGAAGCCATCTACAGGCTCTGTGAACTCTACTACGGGAAGAAAAAGGGGTGGCCAAGAAGCATCTGGGTACGAAGATGGTTCACCAGAAGAGCAGAGGATGGACTGTACAACAAGCTGATGGTGGAGCTCAGGAACAAAGACACTCGGGCATTCCAGAACTTCATGAGGATGCCTCCAGAAATGTTTGACGAAGTTGTGCAGCGGCTGACACCCAGGTTGACGAAGGCAAACAACAACTTCTGGCCCAGCCTGGAACCTGGGCTCAAGGTGGCACTCACTCTGCACCACCTGGCCTCAGGGACCACATACACGAGCATGCAGTATGGCTGGAGGGTGCCACACAACACCATCAGCATTGTGGTCAGAGAAGTGGTGCAGGCCATCATCGAAGAATACAAGGAGGAGCTCCTCCAGTGCCCCTCAACTGAAGAAGGATGGAAGAAAGTTGCAGAGCAGTGGAATCATAGGTGGAACTTCCCCCATACCGTTGGAGCCATCGATGGCAAGCACGTGGCCTGCAAAGCGCCAGCCAACTCAGGGTAATCTTATCACAACTAAAAGGACTTCTTAAGCATCATCCTCTTCACCATGGTCGATGCTGACTACAAGTTCATGTACATTGATGCTTCAGGCAACATCTCATCTTCAGCTGCCCAGATATACAACGCAAGTGACCTCAAGGGTGGACCAAGTGTGTGAAGCAAAGATTACCTTTTTAATAACAAACTGTAAAAGCAAAATGACCCAAGTAAAGTGTCCCAAGCAAAGATAAAGTCAACAGGTAGCAACCCAGTCTCTGGCACGTTTCTCAGTCACTCTGAGGCGTGCCCATTGTCTCAGGGGTGAAAGGTCCAGGTGCTGTGGAGGTGGCTGCTGCTGGAGTGCTGGTCTGAGGCACCATTGGGGTACCTGGCCCCGAGAGGACAACAGGGGATGATATTTGGAGGAAGCTCTCAGAGAGCTGGCTCAGTCCCGTGATGTTGAGAGCCCCTTCCTCCATGACATGCGGTGTCAGTCCCAAGACCAATGACAGATGTTCTGAGGCCGGGCTTGGCTGTGGGGTGGAGGAATGAGGAGTGTAGTGGGGCTGTCTGGTCTGCAGCTGAGCGAGGTGAAGTGTGGGTGGCATCTGTGGCGTGGGTGGCATCTGTGGCGTGGGTGGCATCTGTGGTGTCAGTGGCATCGGTGGCATTGGTGGCATTTGATGAACCTGTGTCTGGACTGGGAAGGGCTGCCTGTGCTGCTAGAAATCCTGGTAGCCATAACCTTGGTAGGTGAGGGCCTGTGGAAAGCCTTGGAAGGGCTGTGACACCACCTGGGGTGGAGGAGCAGACCTGGACTGGGTCGGAGCAGGTTCAGCTGGGCCTGGAGGGTTGTGCAGAAGACCTGTGATCCTCTCCTTTTTCACCTGGTACTGTGATTCAGAAATGTCCATGAGGGTCTGGTTGACGTAGGTGATGAAGGGCTTTCAGTTTGAGGATGGTATGTCGGTGTGTACCAGCTGAGAGAGGAGATCTATGCTGCTTTTGATGGTGTCCCTGATCTCCAGCAGGACAGTGTGGCTCTGTCCCTCTGGTCTGCCTCTCTGCCTGCTTTCTGTGGAGGGGGAGCTGGGGGTGGGGGTTGGTTGGTCTCTGGTGGCAGTGCCCTCTCCTTGTTCCCACTGCATCAGGGATTCCTCCACGTGCTCCGCCATGGGGAGTGCAGCTGTCGGGGGGGGGTCTCTGTCGTGGGACGCTCCACAGATACCTGCCTGGACACAGGAGCTGACTCTTGGCCAGAAGAGGACTGGCTCTCTGTGGGATGCCTGAGAGAGAGGGTTGTCAGAGGGGCTGCTCCTCGGTGGCAGATCTCACCCTCCAAGAAGCTGCACTTGGCCATCATGTAGGTCTCCCTTTCGGTGAGCTTAACCGTGGCCTGGCCAGTCTTCCTGAGGTGCAGCTTCCCGTACCAGGTGTGCATTCCCGTACCACATGCATGAGGTGTGCATGTGCTTCCACCAGCCAAGGAGGACCTCCGAAGTGTAGCCCAGGCTCTCCACCTTCTCTCTCCAAGCCACCTGCTTCCTCTTGGTGTCTCAATAGAGCCTGTGTCCCTTCCGCCATAGTTACTCGTTCTCCCTCAGCCATTCGAGCACCTCATCCTCATGTTCCTCTTCGATGGAGTACTGCCTCCTCTCCCTATCTCACGTATGCCTCTTCCTCCCTCTGGCAGGGCCTTCTGGGCCCTCATCAGAGGGGCTTTGAGGTTCTAGGGGCTGCTCCACCACACCACCATCATCAGCAGCAGCAGCAACAATAGCAGCAGCAAAAGCAGCACCAGTAGGACCAGCAGCACCAGCAGCACCAGCAGCACCAGCAGCAGCAGTAGGACCAGGATCATCAGCAGCAGAGTAAGCACCAGCAGGACCAGCAGGACCAGCAGGACCATGAGCACCAGCAGGACCAGCAGCACCAGCAGGACCAGGAGCAGCGCCAGCAGAGTAAGCACCAGCAGAAGCACCAGCACCAGGAGCAGCACCAGCAGAAGCTCCAGCACCAGCACAGTCAGCCTGAGCAGCAGAAGCCCCAGCAGAAGCAGAGTCAGGTCCAGGGGGTTGGGATGGTGACCCTGTCCTTCTTGTCAGGGCTGGCAGAAGATGGCACAGGCTTCCTCTTCTTCCCCATGGTTGTTGGCTGGAGATATGTCTGGCAGCAGGTCTTTCCTCTGAATGGTGACCTGCTTGCGAGCTGCATCCTTTTATATCCGCGGGGCTGATGCAATGCATCCTCCCCACATGCGCAGTGAACACTTTGCATCTGCTAGGCATTTGCTAGGCATCTGCTAGGCGTCCGTGATGCATCCGCGGCATCCGCTAGGCATCCGCTCTGCATCCGTTCCTTCCGCTGTGCATCCGCTTTGCTGTGCTCCCCCGGAAGCCCTGCGGATATGCCATCCGCTTCCATCCGCTTCCATCCACTATGCTTCCATGGAGCATCCGCTTTACATCCTGGCTACTTCCTCCCCCCGTCCGTTCCTTTCCGTTGTTTTCCACTCTGTTTATGCAAATTTGGGGCACTTTTGAGAGTGGATAACAATGGATGGAACATTTTCTCATCCGCTGTGTCCTTTTTACATACTTTTTGCATCCATTGGACTATGTGACAGGCCCTTTCCCTGAGATCTAGCTTGGTGAATATCTTGCCTTTCAACATGTGGTTCAATAAGTCCTTCATAAGGGGGAGAATGTATATGTTTTTGATGCATACAGTGTTCATGCCTCTATGTCAACACGTAATCTCAAACCACCATCTTTCTTCTCTTTGAAAAACATGGGAGCAGCTAGTCTTGATTTGGCAGGCTCAATAAAACCTTGTTTCAAATTGTTGTCAATGTATTTCTTTAATTCAGTCATTTCAGCAGGCGTCATGGAATACATCTTTGGTTTTGGTAATTTTGCCCTGGAGTCTAATTCTATGGCACAATCAGTGGGTCAATGGGGAGGGAAAACATTGCACTTTTCTTCACTGAATGCTTCAGCCAAGGGGTTATCTGGGAGAAGGTGGGATGCCATGGATGCTGGCTCAGGCTCTGGGTTCAAGCTGAACAGTGGCTTTGTAGTGGGTGGAAGAGGGAGCAATTGGCCCAGTCCAATGAGGATTTTTCTGAATCCATCCTCCCATTTGATCGTCGGGGCCCATTTGTCTAGCCAAGCAAGTCCCAGTTTGATTGATTCTGACATCTTGGGAGCCACTATGAAGTGTACGATGGGGCCTTAATTCCATCTTGATCAATTCAGTCATCTGAGTGGCTGTCCCCCCCATTAAGGTTCCATCCACTTGCTCAAATCTGATTGGGTGCTTTAGTGGGTTAGTCTTTATGCCCAATTGTTCAATGATGGGGAATCTGATAAGACATCTCGAACACCCAGTATCAGTGACAGCTTCTAACTCCCCGGCCTTCCCTGTGTTTGGTACCGCTAACTTGATCTTGACTGTAAAAGGTATGATGGGGTAACTCACCATTGGGTCATCTTTGCAGGTCGTGTTCTCGGGGACGTGGTGGTGGTCTGGTGGTCTGTTGCTTCCATCTGTGCAGAGGGGGCTTTCCCAGCTGTGTTTGGCAAACCCGCCCCTGGCTGGAGGTTTTTCTTGATTCTTCCGACCTCTAACAGCTGGATTAGACTTCGACTGTGGAGCTTGTAATACAGGAGCTGGGGCCAGACAGTCTGCTGTTCTATGGCCGACTTGGCCACATTGGTAACATTTCAGCACCCTGGTAGGTTGGGTACGAGCAGGTTTGACTGATCTGGTTGGCAGTCTCCTAACCACAATTCTCTTAGACAGGGCTGGAAGGGGTTTCCTGTGTGGGTTGATGCGATTGAAGCTGAGGGATGCGATATACCACGATTGTAAGGTCTCTGGGATTTCCCCAGTTTCACAGGCCTTCTTTACTTCTGGATCAATGACATTTTTAAAATAGTGTAAAGTCATTCTTTCTGGCCAATCCATGAGGTGACTTGCGACTGTTCTAAAATCCCAAATAAATTCTGAAAAGGGTCCCTTGCATCATTTACACTAACTTCTCTTCATTCTCTGCTACCCTGTCTGGATTTTCAAATCTGAGTCTTATTAATTGAATAAATCAATTTACATCATGTAATTCGAGGGCTTGTTCATTGTGTAGTTGGGCCACCCAGTCTGAAGCATCCCCTTCATTCATCCCATTTGTTATGGCTGGAACCAAATCGCTCTCTGTGGCATGTTGATCTCCGAATTGTTCTATATGGTATCAGATTCAAGTGAGGAAGGAATTTAAATGTTCATAGCGGCCATCGAATATGGTCCGGCCTGAGTTGTGGTTGCAGAGGTGGCACAGGCCAGGCCCCTGCAGGTTGTACTGGAATGAAAGGAACTAGCCTGGTGGTATACGTGGGCTGGGTAGGCCCCCTGTATCCTGGCTGGGTGGTGCCTCTCTGGAATAGGGGTCCCTGTGGCCTTTCTGCTGGTTGGGGCTGCATTTGTGGTGGCCAGGAGGAAGATGGCTGTGGCCTGGTTCCATGGTTGGGTGGAGGGGAAGTGGTTGCTGTCTATTGTCTGGGCAACCCTTCTTCAGACCAGGGCTGGGTTAGTGCTGGCTGCCATTGGCATTGAATCCACCCCTGGCCTGGATAAAATCCCCACCCTGGAGGGATAAGCTCTGCAGGGGACAAAATTCCCTCTGGAAAATGAGGGGATTGCCTCAAAGGCTGCAACATACCTGTGTCAGTTGAGGTGTCTTTCTGGCTTCCTCCAACTGGCATCTGTATGGTCTCCTCCCTCCAATCAGACAGAATAGTAATCTGCCTGGGGCTCGAGAAAGATTTCTCTTCAGCCAGCTGGGTTACCTCTGGGTTATAACAACTTCTTGAGTTGAAACACTTCAGTATAGCTCCCAAACCTGTTTCCTCTACTGTCATTCTAAAAGCATCCATCATCTCCTCCAAACAAAGGCTTGCAGATTCAATTAATATTACAGAGGGAGGGCCGCCATACTCTCCCCCTTGCATATCTCCAACTTTGGCTGATTGTTGACCTTTCTCCATCTCTGGGAAAAGAATTCCGTGGTATCAGCCAAGCCTCTTCAAAAAATAAAAGTGCACTTTGGGAAATAAATGTAAGGCATCTAGAAAGTATCCATGATATCAATGACTCCGAGACATTTTCTCTCCAATTGATTTATTCAGAAACAGATCCGGCATGTCAAAGGAAATTTCCCAAAGTGAAATTATTTTCACACGTTCCATAGAGTCCACCTTCTTTCCTCCCACTTCTACACTTCATAAATCACAAAAACCAATTAACTGCAACTGGAATTTCTTAATACGACATACAGAATAATCTTGAAATTTTCAAGATTATTATTTCCACACACACACACACACATACCCATGAAATGTGACAACTGAATTTTAAAGCTGACATTTATAAGTCTAAGGAGAAGAAGCTACAGCTGAGAAAAAAGGCTGCATAGTGGGATTATAGCAGAGCCAAGAATTGGGAAATTTATTTATAGGGTTAGTTCTTATTCTGGAGGGTTATTTAAACTCTTAAACCTCAATCATTCTGTGCCTTTCTTAGTTTTCAGACAATATTCCATTAGATCTGCCCACACCATATCAGATGAGAGCAGAAGGAAACAGCAGTGAGAAGAAAAGTATGCAAACAGAAGACATCCACAGCAAGTAGCATGTTGATTAATGCATTAGCTGGCCTACAAGAAGAGGTAATCTGAAAATAATCTAATGTTAGTTTTCCAAAGAAAACTGTTTGAGTGGATTGAGTTAGTTGATTGGAGTCTTGCTTTGCAGAATTTCATAAACAATGGGTTTCCCAATCTTGTTTTCCATCCTTTCTAGGCAAACACATTAATTGGTCTTCATAGACTTATGTATGCACATTCTTCCCTTTACAAAGACAAGTGGGCTCCCTCCAGTCCTCTTGGGTGCAGCTTTTAGGTGAGCTAGTGTGTGTTCTCCATTAAGGCAAGTGCTTTTGATCTTGATAGTTATCTCAAAGAGGCATTCCATTTCATTAACTGAAAAGTTATTACAGGTAGCCTTCATTTCACAACAATTCAGTGACTGTTCAAATTTATAATTGTGCTGAACTGATGACTGATACTCATACCTATGATGGCTGCAGCATCCCTCAATCAATGGGGAAAACTGCAGGAGGTTGCAAATGATGACCACAATTATAGACCACAGTCTTTACTTAATGATCCACAGTGATTTGCTTAACAAACAGAAATGCTGGCATTTCCATTGCTAAGCAGTATGGACACATAATATCCTGTTTTATGACTGTTGCTTAGCAATGAACATTTTGATCCCAATTGCCATTGTTAATTGAGGACTACCTATCTTCACATTGTGATCAGCTACACCTTATTTAAAACTATTGCAGCAATAGTTTTAATGCTTCTTTGAATGGCTCATCAGTGTTATATTGTTACAGAACAGATCAGTCCTTAGCTGGTCTGTAAAGTAAAGCAGGATTGGACTTGTACCAAAATAAGGGTCAATCAGAAAACTACAGGTCTATAGCCACTTCCACACTGCTGCCAAGAAGGCTACAGTCCAGGAGTTCTATTAAAGGAGATTTTACCTTTTATGTACCAAGTTTCCTTCACCCCAGAGAATATTTTTTATTTTCTTATTTACTTTGGTTTTGAGCCAGAGAGCTTCGCTTCCTGGTGCCTTGCAAAGATTTAGCTTTTGTTTTGATGACTGTATTAATTTTTTACTTAAGCAAATTTGGCCCTTGGGGATAAATTAAAGGGAGAATCATTACTGTGAATTCCCAGGCATGCATATTTGCAGGAGGTAATTTTTGATGTATATTTTTACAACAAACAAACAAACAAACAGGATGCATTATTAATTTAACTCAACTTAATTTGTATTTATTATATTTGTGCTTCAAATGCACTAATAAATGAGGTTTATATTTTGACTTCATTAGTAAATCATTAACTTTATATTGCTAAGATTCATCTGAATGTCTAAGTAGCTTTCTTCTTTGAATTGCAAATTAATTGAATAGAGATATCCTTCTCCTTTTCTCCTCCTCCTCCTCGCCTTCCTCCTCCCCCTCCTCCTCGAGAAAAATTCTGGGCTAAAGCTTCATTAGAAAAGAAATTTCTGCCTTACTAGACTGTTGTGACCAACACCTTAACAATAATATTCCAAAAATGAAGCTATTAAACTGTTTATATGGGAGAAGGGGAGGATTTTGTTAGATTTACATGTTACTTTTTCTTTGAGAGTTCAGGAAAGGCATGGGGATCTTCCTCCATTTTAAGTCAAGAAGCACAAAGCCTGTGCTTCAGACCAATCTCACTTTGTTGCATCACGTACAAAGTCATGGAATCAATCATTAACCAATTCATCATCCTCCACTTAGAGTCAAATAATCTACTCTCCCAAAAACAATTTTGTTTCAGGAAAAAATTGTCCTGCAACCTACAACTCCTACACTGAAAAAACATATGGACTACTCTCCTCAACTCTCCTACTCTCTGTAAAGCAGTAGACGCAATTTACACAGACTTCTGCAAAGCCTTTGATTCAGTGGTACATGACAAACTACTGTTAAAACTAAACTCTTACGGCATTTCTGGATCCCTTTATAATTGGTTTACTGCATTCCTATCAAACAGGCAACAAATAGTAAAAATAGGGAATGCTATATCAAAACCTGATCCAGTCAACAGTGGTGTCCCCCAAGGCAGTGTTCTAGGATCCATACTCCTTTATACTCTATATAAATGACCTTTGTGATCACCTTATAAGCAACTACGTTCTCTTTGCAGATGATGTAAAACTATTCAACACCACCAACAATGTTACTGTTCTTCAAAGTGACCTTGATTATGTGTCTGAATGGCCAAACATTTGGCAACTCCAAATCTCGACCAACAAATGCTCTGTCCTACACACTGGTAAAAAAAAAATAAGTTCACCAAATACAAGCAAGGCGGATATGACCTCATTGATGACCCTCACTCTGTCAAGGACCTTGGAGTACTCCTATCTAATGATCTAAGCACTACAGCTCACTGTAACAGCATTGCCAAAAAGGCATTAAGAGTTGTAAATCTAATCTTACAAAGCTTTTCCTCTGGAAATATTGAATTGCTAACTCAGGCATTCAAAACCTTTGCTAGACCAATATTCAAATACAGAACATTTATCTGGAATCTGCACTATATATCAGACATTAATACAATTGAGTGAGTCCAGAACTATTTCACAAGAAGAGTACTACACTCCTCTGCTCACAACAGAATACCCTATATCACCAGACTTGAAATTTTGGGCTTGGACAATCTTGAACTATGCCGCCTACGGTTGGACTTAAGCGTAGGACACAAAATTATCTGCTACAATGTCCTACCAATCAATGACTACTTCAGCTTCAACCATAACAATACAAGAGCACACAACAGATACAAACTCAATGTAAATCGCTCCAAACCTGATTGCAGAAAGTACAATTTCAGTAACAGAATGGTCAAAGCCTGGAATGCACTGTCTGACTCTGTTGTTACATCCTCAAACCTCCACTCCTTTAACCTCAAACTATCCACTATTAACTTCACCCCATCCCTAAGAGGTCTGTAAGGGGCATTCAAAAGTGCACCATCATGCCTCCCGTCCCTGTCCTATTGTCCCCATTTATTTGTACCTATTTACTCCATTCTTATTTATGTGTATACTTATATCTATTATCTTGTAAGCAATTGACAAATAAAATAATAAATAACGTTTTGAGACAATCTTCTTGGGATATACCGACTGACCTAAAATCATCCAGCAAAGATGAATGACTGATGGTGGATCTAACTATTCTCAATCCTCAGTCTTAGTTCTTGGATTTTGCAAGTTATGTCTTATTTCTGCTGCCAAGATAGTATAACTTCTGCCTTGCCATGTTTGGGCCATTTTTTTAAAGATTGCACCAACGGGAAATGACTAATAATGTGGTTGGTGAGAAATGGGTATTTATTGGTTCTGTATTTGTTCTTTTGGAGATGTAAGTGATGAGTAGATGGCTGTAGGATGGGATAGGATATGGACAATGAATTTTAAGAAACTACACTGAACTCAACTGTATACAGGGGGAAATCAACCTGACTGGCTCCTCAGAGAACAATAGAGATTTTGAGGAGAGTGAGCTCCATTAGCAGTGCCTTTTAGGTAACATATTGCAGAAGGTAGTTGCATTATATGAGAAGTCATTGGTTGTGGTATTATAGGAGAAGATAACGGAATTTTCTGGAATCAGATAAATGGAACACCAGATGCTAAGAAGTGCAAAATCAGTGGGAAGGAAAGACAATAGAAAAAGGAATCTCCTATTGGAAATTTCCAATTGGAAAGGAATTTATTGTAGGGTTGGTATAATGGAGAGTTTAGAACCAGAAGTGGGGTAGGTGCCAAGCATAGTTTCTTAGACCAAAATCAAGTAAGGTAAACTGGAGAAGTAATGTTGAAACTTGCTCAGATATATCTTTGAGGTCTGCACTAATTTTTTCAGATTGTTTAGCAACATTTATTATTCTATTTAGGGACCAGTTTGGTGGTAATGGTTAAGGCATCAAACTAAAAACCAGGAAACCATAACTTCTATTCCCGCCTTATGCACAAAATCAGCTGGGTGACCTTATTTATTTTTATTTATTTGATTTGTCAATCACTTACAATATAATAGGTATAAGCATAGTTATGAATACATGAAATGAATACATACAAGAAAAATAAAAAGAAACAATAGGACAGGGATGGTAGGCACATTGGTGTGCTTATGCATGCCCCCTACAGACCTCTTAGGAAAGGGGTGAGGTCAATAGTAGACAGTTTAAGGTTAAAGTTTTTGGGGTTTGGGGAAAAAAACCACAGAGTCAGGTAGAGTATTCCAGACATTGACCACTCTATTGCTGAAGTTGTATTTCCTGCAATCAAGTTTGGTGTGATTAACCTTGAGTTTGTATCTATTGCTCTTGTATTGTTATGGTTGAAACTGAAGTATTAATTGACAGGTAAAACATTGCAATGTATGATTTTATATACTATACTTAGATCGGACCAAAGGCTGCATAGCTCTAGTTTTATAAGTCTAGAATTTCAAGTCTGGTGGCATGAGGTATTCTGCAATGAATAGAGGAGCGGAGAACTCTTCTTGTGAAATATTTCTGGATTTTCTCAACTGTGTTAATATCAGATACGTAATGCGGGTTCCAGACTGATGATCTGTATTCAAGTGTTGATCTAGCAAATGTTTTGTATGTTCTAGTTAGTGGTGTCATATTACCAGAGAAAAAGCTATGTAGGATTAACTTAATAACTCTTTTTTTATATAAAAATTTTATTGATTTTCAATAAACAAACATACACAAACAAAACACAAAACATAAAAACATAAAACTTCTTTTTGGAAAGTGGCTTAGTCCCGGGTTACATCTTTTTGTACAGACATAAATTCAAATTCATGCTCATTTTTTATCCCATTTCATATCTTATTTATATTCTACATTTTCTATATAGCTTCTCCCCTCTTTTCACTCTCTTTATTCTATTTTATTTATTTCATCTCAATTTAAAACATTATGCGTATATCTTTTGGCTGTTCTATTTCAATTTTCTGTTATCTTTTCTCATTAATACAAAATTTCTCCTGGAATCACTGATTGAAGTATGACGCCTTTAAATCTTTCCCTTAAATTTAACACTTAAAATAATATATACTTTTCATTCTGATTCTGCTTAGTACATTCTAAAGCTACATACTATATCATAAAATAAAAAAGAGTAATAAGTTTATAATATAATTAAAACAATAATCCATAACAAATTAAGCTCTATTATTAAATCCAGTTTTCTAACATTATTTCAAATATAAATACAACAATACAGTCTTATGTACTTTTGCAGAATCTCTTTTTTAATCATATTTTTACCCACTATCTCTGAATAAATCTTGTTTCTTTACATCTTGTTTTAAACCTTTGTAACTTCTCTTCCCTTTTTCCCTTCCTTTCTTCTCCAATCCTGTCTTTTTACCCCCTTGTCTCTTAATCTCCACCTTCTTAATCTCCACCTTCTTCTGTATTTCTCTTTTCCATTGCTTTCTGACATTGTATCGATATTTCACCTTATTTTTCCCTTTTTTGGTTGTTTTTTTAAGTCTTAAATTCTCCATTCTCTTTCTCCTTTCCCAGCTAAAGTCGTTTGTTCATTAAAGATGGCTTCTTCTTCATCCCAGTCTTCTTGTTCTTGTAGTTTTTGGTAAGTAGAAATCACCATTTCTAAAAAATGGAAAACAGATACAGAAGAGCCCTTCCCTTCTTGTTCCTCTTCTTTTAGCTTTTTAAATTCAATTTTCAGTTCATCAACAAGTAGTGCCATTGTGAACAGTTTTTTTATACAACCCAAATGTTTTTAGTCTTTCAAATAATAATTTCCAAAAGTCCCAAAGTCACCATGCAATCCAAATACACACAGACTGTTTCATTTAGCACTTTCATCTTTTTATACTTTCTCTTCCTGGGGTTATAGTTCAGTTATAAAGCTCCAATTAAAATATATCTTTTAGAAGTCTTGTTTCAGTTTAGCTCTGATCTTATAAATTCCAAGCAGCCTCCTCCAACAAAATCTTAATATTAATTCTTTTCCTCCCCCTTCCCACTTATAGCAAAAAAGAGGGTTTTTTCCCCCCAATGCTCAGAAATCTTTATTGTCCCCTTGGCTTTAATTTTCAGGATTACCTGCTGATGCCAAAACGGGTTTTTCCAATTTCTCCATTTATTTGCTATCACCATAAGGAAGGAGAGTGAGAAAAAACAAACTTTTCCTTTTTACTTTCATTCGTCGCTTTTTCCATCTTTGTCGGGAACGATGTATCTTTAATGAAACTTAAAATCTAGGGTATTTAAATGTTACTTATTATCCCAGTTAGCCAAAAACTTTCACTTTCTCAGCTTCCTCCTGCACATTCTTATCCGGATGAAAGCTTCTTTGTGGCGGCCATTGCTGACCCCGCTTTCGGAAAAGGGAGTTAAGCCAGCTGAGGAGGGGGGTTGCAATTCCCTTGGACCCCTGCTGGATCTCCCCTATCTTCAGTTACCTCTATGGGATAACTATAGCCCCCAAATCCAGCTGGATCGGGAGCACTCCAGCGGCGAGTGCAGCAGAAACCACACACAATCACGGATTCCTGCCACTGTCGAAGCCTTGCAAACCGGAAACCTAGGTTAACAATTCTTAATGCCTTTTTGGCTATGTAGTTACAATGGGCTCTAGCACTTAGATCATTAAAGATGAGTTCTCCAAGGTCCTTGACAGAGTTTGGATCATCAACAAGGTCTTGACTATTCAGCTTTTATTTTATTTTCTGAGTTTTTTTGCCAATATGTAAGACAGAGCATTTATTTGTTGAGATTTGAAGTTGCCATTTATTTGACCATTCTGATACATAGTCGAGGTCTTTTTGAAGGGTAGCAGTATTTTCTGTGGTGTTGAGTAGCTTTACATCATCAGCAAAGAGAACGCAGTTGCTCTTAATATGATCACAGAGGTCATGAAGAGAGCTGCTCCTAGAACACTGCCTTGGGGGATACCACTGTTCACAGGTACAAAATTTGATAGGATGCTTCCAATTTTGACCATTTGTTGTCTGTTTGACAGGAATGCTTCTATCCAGTTATGCATGTGTCCAGAGATACCATAAGATTTTAGTTTTAGGAGTTGTTTGTCATGTACCACTGAATCAAAGGCTTTACAGAAGTCCATGTAGATTGCATCTATTGTTTTGCCCTAATCGAGTTGTGTAGTCCATATGTTTTTGCAGTGTAAGAGTTGCAGATTACAGGATAGTTTTTTTCTGAAACCAAATTGTTTATTAGAGAGTAGGTTGTTTGTCTCTAAGTGGAGGATAATGGATTGGTTAATAATTGATTCCATGACTTTAGAGGTGATGCAGCATAGATTGGTCTATAATTTTGAATTAGGATGGGGTCTCTTTTTTTGAGGATGGGGATGACTGTGGCTTGTGACCATAGATCTGGTAAGGAGCTGGCCCTGAAAGATTTTTCAAAGATTATGCTTAGAGGTTTGCCTATGGCAGTGGGTAGTTTTTTGAAAAAGTAGGCACATAATCCATCCAGTCCAATAGATTGAGATGGTTTTAGATTGTGTAGTGCTTTTTCAACATTGTCTTCTGTAAAATCGATATATATTAGATCATTGTAGTTGTCTGTGGTTGGACTAGGTAATACTGGGTATGATACATTGCTGTTTATAAATACTGAGCCAAAGAACGTATTAAAGAGGTTGGCTTTAATGGTGTAATCGTTGCAGTCCTTACCATTAGGTCCTTTCAAGGGTAGGATGGACTTTGAGTCTTTTAATTTGTTGTTCACAAAATTGTAGAAAGCGCAGGTGGAATTGGTGCATAGAAGGTTTTCCTTGGGCTGGTTGTTTTTTCTCAGCCTTAGTAGGGATACAATGGCACTTTTGAAAACTGCAGGGACTTGTCCAGACAGTCCAAGAATCAGACACAACTGAATGAAAAAAAGTAACCTACTCCATTTGTAAATCTTTGCTTTTCTCCAAATGTTGAAAAACTACAGCTTTTATCAGACATAGCTGCCTTTGCCTAGGGAACCCAAGTTTTCAAAAAACCCACCACACAAGAAGAGAAATAAAAATAGCAACATAATAATAATCTAGAGATGTATTCTTCATATGCAAACATCAGATGCTCAACGGCAAACTTCATACAATAGTGCTAAATAATGTGTATTAAAAAAAAAGTTTAAGTTTCTGATCTGATATAAAAGGTATTCTTCATGAAAGAAAATTGTGGTTTTTTTTTTTTTCTTTTCCTCCCCACTAAAGTCTAGGGTTAAACTGTGCTATCTTTTTTTTTGATTCCAGACTTTAAAAGAGACCTTTGGCTTAGTTTAATTAAATTACATCTTTACAAAGTCAACAAATGCTACACTCTAAAGTTTTCCCATCTGAAGATTCTACTATGCTTTATAATCTCTAATGATCAGTTCCTTTAAAAATATTTCACTTTTTCTAGATAAACAAATTATATTTACCCTAATCTATAGCAGGGATGTCAAACTCGAGTCATCATGGCATAATCACATGATGTATTAGTACTTCCCCCCCCCATTCACTAAACCAGGTGGGGGCAGGGCCAGCATGTGACTCATCCAGCCCACAGGCTGTGGATTTGACACCTCTGATCTATAGGAACAAAACCTGCTCTCTTCTGAAATGGAAGGTGGTTGTCCCAATCTAAAAGTATCTACAACTCCATGTCTTCTGATTTATTGAAAAGAGATAAAGAAGATTCTGCCTTGCTTTTCTTAAAGCATAAACCAAAGCAGTTGTATTTAAAATTCACAAAAATAAAAAAATTACCCAGAACAACAAATCCTCATCCACATACAATGTAGAGAAACATACCTAATTTTTTTAAAAAATGTGCCCAAATGTCTTTGTGCTTGACTATCATCAAAGAAGTTTGAAAGGAATAGATTTCCTGGTGTGTACATTTAGGATGGTAGGGTTAATCTCAAACTACTACCAAATTACAAGAGGTAATCTTCCATAAATGAAAGGGGATCTTATGCTTCACAAATTGACTTTATTGATATAGTTTTCATGCACCATATCCCTCTTAAGATTTTTAAATTCCTCTGTGTGCATATATAAGTTTCATATATGAGCTGTGCCAGGCCGATAAACATGGCTATTTTTTTCTTGTTTCATGTACCAATAGCCATTTAAATTACTGTGCTATAGATGATGAGTAATGCTCCCATTTCCACATTTCAGGGAATAGACTGACCTATGGGACACAGGGGATATTATATCATTTAAACAACTCTGCCCTCAAACAGAGGACTCACTTCCAGTCCATCTAACTACATATGCACTTCTTCGATGATCCAGACATCATTTAGAATTAAATCCAGAGTGAGATATGATTTGGAAAAATACGTTCACATGCTAATTGTCAAAAATATTGAGTAAGTGGTTCTATTGAAAAACAGAAATGTCTGTGAGCAAGTGGATCAATATAATAGCTCATTAAGCTCAGCCTTCAATTTTTAATTCATGTTCATTAACATTAATTTAAGCACATTCCTTTTTAATTAAAAGTTTAGCAGATAAATTAAAATAAAGGGTCATGTCCCTCTGATGTGCTGATATAATACAGTTCATTAGTTTCCCAAATTACTTGGGTACCAATGCTGATCCACTAGCATTATAGGGAAGAACAATGAAAACACATTGTTAATACTGTGTTCTTATGATATGGCTATGTTAAACATACTATATTCCTTGGGTCTTCCATGTGTATTGGAAGCAGACAAGGAAAATGTATTTGGCATACAATTAATTAATTAATTGTTTCCTGCAGGACTAGAGAGCTTTGTTAGAGAAAAGCTCTCTATTTATTTGCTGGGATCTTGAAACAGGGATCCTGTTTCTTATTATATTGGTTTCTTATACCATGGTTTCTTATTATAGTTCTTCAAGGCTGGCTTTAGCCAGAAGACAATTCTGCAGAGCCTTAATTTGATTCAAGGTTATTATATCATAAAGCACTTCTTCCCTGGTAGAAAATAATAGCTACGCTTAATTTTGATTGAATGTCACAATGAGTAATGAATAAAAGCAACAATATTTTTATGACATTCAGATGGGGATAAAAGATAAGTGTGCTATATATCAGCACTCATTAAAGCAGCCATTCCACTTCTTAAAAAGTAAACTTAGTTGGGGCATAGACATAGATGAACCCAAAGGTTTCTTCTGGAGGTATCTCAAAATATTTTTAAATGTAAAATCTTGGTTTCTTAACACCCTAGTTAACAATTTCAATCCCATTATTATTTACAAGTCTCTTCACTGAGTTGAATATTGATTAACTGTTTAATAGATCTTGGATCTATTTACCTTGTCTGTAAAAGTAAACATCTATTCATTCATATATTTGCAGAAATTATATCAAGTTATTGTAGGAGGTAACCAGGCTGAGCCTGAAGATGTGGTCAAATGCATCAATAATCTGGAGTCCCTAGGCCCCTGAAAGAGTTCTAAATCCATCACCACTACCCGCATTGAAGTCATTGATTTTAATCTGGCAACTATTTGCCTTGACTGTGAATAGTTCAGATTCTTGTGTACAGTAACTATGGAATAAATTTTCAGTGGTTTTGAACTCTATCTGGCTCCGATTTTCTTATACCTGCCTGACAGTTACCCTGTATGAGACAGATCTAGTATAGTGTAGATATTTTCACTGGACAAATAATATTGACATATGTAACTGGTAAAGCCATGATGTCATAGTTAGAAACCAAGATCATAATTCCACCAAAACTCAACTATAAAATAAATGCACCATGAATGTTCACATAATTCATATCTTCAACCGTAGCAAAATATAGGCCCAACAGGTCAATTAAAGAACTTCATAAAATGATGGAAATATTAACAGTGTAAATAAAACTAAACTGTGGAGCTATGCAACTGCTTATTTCTGATAAATAGATCATTCATTATAGTCATGAGGCTTTACTTCCAAGTAGAAATGCATAACTAAACAGATGTTTTTTAAGATAACATTGGGTGAAATTCTAAAACTGCACCTTGCAAGTCTCATCCATAGATATTATTTGGGGGGGAAATGCCATAGGAAAGGAAAATAGGAAAGAGACTTTTCTCTGCTAATTCTAACATGACTCAACTGTGCAATTTGATGAATGAATTCTACTGCAAGCTAAAAGAGTTTCATTTGCAATTCACTTGACTTCTTGGCAGCCAAGTATGCCTCAGCTTTGTTGTCCCAGCTCCTGGCATTTTGGTGCTACTATTTAAAAATGGATAACAAGCTTATATCTCAAGACAGTGGCAATTAAATCAAGGACCGTAGTTAAGTGGCCATCATCATTTAGATATTGTAACCCTAACATTTATAATTCCTGCCCTTTCCTGGTTTTTAAACATGTCTCATATTTATGAGTGTTGGTTTGAGAAGACAATTCTGGGGGTAGGCAGCATGGAGCCATTATGTTATCTAAGTGGTCTTTAACAGCCACAAGCCTATAATAAATAGCATTCCTTTTGATCATCTTGATACCCTCTGCTTCCTTGCCATAGTCAAAAATAAACTCCTAATGAGTGCAAAAGTTGGGTCATTGTTCATCAGGACAGCATTTGATGCTCATCATGTTATTTTATAGGAATGCTGATTGGATCTCCTAGAGTTTATGCACCCTTAATATAAGCAGCTGGCTGGCAGAAGGGCTGGCACCAGCCATTGAATTTATGTGAAGCATCGCCACTGGTTAACTGCAATCAAATGTTAATTTAGTCTTTGATAGAACATATTAGCATGATAACTCACAGAACAGTTTTCATATGCTAATTCAAAAGTAAAAAAATTGGATTAATGCACACCTCAATATGAAAGTGACCGGATGCCTGACATGACAGCTGATCAAAGTTGCACAAATTATGCACAAATTTATTAACAATGAGAGATGCACATTTTTCTTCACTTGCCAGAAATTGCATGAAATTTAGTTAGAAATTGGAGTCTGTAACAATGAAAGCATAAAACTATGGGCTTTGTTCTTGCCTTAAAAATGTTATTGGGTTCGTCCAATAAGAATTTTAGAACCTACTCTTCCAAAGAATTGTCATGGAGTCTGAGATGCTTAAAGAAAAATCCTATCTTGGTTTTAAAACTATTTGTTCTGAAGTTGAAAATGCAGAAGAGAATTTTTCACAAGGAGAACATTCTCTCAGTCGAAGCCTTTCTCTATCTCTCTTGCTAAGCATGGCTGAAATGCTTTAGCAAACTTCCATGCTTGGCAATAATGTCTTGGAGGCCAAACAAGGAGCAATGGCCTATTCTGGTAGATTATGTTAGACTACGGGAATGAGTCTCAGCACACCAGCATGGTAACCAGTCATCTTTACTTCTCTCTAGGACTGCATACTGAAGAAATCACAGCAGCCCTTTTACAGTTGGGCTACTCACAGCTGTGGCCAGTGACGGCTCTTCAAATTTCCCACCACCACAGACCAACCAATGACAGGTAAGCATGTTAATACATAACACCCCTCCCCACCTGGTTCAGTCTAACCAATTTTGGCCTTGCCTATTGTATGTAATCACGTAGGGAGGCAGGTCTTTTATGGTTTTGACTGGACCTGCACAGCTCAGTCGCAGTTTGGCTTCTGAGCTGTTTGGATGGGTCTGTTGTTCCTCCTGTGCTTCTTCGTGGAACCTCCTGTAAGGTTGAGTTGGCCATGCTGCTCACGCCAGACTCTCCTGGCTGGTTGAGTTGGCCTGGCTGCTCCTGCCAGGGGTCTCTTCCCCGCTATCCTTCTGGACTTGTTCCTGTCTCCCCGATCTGCCTTCTTCCCTGATCTCAGGTACATGCTTGCATTTTCTGACTGGGACTATTGTTAGTAGTGGATGTTGTATGTTTGTAGTTGTTAGGGTTTGTTCTGTTGTTTTTCTTGCTCATGGAGGTTCTCCCCCTCTCTTTCTACTTCTGTTTTGTTTGCTTGAGGGTTTTTCCCCCTTCCCTTATGGTGATGTTTGAGGGGTCTCCCCCCTCTTCCCTGGGTCAGTCTTTGTCACCCCTAGTAACTCGAGATCTGAGCTGATCTATGTGTCTCTTCCAGTTCCTATCATCCATGGTGTCTACCTTGTAAGAACAGGGTCTGGTTATTTGGGTCACTTTCGCCAGTATCCACAATGGTTCCCCCATAAGGTTTTTTGTGAATACTGGGTCCCCTGTTTGAAATGTGCAGCAGTTCCTGGAGGAGTTTGCTGGTTTTTCTGGATTATATGTGGGGTGCAGTCTGTCTAGGTGTGATCTTAGTTTCCTCCTCATTAATAATTCTTCTGGGCTTTTATTTGTTGTTGCACTGGGTGTTATGTGCTGTATGCTTAGTAGTTTATCTATCTTTTCTTGTGTGTCCCTGGGCTCTAGCTTTTGTAATGTTTCCTTCATGGAACATACCATTCGTTCCACCCATCCATTTGTCAATGGGTGCCCTTGTGCTCTCGGTGCCGCCTTATCCCATGTTGTGTTAAAAATCCCTTGAATTGTGTTGCCGTGTCTTGTGGCCTGTTGTCAGATTCAATTAAATCTGGCAACCCATGTGTTGCAAAAAAGTTCCTGAGCTGTCTAATGACAGCTTCCATCATGGTGGAATGCACGATGCTTACCTCTAGCCATTTGGAGTAAGTGTCTACGACTATGAGAAATGTGTGTCCTTTGGTTGGGTCTGCAAAATCAATGTGTAATCTTGACCATGGTCCCCTTGTTGTTTCCCATTCGTGTTTTGGCACTGTGGGGGGTGTTGGTCTAGATTCTTGGCAGCATTTACATGCTGTCACCCTATTTCCTTATCCATCCCTGGCCACCATACATAACGTCTTGCCAGGGTTTCATGTTTACAATACCTGGGTGTCCCTCATGTAGCATTTTTAGTATGCTTTCTCTTAAAACATCCGGTATGACCACCCAATTGCCCCATAGTGCACACCCCTTCAGCATTGAGAGTTCTCTTTGTCTATTCTGGAATGGTTTGGCATTCTTTTCAATTTCAGTCTCTGGCCATCCTTTTCCTACCCAATTTGAAATTCGCAGGACAGTTTTGTCTCTAGTAATTTCCCTAGCAATGTCTGCTGCTGTTATGGGTAGGTTTTCTAATGATTCTATTTGGAGGGTCAATGTGGTTGGTACTGGGTCTTCTTCTATGTCAGGTGGGGGCAACAGCTAAGCATGTCAGCATGATTTATGTCCTTTCCCAGTCAGTATTTTAATTTGTAATTGTAGGCACCAAAGAATTCTGATCACCATTTCATCCAGGGTGACAGTAGGATAAATGTGGCTTTGTTTCCTGCAATGATGCCCAGGAGTGGCTGGTGGTCTGTGACTAGGGTGAAAGTCCTCCCATAGATATATTCGTGGAAATGCTTGATTCTGGTGACAGCGGCCAATGCCTCTTTGTCTAATTGGCTACAGTTCCACTCTGGCTTTGACAGAGCTTTTGAATAGAATGCTATGGGTGCTTCTTTCCCATCTGGTAATATGTGTAATAAGTAATAATAAGTAATAATAATATGTGGCTGTAATAAGTAATAAGTGCCAACACTGAAAGGTGATGCATCACAGATTAGGGTTATTGGGAGTGTTTCGCTGTATTGTATTAGTATGCAGTCTGATGTGATCAAGTTTTTTATTTCCTGGAATGCTGTTTTTTCCTGTCGCCCCCAGGCCCAGGTTGCTTTCTTGTCAAGCAACCTGTGTAATGGTTCCGCAATGGTTGCTTTCTGTGGTAGGAATATATTATAAAATTTAATGAGTCCTAAAAAGGCTTGCAGATCAGTTTTATTTGCGGGTCTTGGGGCTTTCTTGATTGCTCTAACTTTGTTTTCTGTGGGGTGAATTTCTTCACTAAGGTATCCTTGGATACAAGGTATCCTCGGAATTCACCTTTGCTGGTGGCTAATTGGCAGTTCTCCTTTTTCATTTTTAGTCCCGCCTCTTTGAATTTACTTAGGACTTCCCTTAGGCGGTCCTGCAATTGTTCTTTGTACTTGGCTGATACAAGGACCTTGCCAAAGTATGGCACTACCTCTTTTATCCCTTGCAATAGACATTCCATTAAGCTCTGGAACACCCCTGGGGCAATGCTGACTCCAAATTGTAATCTGAAGCTTTAAATGCCCCCCCCCCCCCCCGTGTTATGATCGTCTGGGCTTCTGCTGTTTCAGGGTCAACTGATAATTGTTGGTCGGCCTGTGCGAGGTCTAGTTTAACAAAGATTCCCCCCCCCCCAAGGGAATGTAAAAAATGCTGTACCACTGGGACAGGGTATGCGCTTTGTTGGAGCACGTGGTTAAGGGTTGCTTTGTAGTCTCCGCAGATGCACACAGACCCATCTGGTTTAATTGGTGTAAGAATTGGGATTTCCACTTTGGGTGGTCAATTGGCTCTAGCACCCCTTATGTGATGAGTTCATGTAATTACTCATCGATCTTTGGTTTTAGTGCGAAAGGAACCTGCTTTGACTTTAACTGTATAGGGGTTATGGTTGGGTTTAGGTTAAAGGAAATTGGGGACTCCCGGTACTTGCCCAGCTCTCTGTTGAACATGTCTCAAAATTCTTCCATCAGGTCTTCTTCCCACTCTGTCTCGGTGATGCTATTTATTCCTGTGACTTCAATTCCTAATGGTGAAAACCATTTGAGTCCCAGGAGGCTGGTCGATTTTGGTCAACTATGGTTAATGAGAGGCCTCTGATGTATTTTTTGAATGTTACCTTGAATGTTACATTGCCTGGTGCCCACTACAGGGAATTTGTTCCCCTGGTAGTCTTTCAGTGTCTGTGTTTCTCTTCTGAGTCCTTCTCAGTTTATATCTGGTATCAGTCTTTCTATAGTGTCCCATGATACCATTGATAAATATGAGCCTGAATCTACTTCCATCTGGCAAGGTTGGCCTTCTATGATGACCTGGACATATACTTTCCTGGAGTTTGTTGTGTTTGTGTCCGATGGTCACCATGTGGTGTGTTTCATCTCTTCCATTGCTTGCCTTTTTTCCTTGCCTGTTTCAGTTGTCTTGGTTCCAATGGCTCCCTGTTTGTTTCTCCTTCTCTTGGGGGTGTGTGTGATCCATCTTTGTTTAGGGCCATAGTTTTTTCTTGCTCAGCATGCCCTAGCAATATGTCCCTGCCATTCACAATGTTTGCAAATTGCATCTAGGAAACGGCACTCGGAATGTGGATGGTTCCCCTCACAGCTGGCACAATGAAATTCCTTTCTTTTTCCATTCCGGTCCCTTCTGCTATGTACCGAGCAGAGTTGATTTATCCCTTTGTCTTCCTCCTCATCTTCCAATGTGGACTCAGTGTCCTCGTGGTGGTTGTTGTTGGTTGTTTTCTTGAGTTTCTGATGTCACTTTATTCATTTTCCACATGGCAGCCACCAATTTCTGCATTGTTTCTGCTGCGGTAGCCTCTTCTATTGTTTTTTTGAGTGTTATTTTGGGTTTTGTTAATAATCGGCCTTGTAGTGTAAGATCTCTCTGTCCCAGGACCACTCGGTCTCTAACGGCCTCATCCATGTTTAGGTATTCGCATGCGCCGTTGATGTCCCTCAGGGTTGCAATGAAATCACTGATGGTCTTGCCTTCTTTTTGGTCATGCCGATAAAATTAATGTTGTTTGATGGAGCAGGAAATGGTTGGTATGTAGTGAGCCCTCAGTATTCTCTCCAGGTCTGGCTTCTCTCTAGGACTGCACACCGAAGAAACGATGGCAGCCCTTTTACAGTCAGGCTGCTTGCAGCTGTTGCCAGTGACGGCTCTTCAAATTTCCCGCTGCCACGGACTGACCAATTGCAGGTAAGTATGTTAATACATAACAGACTATTTTGCTTCATCCAAAGTATTCTATTTTGTTGTAATACAGAAGAAACAACAGTGTAGCGAAAGGTTTTGGATTTTTAAAAATCTCTACCACATAAGTGGAACCTTTGAAATCTCTACCACATAAGTGGAACCAGCAAGAGAGAAGAAATGGTGGGAAGGAGACAAATTAAGGGGTTGTTTTTTAAAAAATGGGCAGATCAAGCTGAAGGCTGCAGAAAAGACAATTCTTCCAATGCATCCTTAAAGGCAAGGATGGGCAACTATGAACCCTTTACAACTTGTGGAGTACAATTCCTAGAATTCTGGGAATTGCTGGCTCATGAATTCTGGGAATAAAAGTCCACAAGCTGTTTAGGGGCTATAATTACTCACCATCCCTCCTTCCATCTCATCACATGCTAGAAAGAGTTCCAGAAGCCCACCTCTCTGTGTGTCCTTATCTTGTTAGGCTATTTGGAAAAAGTCAAAAGGAATAGGCCTAGATGCCAAGAATAAGCTTCCTCTATTTTTAAATACGGGGCGAATAGAATATAATGAATTCCTCTGATGAAGGAATGAGACAGTGATGAGAGAAGCCAGCATCAGAAATAATACAGGTCCTGAAGGTGTTACTATGACAGCATGCTAAAATATTAATATGACTGAAATCTATAATCTGCATGTCAATTGCTCAAGAGCTGCATTAATTGTGAATTGGTATGATGAGAATGTGTTTTACCATGTACACCTCTGCATTTATTTTAAACATGTTCACTTTCATTTAAGAGGGATAGCTTGCTTCCTAATAATTTGAATACAGAGCAGGTAATTTTCATGTTTTTTTAAATTAAAACCAACTACTGAAATGGACAACCATATCTGAACTTTTTAAGCTTTGCTTCCAATGTCATTTCTGTTTGAGCTTATTTCATTTCCTTAGCAAGGCAAATAGCACATCTGAGAGCTCTGTACTGCCACAAACCTATCACTTACTATTTATGTTATGAATGGTGAAGTACCTTGGGCTTATAAAAACTGCATGACAGCTATTTTAGAATGATGGATAATCTCCTTGCATCTATAACCTACAACAGTTACTTAGCTCTTTGGCTCTCACATCTAATTAATTGATGAGGATTTTAACCATGGGGGGGGGGGAGGATATGTAGCCCAACTAGTTGTGCCAAATTGGCACAGAACAGGAAACACAAAGAGTAAGGCTGTGCAGAGAGTGGTAGGGATGGCAGAAAACTTCTTTCTATTCAGAATATAGCATATAAGTGATGCTTAACCAGGATCTGCAGTATACTACATCCTCTTTATGACTCTATCCTTCTCTTTGTTACCTTCTGATAGGAGACTTTTCAGTATCCAAAGCAGAACAAATAGATTCTGTACTAGCTCATCCATAGCAAGACATTCCCCTTCTTTTGGGAGAAGAGCTACTTCTGAGTAAGGATCAAGGGTTAGGAGGCAAGAAAGTGTGGTGCATTTTTCCTTGTAGTATGATGGGGGTACAAACATTCAGGAGTTCAGCCAATGTGGATAAGGAGAGGTGAGAAGGTTCATTTATGGGTGGAAGAGTCAAGGTTTAGAAAAATTGGGAGAATAAATGACAAGAGACCAGCTACAGAATAGAGATCTTCTACAAATGTTATTAGAGGAAAGCCTATTTGCCTACAGAAAGGTAGGCTTGGTCTGTATACTTTTGGAAATACACTGGACCTTAAGTCTCAGAGACAGACAGGGCTGAGATTTTCACCCGAGTTCAGTAGCTATTGTTTGAAGTCCCTAGAAATAACATTGTTATGCATCTCTGTGCTATTTATACTCTAGAGTTGTAAAAAGTCCACAATTGAAGGCAGGTTGTTTTTTTTCTCCAGAAACTAATAACAGTTCCTGTTTGGGAAATTTACTGGGAGATCAACTTTTGGGGATCAGCTTCTGTTGTAGGGCAGGGGTTACATACATTTTCAAAAATCTTGACAACTGGGAAGTGATCTTGAAAATGGAAGCAAAAATTGTACCTTTTTGCCTATCTTTTATTTGCTTTGTTCCTCCTCATAATACCTTATTCTGTAATCATGCTTTGATGTTAAAGTGTTGATTACATGCAACACACTGAAATCTTTATGTCTATTTGCAAGAAGCTTCTTGAAAAGAAATCATTCAGCTGGGACTGAGACATCAGTTTTGACTGTGTAGGTTTATTTTCTGTGATATATTATTGCAGGGATGGCTAGATTGTCTTTTTTTCATTATTTCTTTATTCCTTTCCTCACATTTAATAATCTTACATCAAAGAAACAATAAGTAGCATGGCAAATAAATGTAGCCAGAACATCAAAACTGGGAATGTTGTGAAACATTTGCATTTCATTTCTCTTGAAAATCAAATCACTGTTTCTCATGAACTGAAATCAATTACCTATAGAGGAGTCCATGTTAAAGGCCCTGTCACACTGGCCGACGGAGCCAAAACGTTAGTAAAAAGGACACAGCGGACGAGAAAAATGTTCCATCCGTTGTTATCCGCTCTCAAAAGGGGCAAAAATTTGCATGACCAGAGCGGATAAAACGAAAAGGAACGGACGGGGGGAGGATGCAGGGTGTATGGAAAATGGATGCGGAACAGAAGCCTAGCGGATGGAAGCGGATGGGAGCGGATGGCACATCCGCAAGGCTTCTGGGGGACCTCAGCAAAGCAGACGCGGAACGGATACAGCGGATGCACAGCGGACACGGAACGGATGAAGCGGATGCACAGCGGATGCCTAGCGGATGCCTAGCAGAAGCCGAGAGGATGCCTAGCGTTCACTGCGCATGCGGGGAGGATGCATTGCATCAGCCCCGTGAATATAAAGGGAAGCAGCTCGGAAGCAGGTCACCATTCAGAGGAAAGACCTGCTTCCAGACACATCAAGTGCCTTGCCAGCCAGCCCTGCATGCCTGCCTGCCAGCCTTGCTGCCAGCCTGCCTGCCACCCTTGGTGCCTACCTTCCTGCCTGCCTGCCTGCCAACCTTGGTGCCTGCCTTCCTGCCAGCCTTCCTGCCAGCCTTCCTGCCTGCCTGCCTGCCTGCCAGCCTTCCTGCCAACCAGCAACCACACAACTATGGGGAAGAAGAGAAAGCCTCAGCCATCTGCTACCAGCCCTGGCAAGAGGGACAGGGCCACCCTCCCACCCCCTGGCCCTCACTCTGCTTCTGCTGGGGCTTCTGTAGCACATGCTCGCTCTTCTGCGGCTGGGGCTTCTGCTGCTTCTGCTTCTGGAGGAGCTGATGCTGCTGCTTATGGTGGTGGTGCTTCTGCTCGTGCTTACTCTGCTGATGCTGCTTCTGGCGGTGGTGCTTCTGTTGATGCTGCTTCTGGAGGAGCTGATGATGCTACTTCTGGAGGTGGTGCTTCTGCTGGTGCTTACTCTGCTGTAGCTGCTCCTCGTCCTGCTGGTCCTGCTTGTCCTGCTCGTGCTCCTGGTCTTGCTCGTTCTGCTGGTCCTGCTCGTGCTCCTGGTCTTGCTGATCCTGCAGGTCCTGCTGGTCCTGCTGGTCCTGCTCGTGCTCCTGGTCCTGCTCATGCTCCTGGTCCTGCTCGTGCTCCTAGTGCTGCTGGCACTGCTGGTGCTTACTCTGCTCTGCTGATCCTGGTCATGCTGGTGCTGCTGCTGCTGCTGGTGGTGATGATGATGATGATGATCCTGCTGGTGCTGCTGCTGGTGATGATGATGATGATGATGATCCTACTGGTGCTGCTGCTGGTGGTGGTGTGGAGGAGCAACCCCTACAACCTGGAAGCCCCTCTGATGAGGGCCCATCTGGTCCTGCCAAAGGGAGGAAGAGGCATATGCGAGAATGGGAGAGGAGGCAATACTCCATTGAGGAGGAACACAAGGATGAGGTGCTGGAGTGGCTGAGAGAGAACGACTATCTGTGGTGGAAGGGACACAGGCTCTACAAGGACACCAAAAGGAAGCAAGCTGCTTGGAAAGAGAAGGCGGAGAGTCTGGGCTATACTTCAGAGGTGCTCCTCGGCTGGTGGAAGCACATGCACACCTGTTACGGGAAGCTGCACCTCAAGAAATCTGGCCAGGCCACGGTCAAGCTGACAGACAGAGAGACCTACATCATGGCAAGGTGCAGCTTCCTGGAGGGTGAGATCTGCCACCAAGGAGCAGCCCCTCTAACAACCCTCTCTCTCTGGCAGACTGCTGAGAGCCAGTCTTCTTCTGGCCGAGAGTCAGCCCCCGTCTCCAGGCAGGTTTCTGTGGAGCGTCCCATGGTGGAGAACCCACGGACAGTTGTTTTAACCATGGCGAACCATGTGGAGGACTCCCTGGCGCAGTGGGAGAAAGGAGGCGGCACTTCGACCACAGTCCTACCCGCATCCACCCCCAGCTCCACCTCCACAGAAAGGCAGAGAGCCAGACAGGAGGGGCAGAGCCACACTGTCCTGATGGAGATCAGGGACACCATCCAGAGCAGCATAGATCTCCTCTCTCAGCTGGTCAACACCAACTCCTCATCCTCCAAAAGCAAGCCCTTCCTCACCTATGTCAACCAGACCTTCACGGACATGGAGGAGCCCGAGTACCAGGTGGTGAAGGACCGGATCACCGAGCTGCTTCACAACCCTCCAGATCCAGAGGAACCTGCTCCCGCCCAGTCCAGGTCTGCTCCTCCACCCAAGGTGATGTCCCTCCCATTCCAAGGCTTTCCACAGGCCCTCACCTACCAGGGCTACGGCTACCAGGAGGTCCAGCAGCACAGGCAGCAGCCCTTCCCAGTCCAGGCACAGGCTCATCGGACGCCACCGTTGCCACCAGTTCCACTGATGCCACCAATGCCACCCACGCCACTGATGCCACCGATGCCACCCATGCCACCCATGCCACCGATGCTACCCACGCCAGTCCTCACACAGCTGCAGATCAGACAGCCCCACTACACTGCTCCTTCCTCCACCCCACAGCCAAGCCCGGCCTCAGTACATCTGTCATCGGTATTGGGACTGACACCTCATGGCATGGAGGAAGGAGCTCTCAACATCACGGGGCTGAGAGCTTCCTCAACACACCATCCCCTGTTGTCTTCTCAGGGCCAGGCACCCCACTGGGGCTTCAGACCAGCACTCCAGCAGCATCCACCTCCACAGCACCTGGACCTTTCACCCCTGAGACTGGACACACCTCCAAGTGACTGATAAGAGTGCCAGAGACTTGGTGGCTACCTGTAGACTTTATTTGGACACTTGACTTGGGTCATTTTTCTTTTATAGCTTGTTATTAATTGAGATTATCTTTGCTTCACACACTTGCCTCATTTAATTTATTACATAAAGTCTTGGTGGAAACTTTTAGAAATGGTTTAAGCCTTTGCATGCTTGTGGAATGGGTAAGGATACCAGTGGGATGGGCAGGGATACCTGTGGGATGGGTTGAGATAGCTGTGGAATGGGTTGAGATAGCTGTGGGATGGGTTGAGATAGCTGTGGGGATAGATAAACCTCCAGTGCAAGCATAGTGGGACTGGATGGTCTACCCTCCCAGGTGCCACACCTATGGCCCTTCATTATCAATACGAATGTAATCATTGATCTACACATGTCAACATAAACAGAACTGTTTATTAAATGCCCTGTTCATTGTAGGCCCACCCAACATACATGGCCGATCTCATCCATGTGATGAGACAGGCTGAAGGAAGCATCCATTAAGCATATACCATCCTGTCTTGTCACTCCACTGCTCCAGCTGGGGAGTTCCACCAGTGTTTCAGGAGGTTCCGCTGCTTCTTCCCTTCACGTGAGGCTCTGATGGGGCCTTGCACATCCTGAGTGTCTATCAGGTTTTGCCCTTGCCTCCATTCCCCAGGCTCCATGTCCCCATTGCCTTGTTGGAGGTCCACAAGCCTGTTCTGCAGGACTGGGTAGTGGGTGAACATGACATTGTGCAGGATGCAGCAAGCTTCCACGATGCTCCTCATGGTCAGTGGGTGATGCTGCATGGTGGTGAGAAGTACCTGGAACCTGTTGGCCAGGATGCCAAAGGCGTTCTCCACCACCCGCCTTGCCCGGTACAGCCTGTAGTTGAAGATCCTCTCTTCATGGGTGAGGCATCTGGAGGAGTAGGGCTTCATGAGGTAGGTTCTGAGGAAGAAGGCTCATCCCACACGACGAAGTAGGGCACATCTTGCGTGTCGTTGGGCAGGGGTTCTGGATCTGGGAAGCCCGTGATGAGGTCGCATTCCAGCCCCTCCTTGAGATGACT
This sequence comes from Laticauda colubrina, assembly GCA_015471245.1. Taxonomy (NCBI): domain Eukaryota; kingdom Metazoa; phylum Chordata; class Lepidosauria; order Squamata; family Elapidae; genus Laticauda; species Laticauda colubrina. The sequence continues at coordinate 66,221,592 of BLBF01000007.1, forward strand.
GGCATTGTATACCTGGGCATCTGAACATGATCCATTGCCTGAAGCATCGATGTACATGAACTTGTAGTCAGCATCGACCATGGCGAAGAGGACGATGGTGAAGAAGCCCTTGTAGTTGAAATAAGTGGACCCCGACTTGGCTGGTGCTTTGCAGGCCACGTGCTTGCCATCTATGGCTCCAACGGTGTGTGGGAAGTTCCACCTCTGATACCACTGCTCTGCAACTTTCTTCCAGCCTTCTTCAGTGGAGGGACACTGGAGGAGCTCCTCCATGTATTCTTCGATGATGGCCTGCACCACTTCTCTGACTACAATGCTGATGGTGTTGGGTGGCACCCTCCAGCTGTACTGCATGCTCCTATAGGTGGTCCCTGAGGCCAGGTGGCGCAGAGTCAGTGCCACCTTGAGCCCAGGGCCCAGGCTGGGGCAGAAGTTGGTGCTCTTCTTGGTCAACTTGGGTGTCAGCCGCTGCACAACTTCGTCAAACATGGCTGGAGGCATCCTCATGAAGTTCTGGAATGCACGAGTGTCTTCATTCCTGAGCTCCACCATCAGCTTGTTGTACAGTCCGTACTCTGCTCTTCTCCCGATCCATCTTCGGACCCAGATGCTTCTTGGCCGCCTCCTTTTCTTCCCGTAATTGAGTTCACAGAGCCTGTAGATGGCTTTGCACTGTTGCAGAATGATGTTGGCTACCAAAAGGAGTTTGTTACGATCCAAGGTGGACATGACTGGATGCTGTGGAAGAGCAAGAGGCAGATGAAGGCTGCAGAGGTCTGCAAAGCAGGGCTGCTGGTCTGAAAGTGAGATGCAGTTGAGTTGCTCCCCCTTTTTATCGGCAATATAGGTTTTCCCCTATGTGTCCTTTTGCATCCTCTAGGCATCCTCTATACATCCTTAATATCCGAGATAGGTCCCCTCTGTGAACGTTTTTTCCATTTAAAATGCTTTCTTTGCGAGCTGCATCCTCTTTCATCCTTTCTCCGTCCGTGTTACTAACGCTGTGCATCAGTTCCACATCCGTTCCGCTTCTTCCCTGTGTCCGCTTTCCTCTTGAGCGGATTTGAGTTGCGCGGATGTGCAGTGGATGCCTAGCAAATGTAGCGGATGCGTAATGGATGCCGACGGATGCAGAACGGATGTCCCCCGTATGCCTAGTGGATGCAGACCAGATGCGTTGGATACATTTTCCGCTCAAAAGTTTTGAGCAGCTCAAAACCTTTTGAGCGGATGAAATGTCAATGGACGGATGCTGGACAGATAGAGAGGAATCAAAATGGAGGCAGTGAGTACAGAACGGAAGCATCGCGTTAACCAATGGATAGCAAGTGTTTTTGTCCGTTTTATATCCTCTTTCCATCCGTTGGTGCAGTGTGACATGGGCTTAAGCATTGCTTGACTTGGCTTGAAGACTGTGCTGATCAGTTGGCTAGAGTCTACCAGGATCTTCAATCGGTCTCTATCTCAGTCCACTATTCCATCTTGTTTGAAGGCTTCCACCATTGTTCGCTGCCAAAGAAGTTCCCTATCAATAACCTCAATGATTTCAGACCAGTGGCACTCACTCCTATCATTATGAAGTGCTTTGAGAAATTGGTCTGCCAGCACATAATTTCTGGTCTTCCACATACATTTGATAAACACCAGTTTGCATACAGAAAAAAATAGATCGACAGAGGAGGCTATAGCCATTACTCTTCACACTGCTCTGATTCATCTAGAACAACGGGAGGGCTATGTGAGGATGCTTTTTGTGGATTTTAGTTCTGAGTTTAACAGAATTCTTCCACATAGACCAGTGTCTAAACTTCTGGACTTTGGGCTTTCTAATTCAATCTGCCTTTGGATTGTGGATTTCCTGTCTGGCCACTCACAGAGGGTCAGATTAGTTAATCATGCCTCTTCAGCCCTTATTCTTAACACCACAGGGTTATGTGTTGTTAACACCACAGGGTTGTGTGTTGAGTCCCTTTTTCTATACTCTTTATGTGCATGACTGCATTCCTACTCACATTAGTAATACTATTTCTAAATTTGCAGATGATACAACAGTGGTGGGATTCATCTCTGGGGGGGGAGTGAGTCTGCCTACCGAGATGAGGTGACTGGTTGCCTTCATGGTGTGGAGACAACAACTTTGTCCTCAACACCAGTAAGACCAAAGAGCTTATAATGGATTATAGAAGGAACAGATCAGACATCCAGCCCTTGCTTATCAATGGAGACCAAGTGGAGCAAGTGGCCAATTTTAAGTTTCTGGGTGTTACCCTAAAAGAAGACCTGACCTGGGGTGCCCACATTGCAGCCCTGGTCAAAAGGGTTCAGCAGAGATTATACTACCTGAGGCTTCTCAGAAAACAACAACTGAATGAGAAACTACTGGTGACCTTCTACCGCTACACCATAGAGAGCATTTTAACATACTATACCTCGGTATGGTTTGCCAATTGCACAGTGGCAGATAGGAAAGCACTCCAGGGGGTTAATGTCATTGCCCAGAAGATCATTAGTTGCCCTCTTCCCCTCTTTGGAAGAACTTTATAGCATTTAATTTATTTAACTTATTTATAATTTATACTTTATAGCTCCCGCTGCCTTAAGAAAGTTCAAAACATTCTCAAAAATCCATCTCATCCTGGGAACCCTTTTTTTGAACTATTACCATCTGATGAATGGTACAGAATAATAAAAACAAGGACAAATCGGCTGAAAAAGAGCTTCTATCCCAGGGCAGTAGTTCTTTTGAATTCTGCTGTATAATGCAGTGTTGGTGTGGTGTCGGGAGTTTCCGGTTCAATGTGTGAAGAGTGAAAGACATGTGGTTGTGTTTATTTTCATGGTCATAATCTTGATGTGCACTGAAGATGGTGTTTGATTTCATTGTACGAGGTGCAGTGACAATAAAGTAAACTAAACTAAAGACAATAATTCTAAGAATTTATCTCTGAGACTCCTTATTTTCCTCTGCCTCCTAGTTCATTTCTTCAACTTTTTAGCTTTAGATTTCAAGCCTGTTTGCAAGGCTGCTTTGCTTATTACTGAACTTTCTATGCTTCTCAAGAAATGAATGCACAATAATAACTATAATGCAGGCTATAGGCATCAGACCATTATCTATACTATAAATGTTAGCTCAACTGGAGCTGCCTTTAGTAGCCTTCCACTGACAATTTTTGTCACAACACCTTATGTGCTCTTTAATCATGAAACAGAAGCACTGTTTTTTTTGGAAGGAAAAGTTAAACCATAATGTTGTGGCACATGCTGCTTTAGGCTACTAGTTGCTTAATTTTTATTTCAAGCATCTGTTTTCTTATATTTTCTCAGCAGCAAAAAAAAACCCGCTGTTATGCTGATAGTTATTTGTCAAAAGTACAAAAGGGAGAGATTACAGTGTACAATTAAAAAAAAGTATGAAGTTATGAATAAACAAGTCATACACAAAACTGGGATATCAAACTATTCCTTTGGGGAAAATAGATACCATTTTAATTTTCTACAAAGTTGTAAATCACTTCTTCACATTTCCTTTCATTATAGAAACTGATTCTTTTTTTTCCTTTAGGTTTTGTAATATATTTTTGCCCATCCTGCTGTTTCTTTTTTATTTTAAAGCAATATATTACTGAGTTCTGGTGCTTTTCCCATAAAAAATATAATTCTGAGTAAAACAAATGTCAAATTTTAAACTTAATTCCTGAAGCATGAATAAGAACTGTACAGTTCAAATCCACTCCAGTTTAAGCAGAAATCATAGGAATTGTTCCAAGTCAAAGTGTACAGGATTTTTTTTCACTCACAATAGTTTTTTCTTGTTCCTTTGTGTATCAGAAACTAGATTAAAATCATTAGAGGCCTAGTCATAAAAAATTATATAAACTGTTGTAATAGAAGATTACAGGAGATATGATGTTAAACCAATTATGAACTGTATTATGTTTCCCTGCAGATCAGTTTTATACCTCGAATGAGAAGAGTTGCTGTTAATTTTGTTGTTGAAACAGGTAGTATCTTATTTCATTTAAATTCTAATAATTCTGTTGATTTGGAGGCACCCTATTACCTAAGAATATCACTCGATTTAGATTTGACATGACAATGACATGAGTTACAGGTACTCCTCACTCAACAACCTTTTGTTCAGCAATTGTTTGAAGTTACCATGGTAATGAATAAAGTGACTTCCTACCCAAGGCTGAAGTTATAGCCATTGCAGTATCCCCACAATCATGTGATTGAGATTTGGGTGCTGGATAACCTGTTTCCACTTACAGTGGGTAAACAGGAAAATCACTGGGGAAGCTGGTAGAGGAGGTTGTAAGCTGCTGCCATCTGGCTGATTCCTGTGACTGTCTGAAAGAAGTCTGTCCCAAAAGCAAAGCTTGGATATCTTCTGAGACTTCAGGACAGCCAGCATCTTTGAGAGTGAAAGAGCTGCTTGTCAGAGGAACTCTGCTCTACATAGGATTGAACCAATCTGGTAGGCAGCTCTTTTGCTCCCAAAGAGGCTGGCTGAAAAGGTCCTTCTCTGCACAGACAGTGGGAGGGAGACTTCTGTGCAGGGCTGGCTAAATAAAGCTCCAATCTTAAAAATCCAAGCCCTGTTCAGCCCACCCAGATAAGTTTTCTTCTGCAATTTTTCTCCCTGCCCTTCTTTTCCAAAGAGCTCTTTATATATACATGCAGGTCTTGGTGTGTTCAGGTCTTCTCCCATGTAAGATTGAGAGTATCTTGGCAATGTTTTAATGAGGTCCCACTCACCATTTTCAGGCTGCTGCTTTCGGCTTTGTGCTTGTGCGAGCAAAATGTGATCAGAGCTGCTGTCTTCCTATATGTACTGGTGGGGAGGTTGGCTGTGTTGTCATTTCTTGATTGGTTGATGGAGTTGATGTTTGCAGATTGGCTGGCTTTTTCGTAAGAACATGTGTGGCTGAGGTATTGGCTGTGTTTCTATCAGCCTCCTGTGTTGTAACGACCTGGGCAATGGGCTGTGTGATTACCTTTTGAGTTCTATTGTTTTGACATCCTGGGTCTTATGCTGCAATCTCCTTGGTTGTAATGACCTGGGTCATGGTCTGTGTGATGACCTTCTGAGTTCTATTGTTGTGACATCCTGGGTCTTATGCTATAATCTCCTGGGTCGTTGGCTGTATTGCAACATCCTGAGGTTTTGTGGTGTAACCTCTTGAGTTCTGTGATGTGATATCTTGAGCATTCCAATACTGAACACTTCAACAAGAGAATAATCAGGGAAGCCATCAAAATAGAGAAACACCCCCATAACATGAATAAACAGGACGATGCCTGTTGCCTACCAGACAACTGGAAACTAGTTCTTATCAACAAACGAGTCCCAGCTACAAAAACCAACACTGGACCCAAAACAACACATGACACCACCACCATTCTCCCTCACCAGACTCAAACCCAAACCCATCCCATAGACAAAAGACAAACACTGTCCAGAAACCAGACCACAGCTGCATCACCAGCTGTCACACCTCCTGGTGCCCAAACCAAGCAAATGGACAGATGCCATGAACACATAGCCAGGCCTCAAACTCGGAGCCAAATCAAAACCCAGAATGTCACATCACAGCCACCCACTCAGGATATCACATCACAGAACTCAGGAGGTTACACCACAAAACCTCAGGATGTTGCAGTACAGCCAACGACCCAGGAGATTGCAGCACAAGACCCAGGATGTCAAAACAATAGAACTCAGAAGGTAATCACACAGCCCATTACCTAGGTCGTTACAACACAGGAGGCAGATAGACACACAGCCAATATCTCAGCCACACATGTTCTTACGAAAAAGCCAGCCAATCTGTAAACATCAACTCCATCAACCAATCAAGAAATGATAACACAGCCAACCTCCCCACCAGTATATATAGGAAGATCTAAGAATTAATTTCTCCACTATCACCATTGTATGTTACATTTCTTAAGCTGCTAGTGAAAAGAAAATGTCATGTATTTAGTTGATTTTCATTTTGAAGAGTTTCTATTCTTGTTCTGTTAACAATGAGAAGCTGCTCTGAGAAGTTACTGTTATTACAGCAGCTATTAAAATAGGACCATTATCAACAACTCTATGGTTGTTTTTGTCACGTTTTAAAGAAGTTACCAAAAGTGCTTTTTATTCTGTATTTTAAACAAATTCATTTTAAATTTACTTTGATCATGCAGAAATAGATGGGACCATTCTAAAGGCTAGAAGATAATAAATGAAATGGTGCATCCTTTAAAAGCTTGAGAATCATAGTTTTCTGTACACACCAGAGAAAAATCCCTCAAGTTACATATGCCATATCTAAACTGGTGATAATTTGGCATATTCTGATACATTGGTTATATTAGGTTTTGGAAGTACAGTTCACAGATCTTGGCTTTGTTTATTCTTGTGTTACCAATTTAGTTCCCTACTAAAGGCCCTGTCACACTGCCCAATGGATGCAAAACGTTTGTAAAAAGAACACAGCGGATGAGAAAAATGTTCCATCCATTGTTATCCGCTCTCAAAAGGGGCAAAAATTTGCATAACTAGAGCAGATAACACGGAAAGGAACGGAAGGGGGGAGGACGCAGAGCGGATGGAAAGTGGATGCGGAACGGAAGCCAAGTGGATGGAAGCGGATGAGAGCAGATGGCACATCCGCAAGGCTTCTGGGGGACCTCAGCAAAGCGGACGCGGAACAGATGAAGCGGATGCACAGCGGATGCACAGCAGATGAAGCGGATGCACAGCGGATGCACAGCGGAAGCCTAACGGATGCCTAGCGTTAATTGTGCATGCAGGGAGGATGCATTGCGTAAGCCCTGCGGATATAAGGGAAGCAGCTCGGAGCAGGTCACCATTCAGAGGAAAGACCTGCTGCCGGACGGATTGACAGCCTTGCCTGCCCTGCCTGCATGCCTGCCTGCAAGCCTTGCTGCCAGCCTCCCTGTCAGCCTTGCTGTCTGCCTGCCTGCAAGCCTTGCTGCCAGCCTCCCTGCCAGCCTCCCTGCCAGCCTTGCTGTCTGTCTGCCTTCCAGCCTTACTGCAAGCCAGTCTGCCTGCCAGCCTTGCTGCCTGCCTGCCTGCCAGCCTTGGTTCATGCCTGCCTGCAAGCCTTGGTGCCTGCCTGCCTGCCAGCCTTCCTGCCAGCCTTGGTGCCTATCTGCCTGCCAGCCTTGGTTCCTGCCAGCCTCCCTGCCAGCCAGCAACCCCACAACCATGGGGAAGAACAGAAAGCCTCAGCCATCTGCTGCCAGCCCTGGCAAGAGGGACAGGGCCACCATCCCACCCCCTGGCCCTCACTCTGCTTCTGCTGGGGCTTCTGTAGCACGGGCTCGCTCTTCTGGGGCTGGAGCTTCTGCTGCTTATGCTTCTGGAGGAGCTGATGAAGTGGGGGATCAGACAAGCACTCCAGCACCAGCCACTTCCACAGCACCTGGACCCTTTACCCCTGAGACTGAACAACCAAGAGGAGTGCTAGAGACTCAATTTTGTTTTATAGCTTATTGTTAATAAAGTCTATCTTTGATTCACACACTTGCTTCATTTCTTTTTTTTTAATAAAGTCTTGCTGGAAACTTTTAGAAATGGTTTAAGCTTTTGCAGGCTTGAGGGATGGGTTAAGATAGCAGTGGGATGGGCAGGGATACCTGTGGAATGTGTAATAGCTGTGGGATGTGTAATAGCTGTGGGATGGGCAGGGATACCTTTGAGATAGGTAATAGCTGTGGGATAGATAAACCTCCAGTGCAAGCATAGTGGGACTGGATGGTCCACCCTCCCAGGTGCCATGCCTATGTCCCTTTATTATCAATAATAATGTAATCAATCATCCAATCATGTCAACATAAACACAACTCTTTCTTAAATGCCCTGTTCATTGTAGGGCCACTCAACATACATGTCACAACCTCATCAGTGTTATGCCACAGGCTCAAGGAAGCATCCATTAACCATCTATCATCCTGTCTTGCCACTGCACTGCTCCAGCTGGGGAGCTGCACCAGTGTTTCAGGAGGTTGCGCTGCTTCTTCCCTTCACATGAGGCTCTGTTGGGGCCTTGCACATCCTCAGTGTCTATCAGGTATTGCCCTTGCCTCCATTCCCCAGGCTCCATGTCCCCATTACCTTGTTGGAGGTCCATGAGCCTGTTCTGCAAAACTGGGTAGTGGGTGCGCATGAGATTGTGCAGGATGCAGCAATCTTCCATGATCCTCCTCACGGTCTCTGGGTGATGCTGCATAGTGGTGAGAAGTACCTGGAACCTGTTGGCCAGGATGCCAAAGGCATTCTCCACCACCCGCCTTGCTCTGGACAGACTGTAGTTGAAGATCCTCTCTTCACGGGTGAGGCATTTGGAGGTGTAGGGCTTCATGAGGTAGGTTGTGAGGGAGAAGGCATCATCCCCATGATGAAGTAGGGCACATCTTGTGTGTCATTGGGCAGGGGTTCTGGATCTGGGAAGCCCACGATGAGGTTAGGTTCCAGCCCCTCCTTGAGGTAACTGGCGTTGTATACCTGGGCATCTGAAGATGAGCCATTGCCTGAAGCATCGATGTACATGAACTTGTAGTCAGCATCGACCATGGCGAAGAGGATGATGCTGAAGAAACCCTTGTAGTTGAAATAAGTGGACCCTGACTTGGCTGGCAGTTTGCAGGCCACGTGCTTGCCACCGATGGCTCCAACAGTGTGTGGGAAGTTCCACCTCTGATACCACTGCTCTGCAACTTTCTTCCATCCTTCTTCAGTGGAGGGGCACTGGAGGAGCTCCTCCATGCATTCTTCGATGATGGCCTGCACCACTTCTCTGACCACAATGCTAATGGTGTTGTGTGGCACCCTCCAGCCATACTGCATGCTCCTGTACATGGTCCCTAAGGCCAGGTGGCGCAGAGTGAGTGCCACCTTAAGCCCAGGTTCCAGGCTGGGCCGGAAGTTGGTGTTTGCCTTGGTCAACCTGGGTGTCAGCCACTGCACAACTTCATCAAACATGGCTGGCGGCATCCTCATGAAGTTCTGGAATGCACGAGTGTCTTCGTTCCTGAGCTTGTTGTACAGTCCGTACACCATCAGCTTGTTGTACAGTCCGTTCTCTGCTCTTCTGGCGATCCATCTTCGGACCCAGACGCTTCTTGGCCGCCTCCTTTTCTTCCTGTAGTAGAGTTCACAGAGCCTGTCGATGGCTTCGTACTGTTACAGAAGGATGGTGGCTGCCAAAAGGACTTTGTTACAATCCACGGTGGACATGACTGGATGCTGTGGAAGAGCAAGAGTCAGATGAAGGCTGCAGAGGTCTGCACCGCAGGGCTGCTGGTCTGAAAGTGAGATCCAGGTGAATTGCTCCCCCTTTTTATAGGCAGTATAGGTTTTCCCCTAGGTGTCCCTTTGCATCCTCTAGGCATCCTCTAGACATCCTTAATATCCAAGATAGGTCCCCTCTGCGAACTTTTTTTCCATTTTAAATGCTTCGTTTCCATTCTGCATCCGCTAGGCATTCGTTCTGCATCTGTTCCGTGTCCGTTCTGCTTCCTCCCTGCGTCTGTTTACCGCTGGAGCGGATGGAGTTGCTCGGATGCGCAGCGGATGCCTAGCGGATATAGCGGATGCAGAAAGGATGCAGAACGGATGCCTAGCGGATGCTTAGCGGATTCAGAACGGACGCATTGGATACATTTTCCACTCAAAAGTTTTGAGCAGTTCAAAACTTTTTGAGCGGATGAAAAGTCAATAAACGGATGCTGGACGGATAGAGAGGATGAAAAATGGAGGCAGTGAGTACAGAACGGATGCATCGCGTTAATCAACGGATGACAAGTGTTTTTCTCCGTTTTACATCCTCTTTCCATCCATTGGTGCAGTTTGACAGGGGCTTAAGAATCAAATTGCATGCACAGAAAGCTTGAGGAAAGTATTGTGTTTATCTGTTAATTTATATCTTACATTTATCCTATTTATACAGTCTTTCTCTGTGCCTAAGGGTACATTTGAATGGTGGTTACCTGGTCCTAATTCAGTACTTTTAACCACTAACATGTATTAGCAGTATCACATCTCATTTATACTAAGTACAAAAATGATAAGGAACATCAGATTCCTTGCTGTTTTTTTCTCCTTTGGGAAAATTACAGTGAGATTTCCAGGGAAGTTTGGCAGATTGAAGATGGCTCTGTAAAAAACAGGTCTGATGTTTGCAACTAAGAAAAAGGAACTGACAAATAGATTGTCACCTTTGACCCCCTCTGGATAAAGAAAAGATACAAGATCAACCAAGCTGTGCTACACATAGTTGCTTCTTATCAGGAGACTGCAAAGTAACAGACTTAAGAGGTGGGGGGTGAGAACCTGGAACTGAGGGAAATTACCTTTCTTCCTGCATCTGGAAGCAGGGTCTTCCAAAAGAACTAAATTTGTATTTTCCTTGCTTATAATTTTCAGACATTTCCTTTTTATTTCTTTAAAGAAGCTAGAAACTTTCAAAATGACAGGGCTGGAAACTCTGGGTGAATAACTTTAATCTTGAATGTAAGAAAATGAAGATGTATCTTTGCACTCTTCAAAAATTTAAAATAAACAGCAAAAAGAAAAAAGTTTTGGCTATAGAAAGTTTTCAATGGATGAAAGACTCAGAAAATACTGGAATAATGAGACTTGACGAAGATGTTGAGATAAATTTTAAAAAATGTGTGCATTTTCATGAGAAAAAAAACTTTTTTATATCAGAGATATAACAAGACAAGCAACATAAAATGGTGTTCAGAGACATTTTTGAAAAACTGCATTGGGATTTTGAATCATTCATGTCAGTTGTGTTTTATTATATTGGGAACCATCTGTTTCCCAGAAAAAATGCTACATAGCAACAAAGTCTATCTGAGAACACCATGAATAAGAATTTGAAGAAGAATTTATCATTAGACAAAAAAGAAACAAAAAGATGGAAGAGGCTTTAAAAATTAAGAAAGAAATAAAAAGGATAATCCCAGAGATTGTTTCTTTTTGCTGGACTTGGAAAAGAGGCTGTTTAAAATAGCCCTATTTAAAAGGGCAAAATTGTTCTACATATAAAAAGAAGGAATATAAAGTTGCGTTATTTGATCAGAGTTATCTAAAGCCCATGTCACATTGAACCAGCGGATGCAAAGAGGATGTAAAACAGACAAATAACCTTGCCATCCGTTCGAAAACGTGATGTACTCACTGCCTCCATTTTGCTTCTTCTATATCTGTCCAGCACCCATTTATTGACGTTTCATCCGCTCTGAAAGTTTTGGGCTGCCCAAAACTTTTGCATAGAAAATGTGTCCAGTTCATCCATTGTGCATCCACGCAACTCGCATCTGCCCGGACGCAGGGAGGAAGCGGAACGGACGCGGGACAGATGCAGAACGGATGCAGAACAGATGCAGCATGGAAACAAAGCGTTTAAAGCAGAAAAAACGTTCGCAGAGGGGACCTATCTCGGATATTAAGGATGTCTAGAGGATGCCTAGAGGATGCCTAGAGGATGCCTAGAGGATGCAAAGGGACACCTATACTGCCTATAAAAAGGGGGAGCAATTCATCTGCATCTCACTTTCAGACCAGCAGCCCACCTGTGCAGACCTCTGCAGCCTTCATCTGACTTCCTCTTCCACAGCATCCAGTCATGTCCACCGTGGATCGTAACACAGTCCTTTTGGCAGCCACCATCCTTCTGCAACAGTACGAAGCCCTCAACAGGCTCTGTGAACTCTACTATGGGAAGAAAAAGAGGCGGCCAAGAAGCGTCTGGGTCTAAAAATGGATCGGGAGAAGAGCAGAGTACGGACTGTACAACAAGCTGATGGTGGAGCTCAGGAACGAAGACACTCGGGCGTTCCAGAACTTCATGAGCATGCCTCCAGCCATGTTTGACGAAGTTGTGGAGCGGCTGACACCCAGGTTGACCAATGCAAAAACCAACTTCCGGCCCCGCCTGGAACCTGGGCTCAAGGTGGCACTCACTCTGCGCCACCTACAAAAGCATGCAGTATGGCTGGAGGGTGCCACCCAACACCATCAGCATTGTGGTCAGAGAAGTGGTGCAGGCCATCATCGATGCTTCAGGCAACGGCTCATCTTCAGATGCCCAGGTATACAATGCCAGTCACCTCAAGGAGGGGCTGGAAGGCAACCTCATCGTGGGCTTCCCAGATCCAGAACCCCTGCCCAATGACATGCAAGATGTGCCCTACTTCATCGTGGGGGATGATGCCTTCTCCTTCAGAACCTATCTCATGAAGCCATACACTTCGAGACTCCTGACCTGTGAAGAGAGGATCTTCAACTACAGGCTGTCCAGGGCAAGACGGGTGGTGGAGAACGCCTTTGGCATCCTGGCCAACAGGTTCCAGGTACTTCTCACCACCATGCAGCATTGCTCAGAGACCGTGAGGAGGATCATGGAAGCTTGCTGCATCCTGCACAATCTCATGTGCACCCACTACCCAGTCTTGCAGAACAGGCTCGTGGACCATCAACAAGGCAATGGGGACATGGAGCCTGGGGAATGGAGGCAAGGGCAAAACCTGATCGACACTCAGGATGTGCAAGGCCACAACTGAGCCTCACGGGAAGGGAAGAAGCAGCGGAACCTCCTGAAACACTGGTGCAACTCCCCAGCTGGAGCGGTGGAGTGGCAAGACAGGATGATAGATGCTTAATGGATGCTTCCTTCAGCCTGTCTCATCACACGGATGAGATTGGGCCATGTATGTTGGGTGGGCCTACAATGAACAGGGCGTTTAATAAAGAGTTGTGTTTGTGTTCAAATGTGTAGATCAATGCTTACATTGTTATTGATAAAAAAGGGCCAAAGGTGTGGCACCTGGGAGGGTAGACCATACAGTCCCACTATGCTTGCACTGGAGGTTTATCAACCCCACAGCTATCTTAACCCATCCCAAAGGTATCCCTGCCCACACCACTGCTATCTTAACCCATCCCACAAGCATGCAAAGGCTTAAACCAATTCTAAAAGTTTCCACCAAGACTTTTTTAAAAAAAACAAATGCAGCAAGTGTGTAAATCAAAGATAAACTTTATTGAGCAGCAAGCTGTAAAAAAAAAAAATGACCCAAGTCAAGTGTCCAAATAAAGTCTACAGGTAGCCAGCTATCTGATCTCTGGCACTCTTCTTGGTCACTCGGAGGTGTGCCCAGTCTCAGGGGTGAAGGGTCCAGGTGCTGTGGTGGTGGGTGGTGCTGGAGTGCCTGGCCCCGAGAGGACAACAGAGGATGGTGTATTGAGAAAGCTCTCGGACAGCTGGCTCAGCCCCATGATGCTGAGAGGTCCTTCCTCCATGCCATGGGGTGTCAGCCCCAGTACTGATGACAGATGTACTGAGGCCGGGCTTGGCTGTGGGGTGGAGGAAGGAGTAGTGTAGTGGGGCTGTCTGCTCTGCAGCTGGGTGAGGACTGGCATGGGTGGCATCATTGGCATAGATTGCATCACTGTCATCGGTGGCATCATTGGCGTGGGTGGCATCGCTGTCGTCGGTGGCATCATTGGCGTGGGTGGCATCGGTGGCATCAGTGAAACAGGTGGCAACGGTGTCACCCGATGACTCTGTGCCTGGACTGGGAAGGGCTGCTGCCTGTGCTGCTGGACCTCTTGGTAGCCGTAGCCCTGGTAGGTGAGGGCCTGTGGGAAGCCTTGGAATGGGAGGGACATCACCTGGGGTGGAGGAGCAGACCTGGACTGGGTGGGAGCAGGTTCCTCTGGGTCTGGAGGGTTGTGAAGCAGCTCGGTGATCCAGTCCTTCACCAGCTGGTATGGTGGATACAACATTTCCTTGAGGGTCTGGTTGACATAGGTGAGGAAGGGCTTGCGGTTGGAGGATGAGGAGTCGATGTGGACCAGCTGAGAGAGGAGATCTATGCTGGTGCGGATGGTGTCCCTGATCTCCAGCAGGACAGTGTGGCTCTGCCCATCCTGCTATCCGGCTCTCTTCCTTTCTGCGGAGGCGGAGCTGGGGTGTGTGGATGCAGCTAGGACTGTGGTGGCCTCGATGTCTCCTTTCTTCCACCACACCAGGGAGTCCTCTACTCACTCCACCACGCTTACCACACCTGTTCGCGGGTTCTCCGCCGTGGCACGCTCCACAGAAACCTGCCTGGAGACAGGGACTGACTCTCAGCCAGAAGAAGACTGGCTCTCAGCAGGCTGCCAGAGAGAGAGGGTCGTGAGAGGGGCTGCGGGTGCTCCTCGGTGGTGGACCTCACCCTCCAGGAAGCTGCACCTGGCCATGACGTAGGTCTCTCTGTCTGTCAGCTTCACAGTGGCCTGGCCAGATTTCTTCAGGTGCAGCTTCCTGTACCAGGTGTGCATGTGCTTCCACCAGCCGAGGAGAACCTCCAAAGTGTAACCCATACTCTCCGCCCTCTCTCTCCAAGCAGCCTGCTTCCTTTTGGTGTCCCTGTACAGCCGGTGTCCCTTCCACCACAGATAGTCATTCTCTCTCAGGCACTCCAGCACCTCATCCTCGTGTGCCTCCTCAATGGAGTATTGCCTCCTCTCCTGTTGTCACATATGCCTCTTCCTCCCTTTGGCTGGACCATTTGGGCCCTCATCAGAGGGGCTCCCAGGTAGTAGGGGCTGCTACTCCACACCACCACCACCAGCAGCAGCACCAGCAGAATCATCATCATCATCATCATCATCATCATCATCATCATCATCATCCTCACCAGCAGGATCATCATCAGCATCAGCAGCAGCAGCAGCAGCAGCAGGATCATCATCATCATCAGCAGCAGCAGCAGCAGCAGGATCAGCAGCAGCAGCAGGACCAGAAGGACCAGGATCAGCAGCAGTAGAGTAAGCACCAGCAGAGCGAGCAAGTCCAGGAGCACGAGCAGGTCGAGCAGGACCAGCAGGACCAGGAGCAGCTTCAACAGAGTAAGCACCAGCAGAAGCCCCAGCACCAGCAGAAGCACCACCGCCAGGAGCAGCTTCAGCAGAAGCCCCAGCAGAAGCAGAGTCAGGGGCAGCGGGCGGGAGGTTGGCCCTGTCCCTCTTTCCAGGGATGGCGGTAGGTTGCTGAGACTTTCGCTTCCTCCCCATGGTTGTGGGGTTGCTGGCTGGCAGGGAGTCTGGCAGGCACCAAGGCTTGCAGGAAGGCTGGCACGAAGGCTGGCAGGAAGGCTGGCAGGCAGGCACCAAGGCTGGCAGGAAGCCTGGCAGATAGGCTGGCAGGAAGCCTGGCAGGAAGGCTGGCAGAAACCCTGGCAGGAAGGCAGGCAGGCAGACAGGCAGCAAGGCTGGCTTGAAGGCAGGCTGGCAGCAAGGCTGGCAGGCAGGCATGCAGGCAGGGCAGGCAAGGAACTCGAAGTGTCCAGCAGCAGGTCTTTCCTCCGAATGCTGGCCACGTGCGAGCTGCTTCCCTTTATATCTGGGGGCTTACGTAATGCTTCTCCCCCACATGCGCAATTAACGCTCGGCATCCGTTCTGCTTCCGCTGTGCATCTGTTAGGCTTCCACTTTGCATCCGCTTTATCCTCTGTGCATCCGCTGTGTATCCGCTTCATCTGTTCGGCGTCCGTTCTGCATCCACTATATCCGTTCCACGTCCGCTTTGCTGAGGCCCCCCGGAAGCCCTGCGGTTGCGCCATCTGCTCTCATCCGCTTCCATCCGCTGGGCTTCCATTCCGCATGCATTTTGCATCCACCCTGCATCCTCCCCGCGTCCGTGTTATCCGCTCCGGTTATGCAAATTTTTGCCCCTTTTAAGAGCGGATAACAACGGATGGAACATTTTGCTCGTCCGTTGTGTCCTTTTTGCATCCATTGGCCAGTGTGACATGGGTTTAAAGAGCATGTTGTTTGGGTATCTCCTTCTGGATTTGCTGATTTCTGGACTGGAAAAATGTGTGGTGGATTTGCTTATAGTTATGGTGTTTAGGCCAAATTTCCTACAATTATTTTATGTATACTAATCCTGAACATTGATATTGGCTTTGTATCTAACTGTCCTTTTACATATCGTAAGAATTTTTTATGAGATCATTTTTTTCTTAAAAGAGAAAGTATTGCTCTTTGTTATGTTAAATTCCATCTTCTGTTCACTCTAGGGTACTGGAATTACTTTATGCCTTGTCAATGTGGTTTTGCTTACATTTAAGAGTGGGGTTATGGAATGTTTATTTGAATGGGACATGTTATTTGGGGTGAGTCTTTTTAGAGTTTCTAACATCTGGCATGGAAAAATATTGTACATTTTATTTGCTTACAGTTAACATGGTGTTTAAGCCTTTCCCCCTACAATTATTTGATATATTCCATCTGTCAGCATTTAAATTGGCTTTGTATCTAACTGACTTTCCACTTAAAATAAGAGATATTTGTGAGCTTGTTCACTTGAAACGAGCAATTGTCCCTTTGTCATATTAACATTTAGTCTTTTGTTCACACTGGAACACTGGGACCATTTTATGTCTTCTAAATGAGGATTTGCTTACAGTTAAGACCTGAGATGTGGAATGATGAGTTTTATATCTGTTAATTAATATTACTATTTTAGGGCTCTGTTTGGACTTTTTGCTGACACCTGGATTGGAGAAGACATTACTTATTGGATTTGCTACAGTTTAGAGATGAGTTATGGGATGAAGACTTTTATATCTATTAATTAAAAGGAGATGAAGAGATAGTAAAATTGTTTATACTTGTCATGATGAGGATAGGAGGTTGTATTCTTGAGATTACTTTTTCTTTCTATTCTTCCTTTTTTGTTTTTTTGTATCTTTTTCTTTCTTTTCTTTTTCGATTGTTTTATCTTTCACCATTGTAATTAAAACTGTCAGTTTAAAAATTATTATTATTATTATTATTTTGAAAATTTTATTTGGGTTTTCACCAAAGAAAACCATAATACAAATAAAACATCTTTAGAAAAAAATAGAATGGTCCCAGGTTACACTTCTTCATATAGACACAAATTCAATTCCATGCTCATTCTTGTGTTCTATTCCATATCTTATTACTGTTTTACATTTTCTGTATAGTTTTTCTCCTCTTTTAATTTTCTCAACTTTATTTTTATTATCTCATCTCAATTCAAATCATTATATTTATACTTTTGTCTGTCCTGTTTCAATTTCATATTATCTTTTCTCATTAAACAGATTTTCTCCTGTAGTTAATTATTGGAGTATGATTCCTTTATATCTTTTAATTTTATCCATTCAACTCTTATTTAAGCTTCAATTTATACCTTTAAGATTATAACATTCAATATAATACATAACTTCCAATCGAATTCTGCTTGGTACATTCTTAAAATACACTCTATATTCTTAAAAAAAGATTATATATAAATTAATAAAACACTCATTCCATTCCTATTCAATTCTACCATTAATATTCATTAACATCTTAACATCTTTAACATTTCTTTTCAATTAAATATCATAGTTCCTTGGGAACATTTATAAATTTTCCATAATTATTTTTTCCATATTTCTCTTCACCTATATTTTATAAATCTTTAATAATAATTAAAATGTTCCCATCCTTTCCTAATTTAATTCTCTCATTCACTTTATTTCATTTGTTTATTAACAAGCATTCCACTAGATTACAATAAATACCTTATCCATCATTTTAAGCATATTTTCAAATATTATTTCTATTTGTAATATAACAATACTATCTTATGTACCTTTGCAGAATCCCTTTTATAATTAAGTTTTCACCCATTATCTCTAAACAGGCTTATACTTTCAATTCTTATACCTTTTCCCTGTTTCTCTATATCTTGTTTCTGTCCTTTATAACTTCTTTTCCTTTCCTTCCTCCATCTCTTCTTCTCCCTCTCCTTTTTACGCCCTTGTCTCTCTACTTCTAATTCTCTCTTCTGTAATCCCCTCTTCTGTTGCTTTCTAATATTATACTTATTTTTCAAACTATTCTTCTTTTTTTAGTTGTTTTTCAAATCTTAAACTTTTCATTCTCTTTCCCCCCTTTCCTTCCCCCCCCACATAAAATTACTTGTTCATTCAAGATGGCTTCTTCTTTGTCCCAATCTTCTTGTTCTGCAAGCATTTCTTGTAGTTTCTATAGTTCCAGATCTCAATTTCTAAAAGTTGAAAGAGGAAGCCAAAAAAACCTCTCCCTTATTGTGAAACTTCTTTGTATTTTAAAGTTCTGTTTTCAGTTCTTCTAAAAGTGGTGCCATTTTAAACACTTTTAAACAACCACCTGATTGATTTAAATGCAGTAACCAAAACTCCAGAGATCACCAAGTAATCCAAAAAATCCCAAGCTGTTTCTTCTTGCTTCTTTTTTCAGCTTTCTCTTCCTGGGGTTCTACTATTTTGTTGCCAAATTTCAGTTAAAATGTATCTTTTATGAATCTTGTTGAGGTTTTAATTCCAGGCAGTCTCCTCCATTTTTCCAGATCCTGCCCTTTTATTTTTTTTCTCTCCTTTCCTGCTTTTAAAAGATTTTAAGTATCCAGAAATCATTATCAGCCCTTTGACATTTTATTTTCATCTTAAATGACTGCTGATGTCAAAGTGGATTTTTTTTCAATTTCTTGCTTAAGCCTCTTAGCTGTCAGTATATAGAAGGGAAGAGAAAACAAAACAAAACAAATCCTTTCCCTTTTCTCTCTCCTTCACTGCTTCAAAATCTTCTTTGGGAACAATGTTATTTTTTATAGTTTAAATACCAGGATGTCTTGTGTTGTTGCTGTTGCAGTTTAACCCAGTCAACCAAGACTTTCACTTCTTATCTTCCTCCTGCACCTTCTTTTCTGGTCAAGTTCTTCTTTGAGGTGGCCCTTTCTGACCACCGCTGCAACTGCCTTCAGGAAAGGGAGTAATGGCCAGCTGAGGAGGAGAGATGCAGCTCTCCTCAACCCTGCTGGCAGTCTCCCCCCCTCTTCACTACCTCTATGGAATGGCTTAGCCCCAAAGCCAGCCGGCTTGGGGCGCTCCGGCGGCGAGCAAAGATCGAAACCGCGCATGATTGCACTTTTGGTCTGTCAGCGAAGAAACTCAAACCGGAAGTTCCGGTAAAAAATATTTTTAAAAAGAAAAATTATAACAAAAATGAAACCTCTAAATACCAGGATTTGTGTAGTGTTTGGTACTCTGTTGATCAAACAGTTGGATACAGTTACCTGTGCTTAACTGTAAAATAGAACTACAGTTGTTTACTTGGCTGATCCAGTCATGAAAATCAAGGGTGATTATGACAATCTTCATTCAGTCATGGCTTTTTGCTTATTGCTCATGTATCTATGCACACACACACACACACACACACACACACACACACACAAACTTTACTCTAGGGAGCAGGTTAATAGAAACTCTCTGTAGTTAGCTTAGTTTCCCATAGGCATAGGAAATGTTTTCATAATAAAAGGAAAGGCAAAAGGAAAGGTGAGAGCTTTGCTGCTGGAAAGGAGGACAGGTGGGCCTCCTTCCTGGTGGCAGAGCTCTCACCAAGGCAGCGAGTGCCTCCCCGCCAGACCCTCTGCTCATCCTGCCAGGGCCGCGCCAGAGTCGTGAGGGCTGGGCAGAGCCGGGAAAATGAGCCATGGGTGCGTGCATGCCTCCTCCTGCCCCTCATTCCCAAATCTCACCTGGGCAAGCAGCACTTCGCTGCTGTGCAAAGTCGCAGCTTCCTCACCTCTCAGCAAGCAGAAGGAACTGGCTGCAGCCTCCTCCTCCTCAGCTGCAGCACAGACCTTGCGGGGAGAGAGAGACAGGGAGAGATCCTCTCGGGCGAGCGCCTTCCCTCGGAATGCGGCGATGGGAACACCTGAAGCCCAGTGTCTCCTCAGGGCTCCGGTTGCAGGGAGGAGCCCTGACTGGCTGCACATGGCTGCACCAAACGCCACAGCATTCTTCTAATGCTGTGGCAGCAAGGGAGAAGGAAAAGGTCTCCCGAACCTCAAGATGTCGCCGCCCACCCACTTGAGGATGCAAGGGGGGGAATTAAATCACTCCCCAAAAGATGGCTTAGCCGTTTTTTCGGGGGTGAAAAAAATATAAGGCCCAGCCTTATAATGTGAGAAACATGGTAGTAATAGATGGTGTTAAGCCTGGGTTCCCCAATCAGGGTTAGGTAGACAAGCTAAACAGAATGTTCAGCGTTAGTCAGATAGGCACACAGATAAATGAGTGAGCTAAGCTTGTATGTTTATTAACATCCAGTAAAAATAACAGATACGCTTGTGCTATCAAGAATATAGTTTATTCCAGTATAAGTTTATGGCATAGTCAAATAACAGTCCAAATATTATTTACCATGTAGTCAGTCCATTCAGGGGTATTCAGTTAGCAAAGTCCATGTGGAATATCCTATGTCAGTTCACATACAAAATCAGTCCTTTGTTGTCTCTCCCGTTCGAGCAATGCAGTCTTGATTCCAAGCAGTAATCAGGGATCATCAAAGCCAGAGAGAGAGAGAGCAAGCCGTAGTCTGACTACTTTTATATTGTTTTCTTAACCACTCCTTTAATTGCTATTTCACAGTTAAAGCTGTATACACTCTAACATACACTAAGTATGATTCATAGTTATTAT
>BLBF01000007.1:66247156-66292097 GCA_015471245.1 Laticauda colubrina
ATTGACTTGTGCCATGTTTTCTTATATGGATATAAAAATATAATTAATAAAACACAGCTGTCTGTTTACTGTAATGTATAACAACACAAACTCTCACTTTTTACATAAATCTGTTTAACCTAGTTAAACTGACTTTGCAGCCTCTGGGCCCATAACCAGTGTTAAGCCTGGGTTCCCCAACCAGGGTTAGGTAGACAAGCTAAACAGAATGTGCAGCGTTAGTCAGATAGGCACACAGATAAATGAGTGAGCTAAGCTTGTATGTTTATTAACATACAGTTAAAAATAACAGATACGCTTGTGCTATCAAGAATATAGTTTATTCCAGTATATGTTTATAGCATAGTCAAATAACAGTCCAAATATCATTTACCATGTAGTCAGTCCATTCAGGGATATTCAGTTAGCAAAGTCCTTGTAGAATATCCTATGTCAGTTCACTTACAGATCAGTCCTTTGTTGTCTCTCCCGTTCGAGCTATGCAGTCTTGATTCCAAGCAGTAATCAGGGATCATCAAAGCCAGAGAGAGAGAGAGCAAGCCATAGTCTTGCTACTTTTATATTGTTTTCTTAACCACTCCTTTAATTGCTATTTCACAGTTAAAGCTGTATACACTCTAACATACACTAACTATGATTCATAGTTATTATTTCACCTAAACCAGTTAGGGTGAACAATGTTATCCCTAACAGATGGTATCAATGAAAAATAATATTTGAACTGTGGAATCCTTGGTGCTCTCTGAGCTTGTTTGTTTTCTTGCAGGTATTTCATGACCAAACATTTTTGGTAATGGAATGACTTCAAGAAAAAGAACCAAGTTCAGAAACTATCAAGGACTCACAGTAATAAATGATTTCAGGAATCTTTTCTGTTTCTGTTCCTTTATCTTACCTGCTCCAAAAGGCTGCCACTTTGTGAAAAAGTGGAAGGAAAACTTTGATAGTAGAGATGTAATAGCTGACAGTGTGGATGGACAGTGTTATTGCCATAAATTATGTTCAGTTGACAAACCAGTTGCAATAGTTACTTATTTCAAACAGAATATAGTATCGAGGGCAACAATAAGAGCAAAAGCTTGAGACAATTCATCTGCTGTCCAAATAGATTGTATGCATATTTTCCTTATAACTATGGATTGAGTATTGAACCACTTAATGACTGTAAAGAGGTGAAGAGCTTTTTTGTTTCTTGATTTTTGTATCTCTTGGTTAACATTGGTGATTCAAATTTGTGCAGCTGAGATGCAGTCAGGTGATAAGGGATTTTAAAGAACTGGAATTTGAGAAAAGAGGTTTTTTTTAAAAAAAATTAAAGTTTTATTGATTTTTAAGGACAAAAAATAAAATAAAATCCAGCTTTCTTCCATAAGTATACAAACAGTGTGTCGGTTGGTTTACAAATTTTCTGTGCATTGATTTCATAGTCTCAATAACAATTACATTACATAATAACTCATAGTATCAGAAATTGAATATCCTAGTATTATTATTAATCAATTATTTGATGATAATTTTATTCATTCATACTTTGCAAGATAGCTATACTTAGCTTATTTTATAACAATTCATATAGTCCTTCCAAATCTATCTTCAAAACATTTTATATATGTAATAATAATAATAAAAAAGAAATACATCTTTATATATTCATTATTTTCTATAATTCTACATATTCTATTACTATATTTTATTGTCTAACCACTGATAGAAAAGGTCCCAAATTTTGTAATATTGTTTATCCTCTTGTTCTCTAATTTCAAATGTTAATCTACTCATTTCAGCACATTCCAGTATTTTCTCTATAATTTCCTCCTGCAATGGTATTTTCTCATTTTTCCAATGTTTAGCAAATACAATCCTAGCTGCTGTTAATACGTTTACAATAAAATATTTTAAAACTTTGCTGTATGTATCAGGCAGAATTACCAATAAAGATATCTCTAGTTTTAAATCATTATGCTTTTTAATCATTTTTTCCAACCACGTGTGGATTTTAGTCCAATATTTTTTTGCATCCGTACAAGTCCACCACATATAGTAATATGAGCCAGGTATCTGATGACATTTCCAACATCTTTCGGATTTATTCTTGAACATTCTTGCTATTCTTGTTGGGGGAAAATGCCACCTGTAAAACATCTTATACATATTTTCTTTAAATGCTGTTGACATTGTCATTTTATAATTTTGAAACCACAATTTTTGCCATTTCTCTAGATCAATCCCATATCCAAAATTCTTCCCCCAAACAATCATAGTTTCTTCAACTTGTTCTTCTTCTAGTTTAATTTCTAATAAATATCCATACAGTTTTTTAATCACCTTTGTGGGAGTGCAGCTGTCAGGGGGATCTCTGTCGTGGGACGCTCCACAGATACCTGCCTGGACATAGGAGCTGACTCTTGGCCAGAAGAGGACTGGTTCACTGTGGGCTGCCTGAGAGAGAGGGTTGTCAGAGGGGCTGCTCCTTGGTGGTGGATCTCACCCTCCAAGAAGCTGCACTTGGCCATCACGTAGGTCTCTTGGTCCGTCAGCTTGACCGTAGCCTGGCCAGATTTCTTGAGTTGCAGCTTCCCGTACCAGGTGTGCATGTGCTTCCACCAGCTGAGGAGGACCTCCGAAGTGTAGCCCAGGCTCTTTGCCTTCTCTCTCCAAGTTTCCTTTTGGTGTCTTGATAGAGCCTGTGTCCCTTCTGCCATAGATACTCGTTCTCCCTCAGCCATTCAAGCACCTCATCCTAATGTTCCTCTTCGATGGAGTATTGCCTCCTCTCCTGTTCTCGCGTATGCCTCTTCCTCCCTCTGGCAGGGCCATCTGGCCCCTCATCAGAGGGGCTTCGAGCTTCTAGGGGCTGCTCCACCACACCACCACCACCAGCAGCAACAACAACAGTAGCAGCAAAAGCAGGACCAGCAGCACCAGCAGCACCAGCAGCACCAGCAGCACCAGCAGGACCAGCAGGACCAGGATCAGCAGCAGTAGAGTAAGCACCAGCAGCACCAGCAGCACCAGCAGGATCAGCAGGACCAGCAGGACCAGCAGGACCAGCAGGACCAGCAGGACCAGGATCAGCAGCAACAGAGTAAGCACCAGCAGCACCAGCAGCACCAGCAGCACCAGAAGCACCAGCAGCACCAGCAGCACCAGCAGCACCAGCAGCACCAGCAGTACCAGCAGCACCAGCAGCAGAGTGAGCACCAGTAGCACCAGCAGGACCGGCAGGATCAGGAGCACCAGCAGGACCAGCAGGACCAGGAGCACCAGCATCACCAGCAGCACCAGCAGGACCAGGAGCACCAGGAGCACCAGCAGAAGCCCCAGCACCAGGAGCAGCGCCAGCAGAGTAAGGACCAGCAGAAGCCCCAGCACCAGGAGCAACACCAGCAGAGTAAGCCCCAGCAGAAGCCCCAGCACCAGAAACAGCACCAGCAGAGTAAGCACCAGCAAAAGCCCCAGGACCAGGAGCAGTGCCAGCAGAAGCCAACAGTCCAATATTCATTTACCATGTAGTCAGTCCATTCAGGGATATTCAGTTAGCAAAGTCCATGTAGAATATCCTATTGTCAGTTCACATAAATCAGTCCGTTGTTGTCTCTCCCGTTCGAGCAAGCAGTAATCAGGGATCATCAAAGCCAGAGAGAGAGAGAGCAAGCTGTAGCCTTGCTACTTTTATATGGTTTTCATAACCACACCCACAATTGCTATTTTACAGTTAAAGCTGCATACACTAACTATGATTCATAGTTAGTATTTCACCTAAAACAGTTAGGGTGAACAATGTTATCCCTAACAAGGGCCAGGGGTTGGGATGGTGGCCCTGGCCTTCTTGCCAGGGCTGGCAGAAGATGGCACAGGCTTCCTCTTCTTCCCCATGGTTGTTGGCTGGAGATGTCTCTGGCAGCAGGTCTTTCCTCTGAATGGTGACCTGCTTGCGACCTGCTTCCCTTTATATCCGTGGGGCTGATGCAATGCATCCTCCCCACATGCGCAGTGAATGCTTTGCATCCTCTAGGCATCTGCTATGCATCCGCTAGGCTTCCGTGATGCATCCGCTCTATCCGCTTGGCATCCACTCTGCATCCGTTCCTTCCACTGCGCGTCGCTTCGCTGTGCTCCCCTGGAAGCCCTGCGGATGTGCCATCCACTTCCATCCGCTTCCATCCACTAGGCTTCCTACGAACGTCCGCTTTCCATCCTGGCTACATCCTCCCACCGTCCGTTCCTTTCTGTTGTTGTCCACTCTGCTTATGCAAATTCGGGGCACTTTTGAGAGTGGATAACAATGGATGGAACATTTTCTCGTCCACTGTGTCCTTTTTACATACATTTTGCATCCGTCGGCCTATCTGACAGACCCTTTACTGTCAAATGTATCCTCAAGTACTTAACCTTATTCGTAACTGAAATTTTCAATACATCTGCCAATTCTTCTTTTTGTCTTAGTAACAGGTTCTTTGTCAAAATCTTTGTTTTGCCTTTGTTTATTTTCAGGCCGGCCACCTTACCATATGCCTCTATCTTTTCCAATAGTTTTGGTGCTGTTTCTAGAGGGTCTTCTAAAATAAAGGCCAAGTCATCCGCAAAAGCTTGCAATTTAAATTCTTCCTTTTTAATTTTCATTCCTTTTATACTCTTTTCGTCTCTAATGTTTCTATTTAACACTTCCAAAGTTAGTATAAATAGCAAAGGTGATAGTGGGCAACCTTGTCTTGTACCTTTTCTTATATTGGTAGAGTCTGTTAATTCTCCCTCTGTCATTACCTTTGCCATTTGCTTATTATATATGGCTTGCATTGCTTGAATAAATTTTCTGGCGAAGCCCATCTGTTCCAATAATAATAACATGAATCTCCAGTTCACATTATCAAATGCCTTTTGTGCATCTAAAAATATCAAAGCCATTTGTTTTTCAGGGTGTGCCTCATAATATTCCAAAGTGTCCAGTATTACTCTCATATTGTCTTTAATTTGTCTCTTTGGCAGGAATCCATTTTGGTCAGAATGAATAAAATTATTTAAATATTTTTGAGTCTCTCTGCCAATATTGAAGCAAATATTTTATAATCTGCATTTAATAAAGAAATAGGTCTATAATTCTTAATTTGCAATGGATCAGTCTCTTCTTTTGGAATAAGTGTAATATAGGCTTCTGACCATGTTTTAGGTATCTTCTTCTTTAACATAACTTCATTCATGACTTCTAGCAATGGAAGATTCAGCGATTCTTGCAATGTTTTATAGAATTCTGCTGGAAGTCCATCTGGGCCTGGTGCCTTCCCATTGTTTTGTTTCTTAAGTGCTTCGGTTAACTCCATCATGGTTATGTTGCTTTCTCACATTTTTTCAGTCTCTTTAGGTATTTTAGGTAGATTAGCATTCTGTAAATACTGTTTAATTCTTTCCTCATCAATGTTCTCTTGCTCATATAATTTCCCATAAAAGTCTCAAATGATTTCCTTCTTCTCTTTATTGCCAATAAACCTGACCTTGATCATCTATTAACTACGGTATTTTCCTTGATTCTTTTTCCTTTCTCAATTTGTATGCTAACCATCTACCTGGTTTGTTTGCACCCTCAAAATAATTCTTTTTAGCACTTCTGATTTTCTGTGCTAATTCTTCTTTCTCTATTAAACTCATTTTATGTTTAATTGTATCCAGTTTTAGCTTAATGCCTTTTTTCTGTGGCATTTTCTATAATTCTTTTTCGAGTCTTTTATACTCATCTTCTAAAGCTTCCGTGGCTTGCCTTTTCCTAATGTTCCTTTTCCTTGTGTAGTCTATTATCAAGCCTCTAGCATATGCCTTCATTGTGTCCCATACGTTCTGAATTGAAGTATCTTCTTTTTTATTTTCTCGAAAGAAAAAAAACAATTCTTTCTCCATACACTGTATAAAATCCTTCTCCTTTAGAATAGTATTATTTAACATCCATCTCAATCTTCTTTTTTGTCCTTTCCATTTAATTGTCATTGGATGATGGTCTGCCCAAGTACTTGTTTCGATATTTGTTTGTTGAATATTAGATATTAATTCTGTTGAAGTCCAAATCATATCTATTCTGGACCATGTTAAATGTCTATTTGAGTAAAAAGTGTATTGTTTGGTTTTAACATTTCTTTCTCTCCATATATCTTTTAAATTTATTTCATCTATCATTTTAAAAAAGGATTTGGGGAGAGTCTTTCTATTTTGCTTTGTTGTTGTTGTTGCTATATAGTCCAGTTTATTGTCTACAATTCCATTGAAATCTCCCATCATAACTATACTGACATAGTCCAGTTCAATTATTTTCATGTGTAATTTTTTATAAAATTCTTCTTGTTTATCATTCAGAGCATAAATTCCAATCAAGAGTGTTTTCATATTATTATCCATTATTTCCACCATTAATACTCTTCTGTCTTCATCAGTATAAATCAATTTTGCTGAAATGGTCTCTTTGATATATAAAATCACTCCTTTTTCTTACATTGAGTCAAAGAAGTAAATATTTTCCCTAATTTTGGCTATATCAACAATTGTTCATTTTTTTTAATATGTACTTCTTGTAGACAAATTATATCAAATTTTAGTTTCTCTAATTTGTGAAAAATTTTCCTTCTTTTAACAGCTGAATTAAGTCAATTTATATTCATTGTAATCAGTTTTTTCTCTTCCATGATTATGCTTTATAATTAGGATCTTGCAGATCTTGGTTCACGTTCTTTAATCTCCACCAATCCACCTATTGCGCCTTCTTCTTTTTCAGTCTCCATTTGGTCATCTTGGAATTCAGTTAGTGAAATCTCTTTTTCTGCCTCCTCTCTCCTTCCAAAAAATTCTGCATAGAATAATTCTGCTTTCTCAATTGAATCAATTCTATATCTCTGTTCTTGCCATGTAAACATTAACCCTTCTGGGATTAGCCATCTATAATTCACCTCTTTTTTCAATAGCATTTTAGTCAAAAATCAATATTGTCTTCTCATCTCTCTCACTCTTCTAGGTATTTGCTTTAAAACCACAATCTCCTTGCCTTTGTATTTCAATGTTTTCTCTCTTACCAATTGTAATATTTGTGTTTTAATGGCTTTTTTGGTAAATCTGACATGAACTTCTCTTGGTAGGTTATTTCTCATTGCATATCTTGTAAAAACTCGGTATACCTCATCTGCTCCATCCATCATCTTCTCTTCTGTTATTTCCAAAGCTTCGGCCAATATTTCTATCATTATCTCAGCTAAATTTTATCCTTTTTCTTCCTCTATGTTTTGAAATCTGAGATAAAATTCTGATCTGTCCATCTCCCATTTCAGTATCTCACTTTTATCTTGTTCAACCACTGTTAATCTGCTATCAATATCTCCAATCTTCTTGTCTCTTTGTTTGTCTTCTTCTTCAATTTTTTGGAATCTCTCATCATATTTCACCATCATTTGTTAAATATTCTCCTCCTTTTCATCAGTTTTCTCTGTTCTTTGCTCAATATTTTCTATTCTCTTTTCAATGGTATCTGATTTTATTTTAAGGTCTTGGATTCCTTGCATAATCATGTGCAGAGTCACTCTTTCTTGATCTTTGTCTTGCTTTAACATTGTCTGAATTGAACGTTGTCCTCCAGATGGTGGGGAGGCAGAAGTAGAAGTTGAAGAGTAGAAGGGTAGAAGTTGAAGAAGTAGAAGTTGAAAATTCCTACTCATTTTAAACAATTCAGGATCTTCAGGTTCTTCTAAACCCTAATCCAATTATGAAATAGCCAATTATGATCCAAAATGAAAAATAAAAATGGTAGAGAGAAAAACCCAATAATAATAAAAAGAAAAGGAGAGAAAAAAATTCTTCAGGTTCTTCTTAACCTTAATCCAATCAGTAATTAGGTAGAAAGGAAGGAAAAGAATAAAAAAAGTTTAAAAAGAGCAAAAAGTAAAAAAGAATTTAAAAAAAAATAAAAGTAATTCTTAGGTTCTTCTTAACCTTAATCCAATTGAAAGTTTTCAAATAAAAAAAGCATATCAAAAAACAAAAAGTCCCAAAGAAGAAAGGAAAAGAAAAAAGAAAAAATTTGAAGCTTTTCCTTTAAAATACAAAGCAAAGATGAAAATATTACAGAAATAAAGGTTTTAAAAAGAAAAAAATAAACAGTACAGCTGGTGAAGGGGGTGTGTGACCCAACTTAAGAAAATAAAAAGAAACACACTGCACTTTATTGAATTATCCAAGGCTCTTGTCATAGCTCTCTCCAAACTTCAAAGCCAAGTTTCAATTGCTGATAGAAATCCAGAAGAACACCTGCAGTAACACTCTTCCATGGTCTTCCCTCTATCTTATCACCTAGCAATGTCCTTGAAAAAGAATTTCACAAGCCTCTAGTTGGCAGTGTTACAAAGTTTCTTTACTCTCACTCTCCCCCTCCTTTCCCAGACAAAACGTAATAAAAGTTAAAAAAAGGTATAGCTTAAGGGAGCCTCTAATCTAAAATATTAAAAAAGCCTCTAAGTTAAAATATTACAAAATCAAAAAAGAAGAGAAGAGGAAAAAATAGATATGAATAAACAAACAAACAAACAAAAACCAGTCCAGTTAGCAAATGCTGAATCACAAATAGAATCCAACCATAGAAAACATAAAACAAAGCCTTACTTTGACACTTCTGTTTAAAAACTGCCGCTTATTCAGTTCTGTCAAAACTTTTACAGATTCTTTTTCCCCTTAGGGTGTCCTTTGAAGTCCTTTTAAGTTTTAGAATAATAAAAGAACAGTTTTCATCAAACTGACACACTTTCTCTTTCAACCTCTTCCATTCGGAGCTGTCCCAACTTCAGCAGCTTTGACGGCTGCCCCTCTGCCGCTGGCAAAAGGGCTTCTCCTGGATCAACCAGGGACTTTGTGATATCACTGGGATCTACAGGATGTGCCCTTCACTATCAC
This sequence comes from Laticauda colubrina, assembly GCA_015471245.1. Taxonomy (NCBI): domain Eukaryota; kingdom Metazoa; phylum Chordata; class Lepidosauria; order Squamata; family Elapidae; genus Laticauda; species Laticauda colubrina. Next base: position 66,256,070 of record BLBF01000007.1, read on the forward strand.
TGTCTCTTCGGGATGGTTTAGGTCCGTTTGGACCATCCAGGGGCAAAGATATCGGCTACAATCTCAGACCTCCAAGATTGCATGCAGTATCGTCGCAACGCCAGCTCCTCCCCTCAAAAGAGTTTTGTTGTATAGAGCAGAGTGGGAGTTAAAAAATACTCTTAGAACATTATATATTGGGGGAGGTGGGGAAGCAGGAGCTAGGGATTTCTTGAGAGCAATCACCACTGGAAAAGGAATTCCCAGATAAAGAAAGACAAGGTTCAAATTCTTTCAATGACAAGTGTTAGGCAACCAGGATAACTCAGTTTCAGGCTGGTCTATCAGGGCTTCACACATCTATAGACCAATGGTTTAGTTGCCCATTCAACTCAACCCAATCATTAAAACAAACACTGCAGAAACCAGATTTTCAATCTCCTCCCAAACAAATCAGTGCTTCCTAAAATATTTTAAGCCCAGGGACCAACCTGAAGAAGCTTATCTCTTAGTTGATCCACTGAGCAGATGACCATCCTAACTGCATAACCTCAAGCCATCTTCTCCATTACAGGGGTTATCCCTATGATGATGTGGGAAGATGGCAATGGTGATATGGTATGTGGACATATCTTATGGGGCATCTTTGGACCTGAGAATATGTTCAAGTCAAATAAAATGGAGATAGCACAGCTGCATTGGTTCAGTTGGAGCCCATGCTGGAACCCATATGTCAGCCCATTATGATGTATAGGTAATTCTCATTTAACAATTGTTGTTCTTAGCCACTGTTTGCCGTTATGATGACGATAAAACACTAACATCATGACTAATCCTTGCATTTACAACCTTTATAAATCTGTAAAGCAAAGGAGTGCTAAAGTGAGATCAGAAATACAGTCATGATTTCAATTAGTCACTGCTTGCTTACTGACCAAGTAGCCAGTCCCAAGTAGTCACCATCAAGGACTATGTGTGTGTGTATGTTTATACACACACATACATATTGATTCACACACATTTATTTTAGTTCAGAGTCAATTTGAGCAAATACAGTGTTCATTTGCTTGTATGAATTTACTCTGTCCATTAGAATGAACACAACAAACTTTGTGGGTAAAGGATTGTGAACATAACAGGACATCTCACTTTGATGTAAGCATAAATCAGAAAATCCATTAGTGAGGAACAGATGGAGTTTTAATGGAAACTACCTCATCTGTTATTTCCGAAATGTTTCCATTATCATCTGCTATGTCTGATAGCAAGATAATTTAATAGCTTTTTTCCTCTTCAAGTTTCAGTTAGTTTAGTGCAGCAAATTTGAAGAATTTCAATAGCTATCCAAAGGTGTATTTTCTTCAATTGCTAAAATAGCTGTTACTTTCAAACCCAAGGAAGTGTTTTTTTTCTATTTTAAAAGTTGCAGTGACCTAGTCCTTGCTACATAATCTGAAGTTTATAACAAGTCTTCTTTGCTAAAGGCATTTATTTTTAGTTTTTATAAAACTTTGAACAAAATTATATGAGGAATGCCTGAATATATTTCACAGGTTATTGGAAGACAGACACAAGCTTCAGTCTCCAATATGATGTATTCATACAACAAGTTTCTAAATAACACAGTTGCCCTCAGTAGATGTATTTATATTGCAAATATACACTGCTCAAAAAAACAAAGGGAACACAAAAATAAGACATCCTAGATCTGAATGAATGGAATATTCTTATTAAATATTCTTATTTGTTCATTACAAAGTTGAATCTGCTGACAACAAAATCACACAAAAATTATCAATGGAAATCAAATTTAGCAATCCATGGAGGTCTGGATTTGGAATTACACTCAAAATTAAAATGGAAAAAAACACTACAGGCTAATCCAACTTTGATGTAATGTCCTTAAAACAAGTCAAAATGAGACTCAGTAGTGTGTATGGCCTCCACTTGCCTATATGACCTCCCTAAAATGTGTGGGCATGCTCCTGTTGAAGTGGCAGATGGTCTCCTGAGGGATCTCCTCCCACACCTGATTAAAGCATCCCCCAAATCCTGGACAGTCTGTGATGCAATGTGACGTTGGTGGATGGAGTGAGACATAATGTCCCAGATGTGCTCAATTGGGTTTGGGGAATGGGCAGGCCAGTCCATAGCATCATTGCCTTTGTCCTGCAGGAACTGCTGACACACTCCAGCCACATGAGGTCTAGCATTGTCTTGCATTAGAGGAAGCCAGGGCCAACCGCACCAGCATATAGTCTCACAAGGGGTCTGAGGATCTCATCTAGGTACCTAATGGCAATCAGGCTACCTCTGATGCTCACATGGAGGACTGTGCATACCCCTAAAGAAATGCCACCCCACACCATTACTGACCCACTGCCAAACCAGTCATGCTGGAGGATGTTTCAGGCAGCAGAACGTTCTTCACGGCGTCTCCAGACCTGTCACGTCTGTCACATGTGCTCATTGTGAACCTGCTTTCATCTGTGAAGAGCACAGGGCACCAGTGATGAATGTGCCAATCTTGGTGTTCTTTGGCAAATGCCAAATGTCCGGCACGGTGTTGGGCTGTAAGCACAATCCCCACCTGTGGATGTTGGGCCCTCATACCACCCTCATGGAGTCTGTTTCTGACCATTTGAGCAGCCACATGCACATTTGTGGCCCACTGTAGGTCATTTTTCAGGGCTCTGGCAGTGCTCCTTCTGTCCCTCCTTGCACAAAGGTGGAGGTAGCGGTCCTGATGCTGGATTGTTGCCCTCCTATAGCCTCCTCCACATCTCCTGATGTACTGGCCTGTCTCTTGGTAGCACCTCCATGCTCTGGACACTACACTGACAGACACAGCAAACTTTCTTGCCACAGCTCGCATTGATGTGCCATCCAGGATGAGCTGCGCTACGTGAGCCACTTGCGTGGGTTGTGGACTCCATCTCATGCTACCACTAGAGTGAAAGCACTCAAAAGTGACCAAACCATTAGCCAGAAAGCATAGGAATTGAAAAGTGGTCTGTGGTCATCACCTACAGAACCACTCCTTTACTGGGGATGTCTTGTTAACTGCCCATGCTTTCTACCTGTTGCTATTCCATTTGCACAACAGCATGTGAAATTGATTGTCAATCAGTGTTGCTACCTAAGTGGACAGTTTGATTTCACAGAAGTGTGATTGACTTGGAGTTACATTGTGTTGTTTAAGTGTTCCCTTTATTTTTTTGAGCAGTGTATGTTGTACCCCTTAGCCTGCCCCGAGTTTTTCTATTCAATGCTGGGAGCTGTACTTTGATTCATATGATGAAAATTATTTAAGATAATGTTTATTAATCTAGGAGTAATGAAGCAATTTATAATTGCTTGTTTCTGAATCAAGAATCCAGTTTGGCTTGCTGCTGTGAGAAATTTGTTTTAACACAATAGGGTTTGAGTTTGGGGGGATGAGCATAATAGCATTATTCTAGATGGAAAAAGAATAATTGGGCCAAACAGTTTAAAAACCACTGCTCCAAGAATATCAAAGGCTGGCATAGAACTACTTTCTCAGCATTTTCTGAGAAGAGGAGATGGAAAAGCTTTATACCAGTGGTTCCCAAAGTGGGCGGTACCACCCCCTGAGGGGCTGTGGGATGCCTTTGTGGGGGGGGGGGTGCTAAGAGGTAAGGAGGCCAGCAAGGGGGTGCTAAGAGATGGCAGGGGGGGCATTTGAGGTGCCAGCCCCACAGGCTCATCCCAATGACTGTTGTACCACTCCGGAACCTTGAATGCAGTGGCAGCGGCTTTGCTTTACTTTCTCAACGTGCTGCTGCATTCGAGGTGCACAGCTCTGGAGTGGTGCAACAGTCAATGGGATGAGCCTGCAGTGCCAATGGCTCAAATGCCCCCTGCCGCCTCTAAGTGTCCCTCTGCCGGCCCTCTTGGGGGTGCTAAGAAGCAGCAGGGGGGCATTCGAGGTGCCAGCTCCTCAGGTTTACCCCACTGACTATTGCACCAGAGTGATGCAACAGGCTCAATGGGGTAAGCAGCCCTTCCAAGCCGGCCAGCTTGCACAGGCAGCTGGCCATTTTGTAGCTCAGGACTTGTGATGCGTGATGCCCAAAGAGCTGCCAATGGTGGGCCAGGTGCTTGGCTTTCAGCTGGTCCTCATCCAGGAAGCATCAGAGGTTACACAGCTCATGGTTCTCTGCTTGCAGCCACCCATTGGTGGCTTTCAGCTCGTGGATCTTGCACAGGTGCTCTTGCACCTGCCAGGTCATGCCCTGGATCAGCCAGCCACATTGCACCAATGCCGCCAGCTTCTCAGCCTCCTCCCTGCACAAACAGCGCATCAGCTCCTCCTTGCTATAGCTGGCCCGGCCCACGTTGCTGGCCAGGGCAGGGGGTAAAGGGGGAGCCAGTGGCCTGGAGGGATGGCCGACCAGGGGCAGCAGTGGTGGAGGCATGGGAATATCACTCGCTCAGTTCCAGCCAGTGCACAACGGTGGTGGAGAAAGCAACCAGTTAGCCCACCCGTGCAGCAGCATCTTTGCAATGCTGGATGCCGGGAGGAACGAGCCATGCTTTTGCAGCGGGACCTCCCTCTTCCTCCACCACTGGTGCTGGGATTAATGGGACAGATGCCCAGCAGGGCTGGGCATACTGCACCTCCACTGGCCGGGAGCAGGTGCAATGAATGGAGAAGGGCACCTGCATGGTGGAGGACAGGAGTGAATGGGGGAGGTGGGGTGAAGGATGCCCTGTCGGTACAAAGTGCTTGGGTGGGTGAGTGAGAACACTCAGGCCTGTGCACAGGAATGGACTGATGGTGGGGGGGAAGCAGTGCTGGCTTTTCCCCCCCAAACCAGGAAAATTGGGGAGAAGATAGGTGGGTGGGGGGAAACAGGCTTGCATCCTTTCCCCAGTCACAATCTGTATTAAAGAGTCTCTTGTACACACCCACCCACCCACTTTCTCTGAGATCTGGGACAACTCCCAGTAGCATTCTGTAGATTGGAAAGGGGTGTGCATGCATGGAGACACAATTGGGGTTAGGGGGCATGGATGGGGAAATGATTTGCACCCTTTCCCTGCAGCTCTGCTTGGACTTGCTTGGGCAGGTCCCTCTGGTGCAGTGAGCTCAGTGGGATGAACCTGTGGGGCTGGCACCTAGAACGCAGCAGTGATGGCATATTTGAAAAGTAGAGCAAAGCCAGAGGTCAGTAATTTTGCTGCAAAGAAGCACAAAAGCTTCTGGGCTGTGCACAAGAAGGGACACACATGTCAATGCAATTCAGCAACATAAAATAAAGGAATACAAATAAAACAAATCAACAAGACTCGGCAAAGCATCTCTGATTAGATTCTATTCACGACTAGAATCTAATCAGAGATGCTGTACCGATTCTAGTCCAATGACCTACTCCAGCAGGGTAAGAAGGGAGTGTGTGTGTATGGCTGTCAAAACTCCAAAAACATGCCAAGTAGCTCTGGGGAGGCCAGTCATAAATTAGAACATTTGCTAAACAACTGGCCATTAAGTGACAACCACTTGCATTTCGTTTGCCAGTCACCTGGCCATGCCCACAGTCACATGCCCATGAAACCACCCCTACCCAGTCATGTGACCAGCAAGCCATACCCAGCCAGCAAGCCACACACACCCAGTCACATGGTCAGCAAGCCACAACCTCAAATATGACCACACCCACAGATATTTGAATCCCACCCCTGGGTGGGGGACACTGAGGATGAGTTTGTAGCACTATGAAATAATATGTTTCCTCTCTATTGGATTTAACAAGTAAAAGATTTTGATTAAAGAGATTGCAATTGGTACCTGCCATGGGTCTCTAGAGATGAGGACCATCCCATTCTGGATTTTTTTTCCCATCAGAACTTTATAAACACAGGTATACCCTTGCCTCTTAGGAAGGACAACATTCGGCTTTCTGAATTGGAAGGCCACTACATGACAGCAAACTGAGTTACAAAAATATTGTGTAATTTTTTTTGAAAGAAAGGTGTTTAGGAATGCAATCTCTTAAGGGAAATGTTCATGTTTCTGTTCCTGTTTCACAGAGTTTTCTTCTGCTTTATGCCACCTCATCTTTCTTTTACATGCCCACCTCTGACTAATTAACTAACAAACCAACTAACTAATCAACCAGGCTGGTGGAACTACAGGACTTTGCATGCATATATTAATAATATGGATTATCTTCATTGTTAATAATTTTATTCCCCATCCCTCACCCAATTCAAATGCTTCATTGCAGACTAATTTCTGCCATAGATACAACAAATTTACTGATATAAAATGTTGTAAAATCCATCTTCTGGATAGATATTTTTTTCAATGAAGAAAGAAACTCCTAAAAAATTCATTTCAACTAGCAGAGGACTAAACATTATGAATATAATGTTTTTATATATTATATATATAATATATTAAACATGCATCCTATAGATTGGATGAATAACAGAAGTGGTATTCAGCAGGTTCTGACCAGTTCTGGAGAACCGGGAGTGGAAATTTTGAGTAGTTCGGAGAATTGACAAATATCACCTCTGACTGGAGATTTTGCAGTATCCTTCCCCTGCCATGCCCACCAAGCCACACCCTCAGAACTGGTAGTAAAAAAATTTGAATTCCACCATTGATGAATATTAGTAGATCTGGGTATATATTCATATAAAATAAATGATACATGTCTACATTTCCCAATATGCCTCTGGTTTTAAAACTGCAGAAGCAAAGGGACAATTTTTCCACATAATTATTTCTTTTTATTTCGGGCAATTAGTTCATTGAATGAACTTTTCCTTTTTTTCAAAGTTGACATAAATTAAATATAGACAATAGCAGAGATGACAAAAATGTATGTGATATGTTTGTGGTTCTTGTTTGCATGCGGAGGAGGAAGGGAGGGGAGGGAGGGAGAAAGAGGAGAATTTATTTTTCAAGCAATCACGTAAAATATTTTTAATTATTTAGTCCATTTGCAGTTTAAGCCCCTGTCACACTGCACCAACGGATGCAAAGAGGATGTAAAACGGACAAAAAAGCTTGCCATCCACTGGTTAACGTGATGTATCCGTTCTGTACTCACTGCCTCCATTTTGCTTCCTCTCTATCCGTCCAGCATCCGTTTATGGACGTTTCATCCGCTCAGAAAGTTTTGAGCTGCTCAAAACTTTTGCGCAGAAAATGTATCCAATTCGTCCATTCTGCATCTGCTAGGCATCCGCTAGGCATCCGTTCTGCATCCGTTACGCATCCGCTATATCCGCTAGGCATCCGTTCTGCATCCGCACAACTCGCATCCACTCAGACACAGGGAGGAAGCGGAACAGACATGGAACGGATGCAGAACGGATGCCTAGCGAATGCAGCACGGAAACAAAGTATTTAAAATGGAAAAAACCTTCACAGAGGGGAACTATCTCGGATATTAAGGATGTATAGAGGATGCCTAGAGGATGCCTAGAGGATGCAAAGGGACACCTATACTGCCTATAAAAAGGGGGAGCAACTTACCTGCATCTCGCTTTCAGACCAGCAGCCCAGCTGTGCAGACCTCTGCAGCCTTCATCTGACTCTTGCTCTTCCACAGCATCCAGTCATGTCCACCGTGGATCATAACACAGTCCTTTTGGCAGCCACCATCCTTCTGCAACAGTGCGAAGCCATCTACAGGCTCTGTGAACTCTACTACGGGAAGAAAAAGAAGCAACCAAGAAGCATCTGGGTCCGAAGATGGTTCACCAGAAGAGCAGAGTACGGACTGTACAACAAGCTGATGGTGGAGCTCAGGAACGAAGACACTCATGCATTCCAGAACTTCATGAGGATGCCTCCAGCCATGTTTGATGAAATTGTGCAGCGGCTGACACCCAGGTTGACTAAGGCAAACACCAACTTCCGGCCCAGCCTGGAACCTGGGCTCAAGGTGGCACTCACTCTGCGCCACCTGGCCTCAGGAACCACATACACGAGCATGCAGTACGGCTGGAGGGTGCCACACAACACCATCAGCATTGTGGTCAGAGAAGTGGTGCAGGCCATCATCGAAGAATACAAGGAGGAGCTCCTCCAGTGTCCCTCCACTGAAGAAGGATGGAAGAAAGTTGCAGAGCAGTGGTATCAGAGGTGGAACTTCCCACACACCGTTGGAGCCATCAATGGCAAGCACGTAAATTTTATTAAAAATAAAATTTATTTTTAAATTTTCTTAAGTTATAATGGCAATAGCAAAAATAGAAGATCTTGTAAAAAGATCTTCAGGGATTAGTCCAGGCACTCATCAGGAATCAACAATGACCCCCAAACACACACACACTGTCACTACTGTATAAATTATGGAATATAGCAGTCCAGTTATTGATGCCATTTTATTTTACTTCTGTACACTGTATTTTGTGTGTACAACTTCAGACATGTAGCAAACCAATGGCAACAATTATTGAGAATTGAGATTGCTAAAAGAAGATATAAATCACTGGATTTAGAATTTGCTGCAGCAAATTTGAAGAAGATTAAGGTACCACAAGATTCCGCATCATAAACGTGCCAAGAAAACATAATCAAGTGCATTTGGTCACACTTAAGAAAAACCCAGAATGGCATAAAAACATCCATATCATGATTTTGTGTCTCAGATGCTCCTTGGAGTCCTTAGATGAAGGCCCATACAGTACTTGATACCCAAATCAGCCAAAATCATGAAATATATTTATTTTAATTTACTTTAGGATGAGCAATAAATGTATAGTTATTTTTAATGATCCTTGGATGGAAAAGTTAATACAATAGATTCCCTTCCATCAGAGGTGGTATTCAGCACATTCTGACCAGTTCTGGAGAACCAGTGGCAGAAATTTTGAGTTGTTCAGAGAACTGGCAAATATTACCACCTCCATCTATTCTCTGCCTCCCAAGTCCCAGCTGATTGGCTGGGTCTTTTTTTGTTGTCCTGCACAGGAGAACGGAGCTGGAAAGAAGGTCATTGGGGTGGAGAGGGAATGGGATTTAACAGTATCCTTCCCCTGTCATGCCCACCAATCCACACCCATGAACACATGCCATTCCATGCCCACCAATCTATACCCACAGAACTGGTAGTAATTTTTTTTTAATCCCACCAATGACTTCAATGTATTCAACCTATAATCTTTTTTTGGCATCCTGTCAATCTATAAAATGCTGACCAAACTGGCTGGCTACTCTTCATTTTAACAATAGTCAACCTTTTTATGAGAAAGAGAGAACTGAATTGGCTATGACAATGGTGAAAACATAGAAGGATCATGTTATACACATGAGCAGAGCCAGGGTGAATTCTTGTTTTTCTTTCTTAGGTGGAGTTGAGATGGTAAAGTCATATAAATCCACAGAGAGTAAGAAAGATGACCTTGATGGAGATACAGTCCACAGGAACTGTTATCCAGGAAAAAGAAGCTAATGCATTTTTAAAGTCCAGACTGAGATAATATTCAGAAGTGCCTGAGGCAGAGACCACCTTAATAGAAGAACCATAAGAGGAGGAGATGTAGCACAATTAGATTTGCAAGAATCTGTTATTATAGCCAAGCTCAATAAAAGTGCCTTTAGTTTTACAGAAGAGTTGATTTCCTGATCTAGTCTACCTTATTGGACTTTGCACTCCATTGCTTGTGTGATTTTTTTTTTTTTTTTTTGCCTCAAAGTAACAGAAAAGTATGTTGTTGATCATTACATTTGAAGAAAGTTTGGGAACTACAAAGAAAGGTGTAATGGTTATATATGACATTTTTTTTTGTAAGGAATATTTGCCTGCTGGCATCTGTAATAAAAGAATAAAAAAATAGCAAGATGGCATTTAGGATGGTGTATTCAAAGCCTTGGACTGCAAGGCAAACAAATTGGTCAGTCCTAGAGGAGATCAACCTTGACTGCTCTTTAGAAGGCCAGATCCTGAAGATGAAACTCAAATACTTTGGCCACCTAATGAGAAGGAAGGACTCACTGGAGAAGAGCCTAATGCTAGGAAAGATCGAGGGCAATAGAAGAATGGGACGACAGAGAATGAGGTGGCTGGATGGAGTCACTGAAGCAGTAGGCGTGAGCTTAAATGGACTCCAAAAGATGGTAGACATGTAATTTGGAATTCAGGTGGAATCTGAATCATTAGAAGACTAAACAAAAAAAAAGGATGCTAAATAAAAAAAGTTAAAATAATTAAAGCTAGAGCATTTGTGGGAATGTTTAAAAAAGGACAATTATGACTGCATAATCCTCAGATATCTGCCTTTTTAAAATATGTATTGGGTGTCATTCCATGTCTGTACCCACCATTTTGAATTTTGAACTTCTCCCAAGGACACTTCTGCTCCATATTTGGCAAAATATGATGAAAACAACCAATATAATAGACTTAGCAGAAAATAGGCCCATGTAAAATTTCCACCAGTTTTAGCAGTAAATCTAGGCAACATAGAAAGGGGAAGCAACTTTAGTTCCAATGCAGATTCAAATGTACTGTTGAGAAAACTTGTTTCCTTTTTCTCCCCGCTCATTCATATATCTCCTCTCATATTTCCCTTGTCAGATTTCTCCTTTTCTTCTCTTTGTTTTTCCTTTCATTTTCTTGACAAAGCAAGGCCATCAACGTAGCCTCTATAACACAAAGCTTTTCAGTGGATGTAGGACAATTAATTGAAAAGTTGGTTTTCTCTAACTTTTAAATACCCAGTTCATTAGACCTACATTCATTTTCATATAACCAAATTCTCTGCAGTTTATATATTATTGAGAGAAAACAGAAACAATATATACTTTTTTGCTCACTCGCAGAAAGAAAACCCTATATTTAATATTTTCAACTTCCTCTGTAATAGAAAATAAATAATCCTAAATTCCAGCATCTTAGATTAAAAAAAAATTGCTATGGCTAATTAAATTTGTCACCCATAAGCAAATAAACAAAAGCTTCACTCTACAAACACCATTTAAGCCAATGAAGGTTAAAAACTGATGAACCTGGAAGCAAATTCATTCAACACAATGTGAGTTACTTATGAATAAAAAGCATGGGCAAAGTTTGTAAGAGTAGCAAAAAGTTTAATTGCAAGCCCAAAATGTAAAATCTAAACGTATGTGTTGCTGATTTAGAATGGCATTCATTACAATGCACTCCCTGTCTTAGGCCCTTTGTAATTTTAAGCGTTGTAATCCTTTTTGTATTCCTGTGTTTCCAGACCACAGTGATGAATACACACACATTCATTTTTTGACAGAGGCTCTGATTGGTTGGCTTCCTCCATCTTACCTAGCGCCTTTGCCATTCCAATTCCCTGCTTGCTATAATGCAATTTCAGTGCTCAAATGTTACTTGATTAGATTGCACCTGTATAATGTTCCATTTGGAGAAACAGTTCACGTATTTCCTAATGTATGTCCTAGGCACCTTATTTTTTTTAACATCGACTTCATTCAACATCTCTTTTAAGGTAAAGGCACAAGGAATAAAGGAAATAGTTTTAAGAATTTGAAGAATTTCACAGGAAATGCAGTATCCATTCTAACGAATGCTGGAATGACACTTATAAATGGGTTAACTGATCCAGTTTTCTAGGGGAATCAATGGTCTGTTCTCATGTCTTTCTGTCATATTTTTGTAGGAATAATATTTTTTTCTTATCTTTTTAAGAAAATATAATGATCTCAGTTACTAAGGATATTTAGTGCTTCTAGTGTCGTAAATTTTAATTAAAAGTTTGTTTTGTGCTTAAACTAACTTTTTGCCTTTAAGAGATTATAATTACAGACTTTGCACCAAGAGAAAATAGTATGTTTCAATTGTTAGTTGGTGAAACAACATATTGTACCATACGGAAAAAAAAAAAATAACACTTGAAATTCTTTAATCTACCAAAAGCCTAAGATGTCTCTCAAAAGTGAGAGAAATCAATTTTGCACCAGCTGACCTGCAAATAAAAATACATTTTTATAATGTTGAAGTGTCACTTTTTGAAACAAGACTGTCAAATGCAAACTCTTGTTTAATATCTATTATTATTATTAAAAATAATTAATAATTACAATCATTAAACTTATAATTGTGCTCATGAAAATATAGTAATTATTAACTGTTATACTGATGATTTGCCTTCAGGGGGTATGAGAATATTTCACAAAAAGGATAACTCCTCAGCCATTTTTTAAAGCACCAACTCAATTGAACCGTTGGTTTTTCATGGAAATCAGGCACTTTCCCACCTATTCTAATAAGAAAGGTATGAAAACACAACATGCTAACTTAGTTGTAGTATCTAGCAACAACCAGGCTTAGATAACAATACAGGCAAAAGTCACAGAAATGGGTGGAATAAGTTGGAATTTTTGCTGGGAGTTTGAATAGCCTATTCCAGGGAAACACTTTAAAGTTGTTTCTCTTGATAACTCTGTTTGCAAATCTTTCAGAGAGGAGAAACTCCTCTTGAAAAACAATATAACAAAGAGATTGGGAGGATCATGAAAAGGAAAACATATAACATCTATAATAGTGTTCCCCTAACTGTGCAGAAATGTTAGTAAGATCCTTTTTTGTGTGTGTGGTTCTTTCTGTCAGGTTTTCATTTAATATCAAGTAAAAACTACTCCTGTTCTCCTATAAATTTAATCTTATGACTGTTCTTGAATGGGTCTCAGCTATCCCTTATCTCTAAGAAATGAATACAGCCAAAAGTGAATTTCACACAAAGTTTCTGTACTTGACACAACTGTGAGCTGTGCGGCTTTGCTAAGGGATACCCTGTTCCTTAAAAATCATCCACAAAAGATAGAGGATGAGAACCTGGAGTGTCCATAATTCAATTTTAAAGCCCCTGTCACAGAGCACCAACGGATGGAAAGAGGATGTAAAACGGAGAGAAACACTTGCCCTCCGTTGGTTAATGTGATGCATCCGTTCTGTACTCACTGTGTCCGTTTTTCATACTCTCTGTCCATCCAGCATCTGTCTACTGACATTTCATCTGCTCAAAAAGTTTTGAGCTGCACAAAACTTTTTGAGTGAAAAAAGTATCCAACGAGTCCATTCTACATCCGCTACGCATACGGGGAACATCCGTTATACGTCTGTTGTCATCCGTTACGCGTCTGCTATATCTGCTAGGCATCCGTTGTGCATCTGTGCAACTCACATCTGCTCCAGCAGAAAACGGACACAGGGAGGAAGTGAAACGGATGCGGAATGGACACGCAGCGTAAGTAGCATGGACGTAGAAAGGATGAAAGCAGATGCAACTCGCATACAAAGCATTAAAATGGAAAAAAAGTTCGTATAGGTGACGTATCTCGGATATTTAGGATGTCTGCAGGATGTCTAGAGGATGCAAAAGGACACCTAGCGGAAAACCTATATTTCCTATAAAAAGGGGGATAAATCACCTAGATCTCACTTTCAGTCCAGCAGCCCTGCTGTGCAGACCTCTTTAGCCTTCATCTTGCTCTTGCTCTTCCACAGCATCCAGTCATCTCCACCATGGATTATCGCATACTCCTTTTGGTAGCCACCATCGTTCTACAACAGTGCGAAGCCCTCTACAGGCTCTTTCACCTGTTCTATGGGAAGAAAAGGAGGCATCCAAGAAGTGTCTGGGTCCGAAGATGGATCATGAGAAGAGCCGAGTTTGGACTGTATAACAAGCTAATGGTGGAGCTGAGGAACGAAGACTCTCGTGCATTCCAGAACTTCATGAGGATGCTGCCAGCCATGTTTGACGAAGTTGTGGAGCGGCTGAGACCCAGGTTGACCAAGGCAAACACCAACTTCTGGCCCATCCTGGACCCTGGGCTGAAGGTGGCACTGCCTCTGCGCCACCTGGCCTCCAGGACCACATACAGGAGCATGCAGTATGGCTGGAGGGTGCCACACAACACCATCAGCATTGTGGTCAAGAAGTGGTGCAGGCCATCATCAAAAAATACCTGGAAGAGCTCCTCCAGTGCCCCTCCACTGAAAAAGGCTGGAAGAAAGATGCAGAGCACTGGTATCAGAAGTGGAACTTCCCCGACACCATTGGAGCCATAGATGGGAAGCACGTGGCCTGCAAAGCTCCAGCCAACTCAGGGTCCTCTTATCACAACTACAAGGGCTTCTTCAGCATCATCCTCTTCGCCATGGTCGATGCTGACTACAAGTTCATGTACATCGATGCTTCAGGCAACGGGTCATCTTCAGATGCCCAGGTATACAATGCCAGTGACCTCAAGGAGGGGCTGGAATGCAACCTCATCATGGGCTTCCCAGATCCACATCCCCTGCCCAACAACCCACAAGATGTGCCCTACTTCATCGTGGGGGATGACGCCTTCTCCCTCAGAACCTACCTCATGAAGCTCGACACTTCCAGATGCCTCACCCGTGAAGAGAGGATCTTCAAATACAGGCTGTCCAGGGCAAGGTGGGTGGTGGAGAACACCTTTGGCATCCTGGCCAACAGGTTCCAGGTACTTCTCACCACTATGCAGCATCGCCCAAAGACTGTGAGGAACATCGTGGAAGCTTGCTGCATCCTGCACAATCTCATGCGCACCCGCTACTCAGTGTTGCAGAACAGGCTCGTGGACCACCAACAAGGCAATGGGGACATGGAGCCTGGTGAATGGAGGAAAGGGTGAAACCTGACAGATACTGTGGATGTGCAAGGCCCCAACAGAGCTTCACATGAAGGGAAGAAGCAGCACAACCTCCTGAAACACTGGTGCAACTCCCCAGCTGGAGCAGTGGAGTGGCAAGACAGGATGGGAGATGCTTAATGCATGCTTCCTTCAACCTGTCTCATCACACGGATGAGATTGTGCCATGTATGTTGAGTGGCCTTACAATGAACAGGGCATTTAATAAAGAGTTGTATTTATGTTGAAATGTGTTGATGAATGATTAAATTGTTATTGATAATAAAGGGCCATATGTGTGGCAGCTGGGAGGGTGGACCATATAGTCCCACTATGCTTGCACTGGAGATTTATCTATCCCAATGCTATACTTACCTATCCCACAGCTATTAACTATCCCACAGGTATCCCCGCCCATCCCAAAGCTATCCTTATCCATCCCACAGCTATTACCCATCCCACAGGTATCCCTGCCCATCCCACTGCTATCCTTACCCATTCCACAAGCATGCAAAGGCTTAAACCATTTCTAAAAGTTTCCACCAAGACTTTATTGACTAAAAGAACTGAACCAAGTGTGTGAAGAAAAGATAAACTTTATTAATAACAAACTGTAAAAGCAAAACGACCCTAGTAAAGTGTCTCAAGCAAAGATAAAGTCAACAAGTAGCAACCCAGTCTCTGGCACTCTTCTCAGTCACTCTGAGGTGTGCCCATAGTCTCAGAGGTGAAGGGTCCAGGTGCTGTGGAGGTGGCTGCTGCTGGAGTGCTGGTCCATTGGGGTGCTTGGCCCCAAGAAGACAACAGGGGATGGTGTGTGGAGGAAGCTCTCAGAAAGCTGGCTCAGTCCTGTGATGTTGAGAGCCCCTTCCTCCATGACATGGGGTGTCAGTCCCAAGACCAATGACAGATGTTCTGAGGCTGTGGGGTGGCTGTGGGGTGGAGAAAGGAGGAGTGTAGTGGGGCTGTCTGGTCTGCAGGTGAGCAAGGTGAGGTGTGGTGTTGTGAGTGTGGCATCTGTTGTGTGGGTGGCATCTGTGGCGTGGGTGGAATCTGTGGCATGGGTGGCATCTGTGGCATGGGTGGCATCTGTGGCGTCGGTGGCATCAGTGGCATTGGTGGCATCAGTGGCATTGGTGGCATACAATGAACCTGTTCTTGGACTGGGAAGGGCTGCCTGTGCTGCTGGAACTCCTGGTAGCCATAGCCTTGGTAGGTGAGTGCCTGTGGAAAGCCTTGGAAGGGCTGTGACATCACCTGTGGTGGAGGAGCAGACCTGGACTGGGTCAGAGCAGGTTCAGCTGGGCCTGGAGGGTTGTGCAGAAGACCGGTGATCCTCTCCTTGATCACCTGGTTCTGTGATTCAGACATGTCCATGAGGGTAGGTTGATGTAGGTGAGGAAGGGGTTTCGATTTGAGGATGGTATGTCGGTGTGTACCAGCTGAAAGAGGAGATCTACGCTGCTTTTGATGGTGTCTATGATCTTCAGCAGGACAGTGTGGCTCTGTCCCTCCGGTCTGCCTCTCTGCCTGCTTTTTGTGGAGGTGGAGCTGGGGGTGGGGGTGGGTTAGTCTCTGGTGGAAGTGCCCTCTCCTTGCTCCCACTGTGTCAGGGGCTCCTCCATACGCCCCGTCACGGGGAGTGCAGCTGTCGGGGGGGTCTCCATCATGGGATGCTCCACAGATACCTGCCTGGACACAGGAGCTGACTCTTGGCCAGAAGAGGACTGGCTCTCTGTGGGATGCCTGAGAGAGAGCGTAGACAGAGGGGCTGCTCCTTGATGGCAGATCTCACCCTCCAAGAAGCTGCACTTGGCCATCACATAGATCTCCCAGTCAGTGAGCTTGAACGCGGTCTGGCCAGACTTCTTGAGGTGCAGCTTCCTGTACCAGGTGTGCATGTGCTTCCACCAGCCCAGGAGGACCTCCGAAGTGTAGCCCAGGCTCTCTGCCTTCTCTCTCCAAGCAGCCTGCTTCCTTTTGGTGTCTCGATAGAGCCTGTGTCCCTTCCGCCATAGGTACTCGTTCTCCCTCAGCCATACGAGTACCTCATCCTCATGTTCCTCTTCGATGGAGTATTGCCTCCTCTCCTGTTCTCATTTATGCCTCTTCCTCCCTCTGGCAGGGCCATCTGGGCCCTCATCAGAGGGGCTTCGAGCTTCTAGGGGCTGCTCCACCACACCACCACCACCAGCAGCAACAACAATAGTAGCAGCAAAAGCAGGACCAGCAGGACCAGCAGCACCAGCAGCACCAGCAGGACCAGCAGGACCAGGATCAGCAGCAGTAGAGTAAGCACCAGCAGTACCAGCAGCACCAGCAGCACCAGCAGCACCTGGAGCACCAGCAGGACCAGCAGCACCAGCAGCACCAGCAGAACCAGCAGCACCAGCAGCACCAGCAGCACCAGCAGCACCAGCAGCACCAGTAGCACCAGCAGGACCAGGAGCAGCACCAGCAGGACCAGGAGCACCAGCAGAAGCACCAGCACCAGGAGCAGCGCCAGCAGAAGCCCCAGCACCAGCAGAGTCAGCCCGAGCAGCAGAAGCCCCAGCAGAAGCAGAGTCAGGGCCAGGGGGTGGGATGGTGGCCCTGGCCTTCTTGCCAGGGTTGGCAGAAGATGGCACAGGCTTCCTCTTCTTCCCTATGGTTGTTGGCTGGAGATGTGTCTGGCAGCAGGTCTTTCCTCTGAATGGTGACCTGCTTGCGAGCTGCTTCCCTTTTATATCTGTGGGGCTGACGCAATGCATCCTCCCTGCATGCGCAGTGAACACTTTGCATCCGCTAGGCATCCGCTAGGCGTCCGTGATGTATCCGCTGTATCCGCTCAGCATCCACTGTGCATCTGCTCCTTCTGCTGTGCGTCCGCTTCGTTGTGCTCACCCGGAAGCCCTGCAGATGTGCCATCCGCTTCCATCTGCTAGGCTTCCATGGAGCATCCACTTTACATCCTAGCTACATCCTCCCCCCGTCCATTCCTTTCCATTGTTGTCCGCTCTGTTTATGCAAATTTGGGGCACTTTTGAGAGCGGATTACAACGGATGGAAAATTTTCTCGTCCGCTGTGTCCTTTTTACATACTTTTTGCATCTGTCGGACTGTGTGACAGGCCCTTTACCTTACAAATTGGCCAATATTTTATTATGTAATTCCACAATTCTTTTTTCAAGGACTGGGTTGAGGGAAATATTGGGTTTTTTAGTCATGCCATTCAAAGACAGACATTTACTGCTTTTAAATTTCTTGGAATTCTGTATCTATCATTGTTGTCACAAGGCCATGTCTGTGGAACTCCAAAAATCTGGACAAGGCCAGGTTGCCTACCTCTGTTCTCGTGAGATATGGTATTATCCTCTATTGGAAGGCAAAAAAACCAAAAATCTCTATGACACACTTCTTTCCTCGCATTCCATCGGCAAAAGCTTCGCCAGCCCACATGCAAAGTTATTAAAAAGAAAAAAAAAAAACACCACTTAAACCTTTTAAAGCTGAAATTGACAAAGTGCAGTCAGCCAGTACCAGCAAATCAATCAGGAAGCAACATCCCATAAATCACAATATGGAAACCTAAATCACAACATCCAGCCCCAGACCTTTGACATTAAACCCCTCATAAAATTCCACAGCTAGAGAAGATTCCACACTTCGAAAAGTAGAAACCTTTTCACATGATCCTCAGGGCAAAAGCACTTCAGATCAACATATCCCTCAATATGAACCCACTTTCACTATACACAGCATTGCTCTCAGTTTTCTGACTTTATGTCCACCTTCAGGACCTGTACAATACACTATGCTGTCAAAGAAACCATCCTCCACCTCAAGCAAGTTACCCAGAGTGTTTATTTTCATGATCCAGCTTGGAATATGAACCAACAAAATTTTCTAACACCTCTAAAGTTACTACTTTAATAAAAACATATTGACAAACTTGAACAATGGGCCCTATCCAATAAAATGAATTTTAATGTGGAGGAAAGCAAAGCTTTACACTTAGGCAGGAAAAATCAAAGGTATAAGGACAAATTCGGAAAGACCTGGCTCAAAGAATGTAACTGAGAGGGATCTTGGAGTTCTAATGGATAATTGAATATGAGCCAGAAGTGTTCAGCAGCAGCCAAAAAAACTAATACAATCTTGCATTGTATAAATAGAGGCATAGAAAAAGGTCACGTGAAATATTAGTACCACTTTATAACACCCTAGCATGATCACAGCTGGAATACTACAACCAATTTTGGTCACCATACTACAAAAAAAGATGTTGAGACTTTAGAAATAGTTCATAGAAGAGCAACTAAGATGATCAAAGACCTAGAAACCAAACCATATGAAGAATGGCTGCAGGTTTTGGGTTTGGCTAAAGAAAAAAATGAAAGGTGACATGCTAGCAGTATTCCAGTATTTCAGGGGATGCCACGAAGAAGAGAGGGTCAAATTATTCTCCAAAACACCAGAGGGCAGGAGAAGAAACAATGGTTAGAAACTAATCAAAGAAAGAAGCAACCTGGAATTAAGGAGAAATCCAGTGAGGACAATTAACCAATGTCTTGCCTTCAGAAATCATGGGCTCTCCATCACTGGAAGTTTTTAAGAAGAGAGTAGATAGTCACTTATCTGAAATGGTACAGGTTCTCCTGCTTGAGCAGGGAGCTGGACTAGAAGAACTCCATGGCCCTTCCAGCTCTAGTCTCGTCTCGTCTAGTCTAGTCTATTAGATAAAGGCAGGGTGATTCCCTAAGACACCTGGAAAAACTTAGCAGTCATAAGAGGATTACAAACTAGTAAGCGATTAAAAATAATAGAAAACTCTTACCTTAAAGAAACTGAGCCAAATTGAAGAATTATAAACCTGTTTCTTTATTAGAAATACAGTGATCATTAACCTCCCAGCTAGAGCTCTGATGCCAAAAGGTTCAAGTCTTATAAAAGAAAACAGAATAATTGAATAATTAGTTTACAACCATAGGTAAAAAATACAATGACATCAAATGAACCTGGCTGATGTTTTCTTGTCTGCTGTAGGAAAGTTCTCAGCATGTCAGCATCAGCATGCCAAGTCATAAAGGTACATTGTTTTATTTTTCTATGAAAATAGGGTGATTTTCTTCATACTCCAAAGGGGGGGTGGCGGCAAATTATTGAATTTTATTATCTGTTTCCTTTAAATAATTTCAATTACTAGAATAATTGCTTACAAATTGAAGTCGCTACCTGGTCAAAGAGGCTGTTATGTCACAAGGAGTGTAGGTACTAAGAAAGATTTATGTCAGTATCTATACAGACTCAGCTGACCTTACATTTTCAGAAGGCTAATGAAATATAGGGATGTTTCAAGGAGGAAGAGAAAAAAGAACAGAAAGAAGAGAGTAGGAATAAAGTGCTGATTCCTCACAATAGAAAGAAATGAACAGTGATTGCCCCAATGATCTATATTGGTAGTGAGCTTTTTAATCATGATCTGGAAACAGGAGCAAGGGCTTATCTAAGTTAGTTGACAAGACCTAATAGGTTAGGATAATAAAAATGGCTAATAATTTGGAGGCTGAGAATATGCATGTTTTAAAATAATAATGGATAGGGAAATTCTTATTCATAATACTTACCTCTGGTCAATCTGATGAATTTGAGCTATATCAGATTTAAGAAAGTCTGAAGGAAGTACTTCTTGAGAGAATGCTTGCTTAAACTTGGAAATTTGTTGCAGGAAAAGGAAGCAAGGTGCAAGAAAATGTGTTTCATGTTGGGATCTAATGTGTTTTCTTCAAAATGATTCACACCCCTTTTATTTTTTCCCCAGCTGGTCTTAAGAGCAAGACATTCAGATCCTCATAATCTTGGCCATGCCTTCTGACTAGTTCAGGTGTTCAATTTACTTTTTTACTTCTTACTACTTCATGATTTCAAGATTCCTCAAAGACATTCTGATAATGTGTTTTTATTTGTGATTGACAATAACTATAACAAAATATGAAGGAATTTTCTTATGAAGGTTATAGAGGTCAGAAAACTTCAAGACCTTTTTGATGTTCTCCATTTGTCCAGTTTCCATCTGGTCTGAGAAGGCAAGTCATAGATTGAAGCTCCCTGGCTTGCACAGTTCTATTAGGTGCATATTTGGGAAATAATTTGAGGATTTAAAGGTTTGAATTGTACTTTACAGATCATAAGTGTAGCAAGGGGTGGGGGAAAAGGAGGAGGAGGTTTTTTGGCAGGAAGAGGAGGAGACAGGAAGAGAAGGGGAGGGAAGGAGAAAGGGGGACCACCCTTGGGAGGGAGAGAAAAAAGGAGGCCTAGATGGATAGTGTGAGGTGGAAGCAGATAAAAAACCACCAAAAGATTCGTTGATCCAAGGAAAACAAGCTTTTATTCACATGTCTGCAGAGACGGGTCCCCTCAGGCATTGAAGGAACACAGAGCAAAATTCAGGCCGCATTTTTATCCCCTTGTATGAGGGCTTGGCTCACATTCTTTCTGTTTTCAAATTGATACATATATTTCGAAGGTTCATACTAGCTCCTTATCTAGCAAAAGTAGTTATACGGTTTCTGACATCGCAGCACTTTATTACAGTTCCCCATTCTCGCCTTATCTTGTTTTTTTTCTCTTGTGCACAAACTGGAACACTTTCTTATTTAGCAGAACTACTGAGTTTGAGACACACTTCCTTATTCAATTCAATGGGCCATCCAACATGGCTTCGGTTCTACTCACAAATTCCCCCTTTTTCTTTTTCCACTCTTGTCTCAAACTCAAAGAGCAGATCCTCTGCTTCTTTCAGAGTGATTTCTCTCTGATACATCATTAGAGGTTCTGCTTCCTGCTTCTTCTCAAATCTTGAACCCAAGGATTTCCCTATCTTCCCACATGTTGTTATTGCACCAGGGAGACACTGAACAAAACAACACAACAATACACAGCATATAATAATCAATATAATCCCCATTATGGTAGATCTAAACCAAGTGGAACTGGGAAGCCAAGACCATAGTGCTCCCCACAGGTCTGGCAATGAGGAGTCACCTCTTTGTGATAACGGATTAGAGTGAATACGTTCTTCCATTATTTTTACTGTCTTTGTAATATTGGGTTGGAAATCATGGATGTATATACAGCAATGTGAATGAATCAGAGCACACACACCCCCTTTTGTAGCTAATAAAATGTCTAAAGCATACCTATTTTGTAGAGCAACCTGTCTTACTTCAGAAAGCTCAGTGTTAATCATTTTAATATTCTTTATTGTATCATTGAACATTGTTACCGTGAAGTTATTTAGAATATGTATATCTCGGTAGTTCATGGCTACTCCCAATGGTGTTATTATACCACGGGAAATTTGGGTCCAGAGTCTCCGGATAAGGCCAGATTCTGGGTCTCTTTTATAACGTATCTGGCCTTGGGGAAGGCCATCAAGTTTATATATCACCGGTATCACATACCCGAGTGTACATGTGCCACTCCAGTAAGGTGGCATCTCCCTGTATGCATATTTTCCACACAATACCCACCTAAAGTTTTGCATAGCATAGGTCTGTTGTGATGTTCAGGTCCAATTGATCATTTCTTCAAAATGCATACACATCTGATACTGATCTTGATTAAAATAATCTAATTTATGATAACTCTTGGTATAGCTATGGTTACTACAGGATGATGGCATATCAAAAGTCTTATTACATTTTTCCCAATCTCCGAAATGGAGCCCTCTAGTTTCATTTCTCCTAAAACACACATACGCCATTTCCCTTAAATGAACAAAAATCCTTCCTGTTATATTTCGTTCTACACCATATTTTTCTGTCCCGTGCCCCTGTGGTCTTAGTCTGTTCTGATCAAGTGGAATTGCGTGTAGGATTAATCCTTCACCTGTTCTTCCTGGCAGGTGCATGCATAACCAGCAATTGGTGATGTTCAAGGAATGTGAGAACTTCTTGAGATCCTTTATGAACACATTGTCATCCCACAAGTCCGTTCCCAAGTCACCTGCAGGTCCAACATATTGTGAACTTCTTTGATGTATTAATGTAAATATAGTTGCAACAAATAATCCTCTCCAGAGTTCAGTCAATATCTCCATGGTGGTTTCTGCTGGCTATTTCTTCAAGGTTACATTTAACAGCTGACCGTCCACTGGGATTGCCTTCCAAGGTTTCTCAGGTTCCGGTGCTTTCTTGACTCTGCTGTAATGCGTCCAGCCTCCTTCCCGAGTACAGACTGCAGATTCAGTCGTCAGCAGCACCTGGTACGGACCTTCCCAGCTAGGTTGCAGTTTTTCACTTTTCCAAGACTTTATCAGGACCCAGTCCCCAGCCTCGTGTGGGTGTTGGCTACCAGCCAAAGGTGGTCGTTGCACCAACAGTCCCTGTTTGTGAAGAGAAAGCAAAGACCGAGACAGTGCCAGCAAATATTTCCGGAGGAACAAGTCCCTGAACTCTGGAATGGGATTGCCTAGTTTGGCCAAATAGGATCTCCCCATCAGCATTTCAAAAGGAGAAACCCCTGTGCCTTTCCTTGGACAAGTTCTGATCCTGAGCAGAGCTAAGGGAAGATTATTTGTCCATGGCAAGCCATTTTCAAGTTATAGTTTGGTCAAGTGTTTCTTCAGTTCTGCGTTCGCTTTTTCAATTTTCCCACTGGATTCAGGATGCCATGGCATGTGTAATTCCCATTTCACCCCCACCACCTCCATTACCCTTTGCAGAACCTTTTGGGTGAAATGAGTTCCTCTGTCTGAATCTATTGCTTCCATCATTCCATATCATGGGATAATCTCTTCTAGTAAGATCTTGGTTACTGTGGGAGCTGTGGCTCTTCTAGTGGGATAAGTCTCTACCCACCCCGTTAGTTGATCTTTGATCACAAGCAGGTATTTCCAACCCCCTTTTTCTGGCAACTCAGTGAAATCAATTTGTGCTCTCTGAAAAGGCCAACCCACTAAGGGTCGCCCTCCCATCTCTTTCTTGCGTGCCACTTTCTTATTTACTTTCAAACAAAACAAACATTTCCAGCATATGCTCTGAGCTACTGTCCACATCCTCAGACTCCAATAGTGAGGTTTAACGGACATGACCAAGGCCTCCATTCCCCAATGTCCTCCTTCATGAATTTTCTCCAATATTACCCTCATGACAATGGGTGACACCACCTTGACTCCCTCTGACATCTTCCATCCCTCTGGGGTTTTGACACATCCCTCTTTCTCCAACTCCAACTTTTCCTTTTTCTCTGGCTCCCATTCCTCCCTCTCGTCCTCCTTTTCCAGTATTGCTATAGATACCATTACCAACTCTATCTCCACTGCAGCTTCCTTCGCCCATTTGTCCACCCATCAGTTTCCCACAACCTCCGGTGTGTTCCCCTTCTGATGTTCGCTCACATGGACGATTGATACTCGGCTGGGGAGTTGCAATGTCTCTAAGGCTTGTTCTACTAACTGCACTTGTGCTATTTGCTTCCCATCCACCTTGATATATCCTCTTTCTTTCCAGATTTTCCCAAACGTGTGCACCACCCCCCATGCATACTTGGAATCAGTCCAAATCGTTACTTCCATCCCCTCAGCCAATTCCAAGGCTCTGGTCAGGGCAAACAATTCACATTTCTGAGCTGACCAAGCAGCTGAGAGTGACCCTTTCTCTATTACCTCACCTTCCCCAGTTACTATTGCAAACCCAGATTTTCGCTTTCCATTTTCCACCCTGCTAGATCCATCTATAAACCACCTCTCTCCCTTCTCCAATGGAGTCTCTTCCAAGTTCTCTCTACCCTTTGTCATGAGATCCACTTGCAATAGACAATCATGGTCTTCCGGTTCCCACGCCTGCCTTCTCCCCTCCAAGAATTCTGCTGGATTTAGATTCTTCTCTGTCCCTATTACCACATCAGGACTGGTTCTCAAAATGGTTTCATACTTCAATATCCTCCCTTCGGTCATCCAAGTGGTAGCCAGCTGGCTCAACACTGAGTTGACCTGATGAGGTGAATGCACCACCAAAGCTCCCCCAAAGGTTAACTTTTTGCTCTCCACAACCAACATCACTGTTGCTGCCACAGCCTGAACACAAACTGGCCATCCTTTTACAACCGGCTCGAAACCCTTGCTTAAGCCCCTGTCTCACTGCACCAAAGGATGCAAAGAGGATGTAAAAAGGACAAAAAAGCTTGCCATCCATTGGTTAACACGATGTACTCACTGCCTCTTTTTTGCTTCCTCTCTATCCGTCCAGCATCCATTTATTGACATTTCATCCGCTCAGAAAGTTTTGAGCTGCTCAAAACTTTTGCACAGATAATGTATCCAATTCGTCCATTCTGCATCCGCTATGCATCCTCTAGGCATCCGTTCCGCATCCGTTACGCATCCGCTATATCTGCTAGGCATCCGTTCCGCATCCACACAACTTGCATCCGCTCGGACACAGGGAGGAAGAGGAACAGACGCAGAATGGATGCATAACGGATGCAGAATGGATGCAGCATGGAAACAAAGCGTTTAAAACGGAAAAAACGTTCGCAGAGGGGACCTATCTTGGATATTAAGCATGTCTAGAGGGTGCCTAGAGGATGCCTAGAGGATGCAAAGGGACACCTATACTGCCTATAAAAAGGGGGAGCAACTCACCTGCATCTCACTTTCAGACCAGCAGCCCAGCTGTGCAAACCTCTGCAGCCTTCATCTGACTCTTGCTCTTCCACAGCATCCAGTCATGTCCACCGTGGATCGCAACACAGTCTTTTGGCAGCCACCATCCTTCTGCAACAGTGCGAAGCCATCTACAGGCTTTGTGGACTCTACTACGGGAAGAAAAAGAGGCGGCCAAGAAGCGTCTGCGAATGAAGATGGATTGCCAGAAGAGCAGAGTACGGACTGTACAACAAGCTGATGGTGGAGCTCAGGAACAAAGACACTCGGGCATTCCAGAACTTCATGAGGATGCCTCCAGCCATGTTTGATGAATTTGTGCAGCGCCTGACACCCAGGTTGACCAAGGCATACACCAACTTCCAGCCCAGCCTGGAACCTGGGCTCAAGGTGGCACTCACTCTGCGCCACCTGGCCTCAGGGACCACCTACAGGAGCTTGCAGTACGCCTGGAGGGTGCCACACAACACCATCAGCATTGTGGTCAGAGAAGTGGTGCAGGCCATCATCGAAGAATACCTGGAGGAGCTCCTCCAGTGCCCCTTAACTGAAGAAGGATGGAAGAAAGTTGCAGAGCAGTGGTATCAGAGGTGGAACTTCCCACACACCGTTGGAGCCATAGATGGCAATCACGTGGTCTGCAAAGCACCACCCAAATCGGGGTCCACTTATTTCAACTACAAGGGCTTCTTCAGCATCGTCCTCTTCGACATGGTCGATGCTGACTACAAGTTCATGTACATCGATGCTTCAGGCAGCGGCTCATGTTCACATGCCCAGGCCACATGCCAGTGACCTCAAGGAGGGGCTGGAAGGCAACCTCATCATGGGCTTTCCAGATCCAGATTCCCTGCCAAACGATACACAAGATGTGCCCTACTTCATCATTGGGGATGACGCCTTCTCCCTCAGAACCTACCTCATGAAGCCCTACACTTCCAGGTGCCTCACCTGTGAAGAGAGGATCTTCAACTACAGGCTGTCCAGGGCAAGGCAGGTGGTGGAGAACGCCTTTGGCATCCTGGCCAACAGGTTCCAGGTACTTCTCACCACCATGCAGCATCGCCAAGAGACCGTGAGGAGGATCGTGGAAGCTTGCTGCATCCTGCACAATCTCATGTGCACCCGCTACCCAGTCTTGCAGAACAGGCTCATGGACCTCCAGCAAGGCAATGGGGACATGGAGCCTGGTGAGTGGAGGCAAGGGCGAAACCTGATAGACACTGAGGATGTGCAAGGCCCCAACAGAGCCTCACATGAAGGGAAGAAGCAGCACAACCTCCTGAGACACTGGTGCAACTCCCCAGCTGGAGCAGTGGAGTGGCAAGACAGGATGATAGATGATTAATGGGTGCTTCCTTCAGCCTGTCTCATCACAGTGATGAGATTGGGCCATGTATGTTGGGTGGACCTACAAGGATCAGGGCATTTAATAAAGAGTTGTGTTTGTGTTGACATGTGTGGATGATTATTACATTGTTATTGATAATAAAGGGCCATAGGTGTGGCACCTGGGAGGGTGGACCATCCAGTCCCACTATGCTTGCACCGGAGGTTTATCTATCCCATAGCTATTACCCATCCCAAAGGTATCCCGGCCCATTCCACTGCTAGCTTAACCCATCCCACAAGCATGCAAAGGCTTAAACCAATTCTAAAATTTTCCACCAAGACTTTATTAAAATAAAGAAATGAAGCAAGTGTGTGAATCAAAGATAAACTTTATTGAAGAACAAGCTGTAAAAGGAAAAAGACCCAAGTCAAGTGTCCAAATAAAGTCCACACCCAGGCTCTGGCAGTCTTCATGGTCACTCGGAGGTGTGCCCAGTCTCAGGGGTGAGGGGTCCAGGTGCTCTGGAGGTGGTTGCTGCTGCAGTGCTGGTCTGAAGCCCCACTGGGTGCCTGGCCTCGAGAGGACAACAGGTGTGTTGAGAAATCTCTCGGATAGCAGGCTCAGACCCATGATGCTGAGAGGTCCTTCCTCCATGCCATGGGGTGTCAGCCCCAGTACTGATGAGAGATGTACTGAGGCCAGGCTTGGGTGTGGGGTGGAGGAAGGAGTAGTGTAGTGGGGCTGTCTGATTTGCAGCTGGGTGAGGACTGGTGTGGGTGGCATTGCTGTCGTCGGTGGCATCATTGGCATGGGTGGCATGGGTGGCATCAGTGGAACCGGTGGCAACGGTGTCGCCCAATGACTCTGTGCCTGGACTGGGAAGGGATGCTGCCTGTGCTGCTGGACCTCCTGGTAGCTGTAGCCCTGGTAGGTGAGGGGCTGTGGGAAGCCTTGGAATGGGAGGGACATCACCTGGGGTGGAGGAGCAGACCTGGGCTGGGTGGGAGCAGGTTCCTCTGGATCTGGAGGGTTTTGAAGCAGCTCAGTGATCCGGTCCTTCACCACCTGGTACTGGGCTTCCTCCATGTTCCTGAGGTTCTGGTTGACATAGGTGAGGAAGGGCTTGCAGTTGGAGGATGAGGAGTCGATGTTGACCAGCTGAGAGAGGAGATCTATGCTGGTGTGGATGGTGTCCTTGATCTCCAGGAGGACAGTGTGGCTCTGCCCCTCCTGCTGTCTGGCTCTCTGCCTTTCTGTGGAGGTGGAGCTTGGGGGTGTGGATGCGGCTACGACTGTGGTGGACTCGATGTCTCCTTTCTCCCACCACACCAGGGAGTCCTCCACGTGCTCCACCATGGTTACATCACCTGTCCGCGGGTTCTCCGCCGTGGCACGCTCCACAGAAACCTGCCTGGAGACAGGGGCTGACTCTCAGCCAGAAGAGGACTGGCTCTCAGCAGGCTGCCGGAGAGAGAGGGTAGAGTGAGGGGCTCCTGGTGCTCCTTGGTGGCGGATCTCACCCTCCTGGAAGCTGTACCTGGCCATGATGTAGGTCTCTCTGTCCGTCAGCTTAACCGTGGCCTGGCCAGATTTCTTTAGGTGCAGCTTCCCGTACCAGGTGTGCATATGTTTCCACCAGCCGAGGAGCACCTCCGAAGTGTAACCCATACTCTCCGCCTTCTCTCTCCAAGCAGCCTGCTTCCTTTTGGTGTCCCTGTACAGCC
Source organism: Laticauda colubrina (assembly GCA_015471245.1). Taxonomy (NCBI): domain Eukaryota; kingdom Metazoa; phylum Chordata; class Lepidosauria; order Squamata; family Elapidae; genus Laticauda; species Laticauda colubrina. The sequence continues at coordinate 66,284,386 of BLBF01000007.1, forward strand.
GGTGTCCCTTCCACCACAGGTAAGTCATTCTCTCTCAGCCACTCCAGCACCTCATCCTCGTTTTCCTCCTCAATGAAGTATTGCCTCCTCTCCTGTCTCTGCATACGCCTCTTCCTCCCTTTGGTAGGACCAGATGGGCCCTCATCAGAGGGGCTCCCAGGTGGTAGGGGCTGCTCCTCTACACCACCAGCAGCAGCAGCAGCACCAACAGGATCATCATCATCATCATCATCATCATCATCATCATCATCATCACCAGCAGGATCATAATCATCATCATCATCATCATCATCAGCAGCAGCAGCATCATCATCATCATCATCATCAGCAGCAGCAGCAGGATCAGCACCAGCACCACCAGCACCACCAGCAGCACCAGGACCAGGATCAGCAGCAGCAGAGTAAGCACCAGCAGCGCCAGCAAGACCAGGAGCACGAGCAGGACCAGTTGCACAAGCAGGATGAGCAGGACGAGCAAGACCAGGAGCGCGAGCAGGACAAGCAGGACCAACAGGACCAGCAGGACCAGGAGCAGCTTCAGCAGTGTACGCAGCAGCAGAAGCACCACCACCAGGAGCAGCTACAGCAGAAGCTCCAGCAACAGAAGAGCGAGCCCAAGCAGCAGAAGCCCCAGCAGAAGCAGAGTCAGGGACAGGGGGCGGGAGGGTGGCCCTGTCCCTCTTGGCAGGGATGGCGGCAGGTTGCTGAGACTTTTGCTTCTTTCCCATGGTTGTGGGGTTGCTGGCTGGCAGGGAGGCTGGCAGGGAGGCTGGCAGGCACCAAGGCTGGCAGGAAGGCTGGCACCAAGGCTGGCAGGAAGCCTGGCAGGCAGGCAGGCACCAAAGCAGGCACGAAGGCTGGCAGGCAGGCAGCCATCAAGGCTGGCAGGCAGGCAGCCACCAAGGCTGGCAGGAAGCCTGGCAGGAAGCCTGGCAGGCAGGCAGGCAGGCAGGCAGGCAGGCAGGCACCAAGGCTGGCAGGCAGACTGGCTGGCAGGGAGGCTGGAAGGCAGGCTGGCAGCAAGGCTTGCAGGCAGGGGAGGCAAGGACTCGATGTATCCAGCAGCAGGTCTTTCCTCCGAATGCTGGCCACGTGTGAGCTGCTTCCCTTTATATCCAGGGGGCTTACGCAATGCATTCCCCCCGCATGCGCAATTAATGCCAGGCATCCATGAGGCTTCCGCTGTGCATCCGCTAGGCTTCCGCTCTGCATCCGCTTCATCCGCTGTGCATCCACTGTGCATCCACTGTATCCGTTCCGCGTCCACTTTGCTGAGGCCCCCCGGAAGCCCTGCAGATGTGCCATCTGCTCCCATCCGCTTCCATCCGCTGGGCTTCCATTCCGCATCCGCTTTCCATCCTCCCTGCGTCCTCCCCCTGTCCGTTTTATCCGCTCTGGTTATGCAAATTTTTGCCCCTTTTGAGAGCGGATAACAAAGGATGGAATATTTTTCTCATCTGTTGTGTCCGTTTTGCATCCGTTCGGCAGTGTGACAGGGCCTTTAGAAATGCTACCGGCTGGTAATGCCCCCCCCCTCTTTTGGGCAAGGACTCCAACTGCTGTTCCCTGAGCCACCCCCACATACAAATGAAACGGTAATTTCAGGTTTGGCAAGTTTAAAACCGGAGCAGTTGAAAAAGCCTTCTTCAGCTCTTCCCACCTTTCACTATCTCCCTCTTCCCATTCTATGTGCTCTCCCTTTCCAGGCAGCTTTCTATGCAAAAATTGTGCCAACACTGTGAATTGGTCTACCCAGATTCTACAATACCCCAATAATCCCAACGCTTTCCGCACTTCTGTCTTGTTCCTGGGAGGAGCCAAGCTCATGATCCCCTTCACCCTTTCAGGGTCCAAGGACCTAACCCCCTGCTGAATGTAATGTCCCAAATATTTCACCTTTTTTTCAACAAACTGTAGCTTCTCTTTTGAGACTTTCAGCCCCTGCTCCTTCAGCCAATTCAACAGACTGACAGAAGCTGCTCTCACTTCCTTCTCTTTCTCCCCAGTTAACAACAAGTCATCCATGTACTGAAGGAGGGTGATTCCTTTCTCTCTCTCAAACGACACCAATTTTTCTTCCAACGCCTGTCCAAACAACAAAGGGCTCTCGGTATATCCCTGAGGAAGTACTTTCCACCTCAACTGCTGTTTCCTTCTACTCTCAGGATCATTCCATTCAAAGGCAAACAAGTCTCTCCTCCTCTCCTCCAAAGGGCACGGCCAAAAGGTATCCTTCAGATCTATCACAGTAAACCATTTATCTTTGGGGGGGATCCGCCCCAAGATGGTATAGGTATCAGGAACCACTGGGAATCTAGGAACCACTATCTCATTGACCCTCCTCAAATCATTAACCAATCTATACTTCCCATCCTTTTTTATTACTGCTAAAACCGGTGAATTGAACGGTGACATGGTAGATTCCAACAGTCCCTGTTTCAATAATCTGTCAATCACTGGTTTCAACCCTTCCCTACCTCTCTTACTCAGAGAATATTGTGGAGTCCACAGTTTAGTTATTCTTGGTTGTATCTTGATCTGAATGGGCTGTATTGCCATCCTACTAACCCCTTCACCTCCTGCCCACACATCTGATGATATCTTCTCCTCATCTTCCATTGTTAGCATACACATGCGAACTTCCTTCCTTCTATCCCACAATTCTATTCAAAAACATCCAACAAGTCTCTTCCTAGCAAGTTCACCCCTGAATCCGGAATATACAATATTTCAGTTTCAGTAACCACATCATTCAATTCCAATCTCACCTCTTCCAAAATCTTGACCTCTTGGGATTTCCCACTCACCCCAACCACCTTTAAAGTCTGCTTTGACCTGCATGCTCCCTCTACTGGATCGCATACAGATGTCCAGCTTGCGCCGGTGTCGATCAGGAACAGCCGTTCCTGATGGTCATGACCCACTAACACATTTACCAATGCCTCCCCGCGGGTCCCTCTTGGGGAGCTGGAACTTCCCTAATCGTATAGGGCATAGCTTCGTTCCTCTGGGGTTTTGGGACATTCGCACGCAAAATGTCCCTCTTTCCCGCATCTGAAGCAAGTTCTATTCTGGGACGGCCGTTGGAATCGACCGCCTCGATTGCCCCCTGGACCTCCTCGCCTAACCGGGGGTATCCACTCCCTGCTGGGAGATCTTTCATCTCTCCACCTTGGCCTCGGACCTGACATCTGGGTCTTCCTGTTTTTCCTAACTTCATTCTTGGCTGCTGTTTGCACAGCAGCTACCATCATCTGAGACTTCTGTTTGGTTTTAACTGAGTCTCGGTTCACAAAAACTTGTTGGGCTGCTCTCATCAAATCTGTCATGCCCAAATCAGTCCATCCCTCTGTCTTCTGGATCTTTTTCTGGATATCTGGCCATGCTTTGGTGACGAATTGCATCTTCAGGAGAGTCTCAAAGGCAGGGGTTTCTGGCTCCACTCCGGAGTACTTGGTTAATCCTTCACGGACCCCGGGGACTCATCCTTTCCTTGTGTTATTTCAAATGCTTTGGTCAGGTTTTTCCCTTGAGGGATGGCCAATTTAATTCCTTCAATGATCATGTGTTTCATGTCTCTCATGTGCTCCCTATGAGTGTTGTCATTGATGTTCCAATTTGGATCGGCTATGGGGAACTTTGTGTCTGCAGCCACTGCTCCCTGTTGCCCTGCATGTCTCCTATCCCAGGCAGCCATTGCTGCCCTCCTAATGAGGTTCCTCTCTTCGGGGGTGAAAAGGTGTCCAAGAATATACATCAGTTCTTGGTATGTGTATTCATTGGGCCCCAGAAACAATTCCAACTGTTCCGCCACTTCATGAGCATTCTCATGGAGTTTCGGAGGGGTCTTTTTCAGATCCCGTAACTCAGCAGATTTTATGGGGACAGCCACAAAAATGGTGACTGGATTCCCCTGCGCATTCATGCCATTTGGGACTTCTCTGACTGGGAAGGCCGACACGAGATTGGCCGACCTTCCTCCGAGAGTCAAATTCTCTAGGTCCTTGTTTAATTGAGCCAGTTCCCTTCTGAGTCCTGGATATGGAGGTGGAGGTGGAGCCTGGGCAACTGCAGCCGGCAGGGGCGGTGGTGCCGGGATTGCCGGCGGACTCCCCATCCAGTCCTCAGTTTCGCTTTCCTCCACCTTGCTGACAAAGTGTCCTACTTCTGTTTCTGGTGGAACTGGACCTTCAAAGTGAGCATGATACCATACCTCCACATAAGGTATTTGCTCCTTCATCCGGTGTTTCATGATATACTCTTTCAACTGAGTTATCCAGTACATGCTGGTATTCCCTTCGGGATCCCAGTGGTAAGGAAACTCAGGGTCTACTAGGGGATACTTTGGCCACCTATATTGGCATAGGTAGATCACTTTATTTTTCTCTAGACCCCGAGTGTAAGTCCTCAGATGGGGCAACGACCATTGTTGTAGTAGTTGACCCAATGGGGAGTCAGTCGGAATCAGCCTTCTTGGGGTCTTTTCTATCTCAATACCCATTCCCTCTTGGAACGTCTCACACTTGCTTTGTCCCTTTCCCATTCTCCAAGCTGCCCACCAACAATCTCCCAGAGATTCCCAACTCAGGGATTTACACTGTCCTCCAGCAGTCACTGGATTCCCAGAGTTTAAGGACAGTATATCCCTTCTTCTATCCCAAAAGGCAACAAACTCACCTGATACACCCCTGGTCTGCCGGAGACAAAAGGAGTGTGGGAGTCCCCACTTCAGGTGATCAACGACACTCCCAGAGCGTCAGGCCGGCTTCTCTCTCTCTTGTTTCCAAGGATCGTCTGCTGAGTGCAGTTACCCCGGGATCCAACTGAGACAAGGGAGGGGCCCCTCTACAATGGGAGGCAGTGGTGCCACACTTACCCAGTCCCTTTTCTCCAGTCGAAATTCCTTCGGGGCCCATGTTGAGCACCAAATTGTGAGGTGGAAGCAGATAAAAAACCACCAAAAGATTCGTTGATCCAAGGAAAACAAGCTTTTATTCACATGTCTGCAGAGACGGGTCCCCTCAGGCATTGAAGGAACACAGAGCAAAATTCAGGCCGCATTTTTATCCCCTTGTATGAGGGCTTGGCTCACATTCTTTCTGTTTTCAAATTGATACTTATATTCCGAAGGTTCATACTAGCTCCTTATCTAGCAAAAGTAGTTATACGGTTTCTGACATCGCAGCACTTTATTACAGTTCCCCATTGTTCTCGCCTTATCTTGTTTTTTTTCTCTTGTGCACAAACTGGAACACTTTCTTATTTAGCAGAACTACTGAGTTTGAGACACACTTCTTTATTCAATTCAATGGGCCATCCAACATGGCTTTGGTTCTGCTCACAATAGGAAATGGAGAAAGAGTTCTGTGGGCCAAGCCTGATGGAGAAAAGGGGATAGGATAGGAGAGGCTTCTGTGTGCCAAACCTGAGGGAAATAAGGGAATAGGATAGCACAGGCTTCTGTGGGACAGTCTTGAGGAAGAGAAGAGTTTGAGTGAAAGTAGAGGAAACCATGAAGTAGCAGAGTCTGTGGAAGGAGAGCTCAGAAGGCAGTTCAATAGAGAGAAGAGAAAAAGAGGGAGAAGGTCCAACCAACCACCTGAATACTACTGCATCACATGACATGACAAGTGATGACATCACATGACATCACATGTTGAACTAAAAACTAACCATCATCTCACCACATAACCTGCCTCCTGAGAGAAGGCTGACCACCCCATCATGTGACCTGGCAAGTGGAGGTGCATCAGAGATGAACCAGTATGAACTGTCAGATATATGAAGAGGGCCGGGAGAACCCAGACTCCAGTGACCCTTACAGGGTAGCACTACACGTGTGGGCTTATCTGGGATTTCCTTCCACCTCCACCGAAGGTAGTCCAATCCAGAGACATGAACAAAATGGACTCCACTGCCATCACTAAGTGGTGTGATAATGCCTTTGAGAAGCAGCAGGAAGAGCCACTCCAAGACAGTGATCAGATAATCAGGACTTGAGCTCTTTTCAATAAACCAATTTGAAAAAAGTCTGTCATTTATTCAAGTACATATGCAGAACTTTTTAATATGTATAAGCAGCTGTGAATATACTGTGTACCCTGTATTGTTACCTTTCTCCTCTCCCTTACTTTTCTTTCCTTTTCACATTGTACTTAATTAATAAAGGCCAAAGGGGGAACATACAGTCTGAGATCTGGAAAGGGTCTATGACAATTCACTGCAGCCAACTCATTCGTCGTGACCAACTCACCACAGCCAACTTGCCATGGCCAACTTGCTACAGGACAACTCATTGCAGGACAAGAGTTACACTAATATCAAGGAAATGTTGGAACAGAATCCTTAAAGAAAAGATGCAAAAGCAGGAACAGAATGAAATGTGAATGGCAAAAATTAAAATATTTAATTTTATTTTAAATAATTCAATAGAATTGTTAAATTGCCCTGCAGTGATGATAGAGAGTCCCATAGCAAGTTGGCTGTGTTGAGCTGCTCCATGGCAAGTTGGCTGTGGTGAGTTGGTTACAACGACTTGGCTGTAGCAAGTTGTCCCATTCCCCCTTGAAAAGATGAGATGCAGTCCAAAGGGCAATAAGTTAATTTAGAGCCATGGACAATTTTAGAGTAAGATATTAACTTCTTAGAGTGGCTCCAGCTCATCCTCAGTTTTTCATTCCTTATAAAATTCTTCATGTTGGTTTGTCCAATTTCTAGATTAGTTTGAACTAAAAAAACAAAAAGGTTGCAAACTTACAGTCTATTGTGTATAGCAGGGGCCAAATGCACTATGTTTTTAATGTTCTTAAAGTAATGCTTTTCCCCAAGGAATCTTCCTAACAGAACAGGATTTGCATCCTGAGCAATCTTATCTCTAATAACATTTTCCTTTTATTGATGAGCAGATTTTCAACATTTAGAAATGAGCAAAATTGGGATGACTATTTAGTGTGTTATTTTGAAAATGCAAAATTAATTAAGTTTCCATTAAATATATACATATCAAATTAATTTTTATTAATTTGATTTATCTGTATGATCTACTATGGGTCTTTATTCAGAAGTTAATGTCCTGCTGGGTGCAACATACCTTACCTATATATCATTAAATACTGTACTATAATCTTGTTGTTTTTTTAACATATTGTGATATTTGCAAACACATTTCCCATAAAAAACTTAGGAAAGTATTTCTTTGCTTTTTTCAATCCTTCTCAGCCATATTATACTTTAAAATAAAGTCACTAAATAATTTTTTAAAGAAATTGTACAGGTGCACAGATGAAATATTTTGTGGTTATGGAAATATGGCCTGATTTGCATTTACTTCAGGCCACTGGGGTGACATTTTATACATTTGCATATGCAATCATCTCCATCAGCTTCCTAGTTAAGCTTTGGGAAAAGTAAATATTTGCAGATTTTATCAAATGGGCCATGTACTCATTAAGGATGTTTAATAATGTTTGTCATAACTATTGTCACAAAGAAATAGTGTGAGAGAAACAACTCCTGTCTTTTTCCCCAAGGAATAAAACAGAGACCATATTGTGACTGTACCTTATAGAACCATGAATTTAATTTCTATAGCCAGAAAGTTAACACTCAAACTATCTACATCTATCCATCTGTCCTTCCATCCCTATCTATCTATCTATCTATCTGTCTATCTATCTATCTATCTATCTATCTATCTATCTATCTATCTATCT
>BLBF01000007.1:66292107-66324387 GCA_015471245.1 Laticauda colubrina
TCTATCTATCTATCTATCTATCTATCTATCTATCTATCTATCTATCTATCTAATCTAATCTAATCTAATCTATAATAACACAGAAGTTTGTTTTTAGAAAGCAGTTATATGAGATTACAGTCAGGCATGGATTTCAAGTATACTCCATCTGCAAAGGTTACAAGCTCCAAATATGCTATTTGCAGGGTAATTATAAGTAAGCACTGAAGGCATATACACACACACATATAAAACCAAATAGCTCCTCCATAGTTTAAATATCAGTTTACTTATTTAATACATTTCCTATTCCTCAAAGATTAGCAGCTGTAGGAAAATACTGCAAACATTGTGACAAACACCTTTAACCTCTTCTCCTTGGGCATCAGACTTTCAAACCAGTGGTGGAAGTCATTTTTTTTTTTTACTACCAGTTCTGTGGGCGTGACATGGTGGACATGGCAGAGGAAGGATAATGTAAAATCTCCAGTCAGAGGTGGTATTTGGTGGTTCTTTGAACTACTCATAATTTCTGTTACCGGAATTCAGAACCTGCTGAATTTCACCACTGTTTCAGAACCACACTTAGATGTCATCAAACAGATTACTTTGCAGTTCTTGGAAGCTACAATAACATTCATATTATTCTTGTGCTGAATTGATTATAACTGAATTTTTGTTTCCGCAACTGCACCATTTGCATTGCTAACATTATTGAATGGTTACATTCTGATGTTTATCTAATACACTGAGGGTTTTCTTTTTCCAAAAAGGCATTTTTTGGCATTTTTCTGTTTCTACAGCTTTTGTGCTGTTGTTTATCTACACTTTTAGAAAAAGAAAATCAAGGACAGCAGAAAATCAGAAACAAGAACATATTGTGATATGATTCATGGAAAGCAAGGATGTCTTCATTAGGTTGGGATATAGAAGATATTCTAGTGAACATTGTTATAGCAAACTACAAATGTTGCTTGAGTCAAGTTTTCTTATGAATATTATAAAATTATACTTAATAGGAAATTAAAAACTGGGGTACAACACTATTTATTGTTAAGTTATTTATTACCAAGCCATCTGAAACTCCAGCTTATAATAAATGCTGTATATTTGATTGTAAAAGCTATGAAAATAAACATAATTCCTTGATTTATTTGAGCTAACTACAACCATGTTTCTCACAAAATAAGGCCAGGCCTTTTTTTTTTTTGACCCCCCCAAAAATGGCTAGGCCATCTTTTCAGGGGTGACTTAATTCCCCCCCCCCCACCTCACCATGAGGCCGCTTGTATCGGCCGACAAAAGCTCCCGAAGACAGAGTCCCCAACTGCTTCGGGGAGTGGCATGGCTGCTCATGTCCCCTCGCCTTTAGGCAGTCTCTTTCAGGCAATGGAAGCTCCCCAAGTGCAATCACCAGCCACTTTGATCGGCTGGTAGAAGTGGCCTCAGGGTGAGTGCACAGACACACACTCCCCTCGCTGCGAAGCCGTTTCTATCGGTTGAGGAAAGTTCCCTTGAAGGCAGAGTCCCCAGCTGCTTCAGGACATGGTATGCCTATGCATCAGGTTCCCAACTGCAAATTCAATGCAACTGCAAACTCAATGCAATGTACACATGCTGTTGTCAGAATAAATATCAGACGACCCCAAGATTCACACTGCATTTCTGCTTCCTGAGCCAGCCGCTCTTCTTTGTCCCCTCAGATGGCCCTATTCCCCCCACCTTGATTTCCTACTGCAACCATTTGGATCGTAGGAGGGTCACTAAAGAAGCTTTTGTCTTCTCCTGTCCCACTCTTTTAAACTTCTCTCTGCAGCCTTGGAAATCCTCTCCTGGGGACTCCATCCCAGCTCCAACCCTGCTTAGTTTCCATCCTAGACAAGCCCCCTCCCAGGTGCACTCTGTCTACAAGGGAGCTTTTGTTGGTCGATAGAAATGGCCTCATGGTGAGGGGAGTGTAAGCACTTTCCCTGAGGCCACTTCTACCGGCTGATCAAAGTGGCTGGTGACTGCACTTGGGAAGCTTCCATCACCTGAAAGAGACTGCCTAAAGGCAAGGGGACACAGGCAGCCATGCCATGCCCTGAAGCAGCTGGGGACTCTGCCTTCGGGGAGCTTCTATCAGCTGATGTTCTATCGGTAGATCAGGGTATTCTAGCCTAGGCTACCTGCAGGGCACTACTAAAGGCAAGTTTTCTCCTCCCCCCATCCTTCCCCCCCATTTCTCTTCACCTCAGTAGTTCTAACGAACAATGTGAGAAATGGTGGGGAAACACATGGTTTAAATAGGCCTAAATGTTGGGGGTGGAGCTTTATTTCACCTCATGCATAAAAATCATGCTGGGCCTTCCTATTGGTGGAGGCCATATTGTTGGAGAAACATGGTAGTGTGTTAAGAAATGAAGCTAATATGGAGGGTTATGTTCCAAGTTCATATGGAAAGGAGGACCATTGTCCTGTATCTTTCAAAAACCCTGAAACACTGGGGAATTACCCGAGGATTGGAAAAGAGCTGATGTGGTTCCCATCTTCAAAAAAAGGAAGGAAAAAAAACCCAGGAAACTACAGACCAATCAGCTTAACATTAATACTGGGAAGAAACTGGAAAACTTAATCAAAAGCAGATCTGCAAACATCTAAAAACAAAAAGTAGAAGTCAGCATGGGTTTGAGAAAAACAGATCATGCCAAACCAATCTTCTTTCATTCTCTGACAAAGTGATTAAATTAATAGACCAGCAAAATATTATACACATAGTATACTTAGATTTCAGCAAGGCATTCAACAAAGTAGACCACAACCTACTTCCTGGTAAGCTAGAAAAATGTGGAATAGACAGTGTCACCACCAGTTGGATTTCTAACTGGCTGACAAACTATATTCAAGAAATCATACTTAAATATACTGCATCTATATGGAGGGAAGTAAGCAGTGGGTATTACAAAGTTCTGTCTTAGTTGCAGTAGTCTTCAATATCTTCATAAATAACTTAGATGATGGAATAGAAGGGGAAATCACCAAATTTATTTATTTATTCATTTTTATTTATTTATTTGATTTGTCAATCGCCTACAAGATAATAGGTATAAGTATATACATAGTTATGAATACATGAAATGGGTACATATAAGAAAAATAAACAATAGGAGAGAGATGGTAGGCACATTGGTGCGCTTATGCATGCCCCCTACAGACCTCTTAGGAAAGGGGTGAGGTCAATAGTAGATAGTTTAAGGTTAAAGTTTTAGGGGTTTGGGGAAGAAACCACAGAGTCAGGTAGAGTATTCGAGACATTGACCACTCTGTTGCTGAAGTTGTATTTCCTTCAATCAAGTTTGGTGTGGTTAACCTTGAGTTTGTATCTATTGTGTGATCTTGTGTTGTTATGGTTGAAGCTGAAGTATTCATTGACAGGTAAGTCATTGCAATGTATGATTTTATACATCATACTTAGATCAGACCAAAGACGGCGTAATTCCAGGTTTTCTAGGTCTGGAATTTCAAGTCTGGTGGCATAAGGTATTCTGCAATAAGTAGAGGAGTAGAGAACTCTTCTTGTGAAATATTTCTGGACTTTCTCAACTGTGTTAATATCAGATACGTAGTGTGGGTTCCAGACTGATGACCTGTATTCAAGTATTGATCAAGCAAATGTACTGTTACCAGAGAAAAAGCTAGGTAGGATTAGGTTAAGCCCCTGTCACACTGCACCAACGGAAGCAAAGAGGATGTAAAATGGACAAAAAGGCTTGCCATCCATTGGAAAACGCGATGTACTCACTGCCTCTGTTTTGCTTCCTCTCTATCCGTCCAGCATCCGTTTATTGATGTTTCATCCGCTCAGAAAGTTTTGAGCTGCTCAAAACTTTTGCATGGAAAATGTATCCAATTCGTCCGTTCTGCATCCGCTACACATCCGCTATATCCGCTAGGCATCCGTTCTGCATCCGCGCAACTCACATCCACTCGGATGCAGGGAGGAAGTGGAACGGACATGGAACGGATGCAGAATGGATGCCTAGCGGATGCAGTATGGAAACAAAGTGTCTAAAACAGAAAAAACGTTCGCAGAGGGGACCTATCTCGGATATTAAGGATGTCTAGAGGATGCCTAGAGGATGCCTAGAGGATGCAAAGGGACACCTATACTGCCTATAAAAAGGGGGAGCAACTCACCTGAATCTCACTTTCAGACCAACAGCCTAGCTGTGCAGACCTCTGCAGCCTTCATCTGACTCTTGCTCTTCCACAGCATCCAGTCATGTCCACCGTGGATCGTAACACAGTCCTTTTGGCAGCCACCATCCTTCTGCAACAGTGCGAAGCCATCTACAGGCTCTGTGAACTCTACGACGGGAAGAAAAAGAGGCAGCCAAGAAGTCTGGATACAAAGATGGATCAGGAGAAGAGCAGAGTACGGACTTACAACAAGCTGATGGTGGAGCTCAGGAACAAAGACATTCAGGCATTCCAGAACTTCATGAGGATGCCTCCAGCCATGTTTGACGAAGTTGTGCAGCGGCTGACACCCAGGTTGACCAAGGCAAACATCAACCTCCGGCCCAGCATGGAACCTGGGCTTAAGGTGGCACTAAATCTGCACCACCTGGCCTCAGGGACCACCTACAGGAGCATGCAGTATGGCTGGAGGGTGCCACACAACACCATCAGCATTGTGGTCAGAGAAGTGGTGCAGGCCATCATCGAAGAATACATGGAGGAGCTCCTCCAGTGCCCCTCCACTGATGAAGGATGGAAGAAAGTTGCAGAGCAGTGGTATCAGAGGTGGAACTTCCCACACACAGTTGGAGCCATAGATGGCAAGCACATGGCCTGCAAAGCACCACCCAAGTCGGGCTCCACTTATTTCAACTACAAGGGCTTCTTCAGCATCGTCCTCTTTGCCATGGTTGATACTGACTACAAGTTCATGTACATCAATGCTTCAGGCAGCGGCTCATGTTCAGATGCCCAGGTATACAACGCCAGTCATCTCAAGGAGGGACTGGAAGGCAACCTCATCATGGGCTTCCCAGATCCAGACCCCCTGCCCAACAATATGCAAGATGTGCCCTACTTCATCGTGGGGGATGACGCCTTCTCCCTCAGAACCTACCTCATGAAGCCATACACTTCCAGACTCCTCACCCGTGAAGAGAGGATCTTCAACTACAGGCTGTCCAGGGCAAGGCGGGTGGTGGAGAACGCCTTTGGCATCCTGGCCAACAGGTTCCAGGTACTTCTCACCACCATGCAGCATCACCCAAAGACCGTGAGGAGGATCGTGGAAGCTTGCTGCATCCTGCACAATCTCATGCGCACCCACTACCCAGTCTTGCAGAACAGGCTCGTGGACCTACAGCAAGGCAATGGGGACATGGAGCCTGGGGAAGGGAGGCAAGGGCGAAACCTGATAGACACTGAGGATGTGCAAGGCCCCAACAGAGCCTCACGTGAAGGGAAGAAGCAGCGCAACCTCCTGAGACACTGGTGCAACTCCCCAGCTGGAGCAGTGGAGTGGCAAGACAGGATGATAGATGATTAATGGGTGCTTCCTTCAGCCTGTCTTATCACACGGATGAGATTGGGCCATGTATGTTTGGTTGGCCTACAATGAACAGGGCATTTAATAAAGAGTTGTGTTTATGTTCAAATGTGTGGATCAATGCTTACTAATGAAGGGCCAAAGGTGTGGCACCTAGGAGGGTGGACCATACAGTCCCACTATGCTTGCACTGGAGGTTTATCTATCCCACAGCTATCTTAACCCATCCCAAAGGTATCCCTGCCCACACCACTGCTATCTTAACCCATCCCACAAGCATGCAAAGGCTTAAACCAATTCTAAAAGTTTCCACCAAGACTATATTACAAAAAAAGAAATGAAGCAAGTGTGTGAATCAAAGATAAACTTTATTGAACAACAAGCTGTAAAACAAAAATGACCCAAGTCAAGTGTCCAAATAAAGTCCAAAGGTAGCCAGCTACCCAGTCTCTGGCACTCTTATTGGTCACTCGGAGGTGTGCCCAGTCTCAGGGGTGAAGGGTCCAGGTGCTGTGGAGGTGGGTGGTGCTGGAGTGCTGGTCTGTATCGTCATTGGGGTGCCTGGCCCCGAGAGGACAACAGGGGACAGTGTGTTGAGGAAGCTCTCAGACAGCTGGCTCAGACCCACGATGCTGAGAGGTCCTTCCTCCATGCCATGGGGTGTCAGCCCCAGTACTGATGACAGATGTACTGAGGCCGGGCTTAGCTGTGGGGTGGAGGAAGGAGTAGTGTAGTGGAGGAGTATAGCTGTCTGGTCTGCAGCTGGGTAAGGACTGGTGTGGGTGGCATCGCTGTCGTCGGTGGCATCATTGGCGTGGGTGGCATCGGTGGCATCAGTGGAACTGGTGGCAACGGTGTCGTCCGATGACTCTGTGCCTGGACTGGGAAGGGCTGCTACCTGTGCTACTGGACCTCCTGGTAGCCGTAGCCCTGGTAGGTGAGGGGCTGTGGGAAGCCTTGGAATGGGAGGGACATCTCCTGGGGTGGAGGAGCAGACCTGGACTGGGTGGGAGCAGGTTCCTCTGGATCTGGAGGGTTGTGAAGCAGCTCGGTGATCTGGTCCTTCACCACCTGTTACTGGGGTTCCTCCATGTTCTTGAGGGTCTGGTTGACATAGGTAAGGAAGGGCTTGCGGTTGGAGGATGAGGAGTCGGTGTGGACCAGCTGAGAGATGAGACCTATACTGGTGCGGATGGTGTCCCTGATCTCCAGCAGGACAGTGTGGCTCTGCCCCTCCTGTCTGGCTCTCTGCCTTTCTGTGGGGGCGGAGCTAGGGGGGGTGGATGCAGCTATGACTGTAGTGGACTCGATGTCTCCTTTCTCCCACCGCACCAGGGAGTCCTCCACGCGCTCCACCACGGTTACAACAGCTGTCCGCGGGTTCTCCGCCATGGCACGCTCCACAGAAACCTGCCTGGAGACAGGGACTGACTCTCAGCTGGAAGAGGACTGGCTCTCAGCAGGCTGCCGGAGAGAGCGGGTAGACAGAGGGGCTCCTGGTGCTCCTCGGTGGCGGATCTCACCCTCCAGGAAGCTGCACCTGGCCATGACATAGGTCTCTCTGTCTGTCAGCTTAACCGTGGCCTGGCCAGATTTCTTCAGGTGCAGCTTCCCGTACCAGGTGTGCATGTGCTTCAACCAGCTGAGGAGCACCTGCGAAGTGTAACCCATACTCTCCGCCCTCTCTCTCCAAGCACCCTGCTTCCTTTTGGTGTCCCTGTACAGCCGGTGTCTATTCCGCCACAGATAGTCATTCTCTCTCAGCCACTCCAGCACCTCATCCTCGTGTTCCTCCTCGATGAAGTATTGCCTCGTCTCCTGTCCCCACGATGCTGAGAGGTCCTTCCTCCATGCCATGGGGTGTCAGCCCCAGTACTGATGACAGATGTACTGAGGCCGGGTTTAGCTGTGGGGTGGAGGAAGGAGTAGTGTAGTGGAGGAGTATAGCTTTCTGGTCTGCAGCTGGATGAGGACTGGTGTGGGTGGCATCGCTGTCGTCACTGGCATCATTGGCATGGGTGGCATCGGTGGCATCAGTGGAACCGGTGGCAACGGTGTCGTCTGATGACTCTGTGCCTGGACTGGGAAGGGCTGCTACCTGTGCTACTGGACCTCCTGGTAGCCGTAGCCCTGGTAGGTGAGGGGCTGTGGGAAGCCTTGGAATGGGAGGGACATCTCCTGGGGTGGAGGAGCAGACCTGGACTGGGTGGGAGCAGGTTCCTCTGGATCTGGAGGGTTGTGAAGCAGCTCGGTGATCTGGTCCTTCACCACCTGTTACTGGGGTTCCTCCATGTTCTTGAGGGTCTGGTTGACATAGGTAAGGAAGGGCTTGCGGTTGGAGGATGAGGAGTCGGTGTGGACCAGCTGAGAGATGAGACTTTCGCTTCTTCCCCATGGTTGTGGGGTTGCTGGTTGGCAGGGAGGCTGGCAGGAAGCCTGGCAGGAAGCCTGGCAGGAAGCCTGGCAGGAAGGCTGGCAGGAAGGCAGGCAGGCAGGCAGGCACCAAGGCTGGCAGGCAGACTGGCTGGCAGGGAGGCTTGAAGGTAGGCTGGCAGCAAGGCTGGCAGGCAGGCAGAGAGCAAGGCTGGCAGGGAGGCTGGCCAGGAGGCTTGGAGGCAGGCTGGCAGGAAGGCTGGCAGCAAGGCTTGCAGGCAGGCATGCAGGCAGGGCAGGCAAGGACTCAATGTATCCTGCAGCATGTCTTTCCTCTGAATGCTGGCCACGTGCGAGCTGCTTCCCTTCATATCCGCATGGCTTACGCAATGCATCCCCCACACATGTGCAATTAATGCCAGGCATCTGTTAGGCTTCCACTGTGCATCCGCTAGGCTTCCGCTCTGCATCCGCTTCATCCGCTGTGCATCTGCTGTGCATCCACTCTTTCCATTCCACGTCCGCTTTGCTGAGCCCCCCCGGAAGCCTTGCGAATGTGCCATCCGCTCCCATCCGCTTCCATCCACTGGGCTTCCATTCCACATCCCCTTTCCATCCGCTCTGTGTCCTCCCCACGTCCGTGTTATCCGCTCCGGTTATGCAAATTTTTTCCCCTTTTTAGGGCGGATAACAACGGATGGAACATTTTGCTCATCCGTTTTGTCTGTTTTGCATCCGTTGGGCAGTGTGACAGGGCCTTTAACAACTCTTAATGCCTTTTTGGCTGTGTAATTACAGTGGGCTCTCGCACTTAGATCATTAGTAATGAGTATTCCAAGGTCCTTTACAGAGCTGGGATCACCAACAAGGTCCTGACTATTCAGCTTGTATTTTATTTTATGATTATTATTATTTTTGCCAATATGTAAGACAGAGCATTTATTTGTTGA
Organism: Laticauda colubrina; assembly: GCA_015471245.1. Lineage (NCBI taxonomy): Eukaryota > Metazoa > Chordata > Lepidosauria > Squamata > Elapidae > Laticauda > Laticauda colubrina. Next base: position 66,300,955 of record BLBF01000007.1, read on the forward strand.
GATTTGAAGTTGCCATTTGTTTGACCATTCTGATACATAGGTGAGGTCTTTTTGAAGTGTAGCGATATTGTCTGTGGTATTGAACAGCTTTACATAATCAGCGAAGAGAATGCAGTTGCTCTTTATATGATTACAAAGGTCATTTATGTGGAGTATGAAGAGAGTTGGTCCTAGAACATTGCCTTGGGGCAATGTTACTTACTATTGACAGGTACAGAATTTGATAGGACGCTCCCAATTTTGACCATTTGTTGTCTGTTTGATAGGAATGCTTCTATCCAGTTATGCAGGTGTCCAGAGATACCAAAAGATTTTAGTTTTAGGAGTTTGTCATGTACCACTGAATCTATGTAGATTGCGTCTATTGTTTTGCCCTTATCGAGTTGTGTAGTCCATATATTTTTGCAGTGTAAGAGCTGCAGATTACAGGATAGTTTTTTTCTGAAACCAAATTGTTTCTTAGAGAGTAGGTTGTTTGTCTTTAAGTGGAGGATAATGGATTGGTTAATAATTGATTCCATGACTTATCAGGTGACGCAGCATAGGGAAATTAGTGTGTAATTTTCAACTAGGCTGGGCTCTCCCTTTTTGAAGATGGGGATGATCGTGGCTTGTGACCATAGTTTTGGCAAGGAGCTGGTCCTGATAGATTTTTCAAAGATTATGCTAAGAGGTTCTGCTGTGGCAGTGGATAGCTTTTTTAAGAAATAGGCGCATATTCTGTCTTGTCCAATAGATAGAGATGGTTTTAGATTGGGTAGTGCTTTTTCAACATTATCTTCTGTAAAATCGATATGTATCAGATCATTGTAGTTTTCTATGGTTTGGCTAGGAAATACTGGGCATGATCCATTGCTGTTTTCAAATACTGAGCCAAAGAATTTATTAAAGATGTTGGCTTTAATAGTGTCATCACTGCAGTCTTTACCATTAGGTCCTATCAGGGGTGGGATGGACCTTGAGTCTTTTACTTTGTTGTTTACAAAATTGTAAAAAGTGTGGGTGAAATTCGTGTGTAGAAGGTTTTCCTCTTGTTTAATGTGATAATTGGTGCATTCAGTCTTTATCTGGTGGCATAAATTTTTGTATTGGCTTTTGAAATTGGCAGCGTGACCAGATTTGTTTTTCCACCAGAGTGATCTCATTTTGGATTGAAGTTTCATTATTGTTATGGGCAATCTGTTTTTTTTTTTGGGGGGGGGGGAATTGTTGTTGGTACCTATAATTTGATGACTCTTTTGACTTCAAGTAAAAATATGTTGTCATGGTCTTCAACAGTATTGCATCCAGTGAATAGAGATTGCCAATCAAGGGATGAGAGATTGTTGTCTATAAGATCATAGTTGACTTTTTTGAAGTTATAATTGGGGATTATGTCATTGTGATGATTTTTGTGTGGGCGTATATTGAGACAAACATCAATCATATTGTGGTCACCGCTGGAAAAGGGTTCTTTCATTTGTATTACATAAATTAAATTCAAACTATTTTAGAAGATGAGATCGAGGCAGTTTAATCTCGTATTGTTGGCAACTATTTGTTCCAGTCCAAGATTTGTAACAGCATCGTAGAAGGTTGTGTGTATGGGTTCAGTTGTACATTCATTTAGGGTCCAGTCAATATGAGGTAGATTGAAGTCACCAAGAAAGATAAAAGCGTGTGGGCAGGATGTTGCCCATGTTAGTAGTGAATTTAGTTTGTTTACATGTTCAGTGTCATAATCATGTGCTTTGTAACATAGTAAGAATCAAAATGTGACATTTAAGATAGTTCACTGATCATGGTCTCAGGAAGAGCAAGCTCCTGGGTTACTTGGGTGACTGCAAAAAAAAAAAAAAATTGCAGATGATACTAATAGCCAACACCCCAAAAGATAAGCTCAGGATCCAAAAAGATATTGACAGGCTTTAACAATGTGCTCTATCCAACAACATGAAATTTAATGTGGAGAAAAGCAAGGGTTTACACTAAGAAAAAACCAAAGGTAACAGATTAGCAAAACTTGGCTCAAAAACATGTGAGAGGGACCTTGGAGTCCTAGTAGACAATCACTTAAATATGACCCAATAGTATGCGGCAGCAGCCAAAAAAACTAATAAAATCTTTGGTTGTATAAACAGAGGCATAGAATCAAAAACACAGGAAGTATTAGTAGCACTTTAAAAATCTTAGTGAAGTCATACCTAGAATTCTGCATCCAGTTTTGGGCACCACATTACAACAAAAAAGTGCAAAGAAGGGCAACTAATATTATTAAAGGTTTGGAGACTAAAACATATGAAGAACAACTGCAGGATTTGGATTTGGCTTGTCTAGATATTTTTTTAGGCTAGTCTAGAGATTCTTCTTTGGACTAGGGGGGACACAATAGCAGTATTCCAGTATTTGAGAGGCTGCCACAAAGAGGAGATGATTAATATATTTTGCAAAGCATCAGAGGGCAGAACAAGAAACAATGGATGGAAACTAATCAAGGAGGGAAGAACCTGGAATTAAGGAGAAATCCAGTGAAAGCAATTAACCAGTGAAACAGCTTGCAGTCAGAAGTTGTAGGTGCTTCATCACTGGATATTTTAAAGAAAATACTGGACAATCACTTGTCTGAAATGGTATAGGGTCTCCTGCTTGAACAGGGGGTTGGACTAGAAGTCCTCCAATGTCCCTTCCAACTTTATTCTGATTTATTGTTGACACAGTGGACAGATAAAAATGATGTACTTTATTTTAAGCAGATATGATAACATAAAACTAAATTTTCAATGAAAGGCAAGTATAAGCAGCAAACATGCATGAGCAGTAGATTGTGAGAATTAAAAAAATGAACTGCTGAAAATGAACTGGAAATGTGTGAGAAAAGAAATCTGAAAGGATTATAAAGAAGGCATCTGTACCTGCCTTTCATCTAGAGTATATGCTGGATTTGCTATCCTTCCTCAAGTTTTTTAGTCATAAACATCAAATGTCATTTATATAGTACAGTGTTCATAAGAGCCATGTTTAATTCCACAGTATTTAAAATTGAGGCAGCTTCTCCCCTTTCCAAATCTCTATCATCTCCTTAACTATCTTTAGTTACTAGAACTATAGACTTTCGGCCTTCTGCATTATCTTTTCCCCATTTCTCAGTCAGAATCTTGATCGCAAAGTCAGGTAAGACTCAAGCATGGATGGGAACTGATAAAACTAATGGCATTGCAACAACTAAAATGAATCAGTGAATGAATGAATCTGTTAAAGCACATGATCTCCATTTTCTTCTTCTACTATAAAGTGTGTTAAAATCCAGTTTCTCTCTGACACAATATGTGAATCATGGCTAAATTATTCAGGGTTTGCAGCTTGTTTGGCTAAGCTATAATAAAGGCAGAACCTCAGGGTAAACTGACTGGCTATATAAATGTAGATCAAACTGTACCTGTAAAATCAAAAGAAAAAGACTTGTTACAATTTCCAACTCTCCCTACCTTTGTGGAGAAACCTACAGGAGATAGTTTCTGTGATTTCCCATTGGCAACAAAATGTCATGAAAAATTACCATCTTCTGGCTGCACTTGCAGTTAAAATATATTTCTGCTACCTACACTTCACTACACATTGTTGTTTTCATCAAATCTGATTCTACTAGCTGTTATTCAAGCAGTAGCATAATAGAGATAAAAATATAACTTGTTTCTTTAGATGGCATTAGTCTTCGGGCAAATTTCTCTTTTTTCAAAATGGCTTAATTTTCTCTCCTAGCTTTCTTTGGATTTTTTCCTGCATATCTGTAATTGTATTACTTGTAATTGGGAAAACGTTCACATTGCATAACAATTTATTAGGCCTAATTGAGAAAACAAAATAATTTACTAGGCCTTTATTAAATTTATTAAGCCTAATCAAGAAAACAAAGTCTATGTACACCAAGGGGTATTGCATACACCTAGGATTGATATAGATGGCATGGATTTTGTTGGTTGAAGCCACTTGTACATTCTATCATCTACTCACTTGCCTTTGCAAATATGATTCTCATGCATGTTTATTCCAGGGGAAATCTAAAGGGATTTGCTGCACGTGTGCACTGCGGTGAAGCCGCATGGTACTCTATTTATTAATATTCTCACTGCTCAATAGTGCTGTGGAAGTAGGCATGCACAGATTATCACTTTGATTATTAAACAGAGATCAAACTCATTGTGGTTGCTCATCTAACTCATTGTGAAGTTAGAAATGTTTGCAATTGTTTGGGAGCAGGCATGGAGTCAAGATTTGTATGTATACATATGGCAAGGGAAGAGTGTTATGAGCCAAGATTCAGAATCTAATTTTAATCTTGAATCCAATGATATTGCTCCAGCTGAGCCTGTGCTTCAGGACTGCCAGTCAGTAAGCCAGGATTGTCATACAGGCTTCAATCAAAACACCAGAACTCAATTGAGGCTCAGCAGTCACAGGCATCTCCTATTTAGCTGGAACAGTTAGATGATGAGGTACAATCACCAAGTCTCAGGTCTAGACACAAATAGAGTCAAGCAGAATCACCAAGTCTCGGGTCTAGGCACGAACAGAGACAAGCAAAGCAACATTTCTCAATGAGGCTCCTCACTAGGCAAAGGATGAGGTCAGCAGACAGATCAATGAGGCTCCTCACTAGGCAAAGGATGAGGTCAGCTCACTTTTCTTGCAGCCTTTGTTGGAAACTTATCTTTCTAAGTTGTGATCCTTTGACTGGCTGATTACCTGATCTGGCTTTCTGTAATTCTTGGAATGTACTTGGACATTGCTTCTTAGATTGTAATCGCACTCTCTGATAGGCATTGAATTACATGCCTACCTGCTGTTATCTATGTCAGCTTCTGAGCAGTGTACTATGTCTGCATGTGTGTGCCTGCAATCTTAAAATAGAACAAAAAGATGGTTGGTTGCTTTCTGCATGGATTTTATTTGATGAACCAGTGAGAGGGAAAGAACAGTGTTGAGGTGGGAGTGGATGGCTTTGAGTTTTTGAAAACTCTGCTAGGAAAACGGGGATTCATATAAACCTAACTACTGTATTCCATGCATAACTTGAGCAAACCACAATCCTGCCACATTACAAATATTATATTTTAAAAACAGCTATAGAGTCACTGATTGGAAAGCTGTTCCTTTTCCATAACAATAATAGTCAATTGTACATAAATGATGGTGGCAATTTCAAAAATGATTTAAAAAAATTTTTTTTGCTATTCATTAAAGCTGATTACTTTTTCTCAGATTTCCATGTGAGCTGTTGTTTTAAAGAATCTGTTCATTTAAAGCTAGCGACTTAAAGCAGGAATAAAAAGCTAGACCCTGAGTGAAATGTAAAGCCCCTGTCACACAGCACAAAGGGATGGAAAGAGGATGAAAAACGGAGAAAAACACTTGCCATCCGTTGGTTAACGCGATGCTTCCGTTCTGTACTCACTGCATCTGTTTTTCATCCTCTCTATCCATCCACCATCTGTCTACTGACATTTCATCTGCTCAAAAAGTTTTGAGCTGCACAAAACTTTTTGAGTGGAAAATGTATCCAACGCGTCCGTTCTGCATCTGCAATGCATACGGGAAACATCCGTTGTACATCTGTTGTCATCCGTTATGCATCCGCTATACCCGCTAGGCATCCGCTGCACATCCGCGCAACTCGCATCCGCTCCAGTGGAAAACGGACATAGGGAGGAAGCGAAACGGATGCAGAACGTACATGCAGCATAAGTAGCACGGACGGAGAAAGGATGAAAGTGGATGAAGCTCGCATACAAAGCATTAAAACGGAAAAAATGTTTGCATAGGGGAGGTATCTCAGATATTTAGGATGTCTGCAGGATGCCTAGAGGATGCAAAAGGACACCGAGCAGAAAACCGATATTTCCTATAAAAAGGGGGAGGAACTCACCTGGATCTCACTTTCAGTCCAGCAGCCCTGTTGTGCAGACCTCTTCAGCCTTCATCTGGCTCTTGCTCTTCCACAGCATCCAGTCATCTCCACCATGGATTGTCACACACTCCTTTTGGTAGCAACCATCGTTCTATAACAGCGCTAAGCCATCTACAGGCTCTTTCACCTGTTCTACGTGAAGAAAAGGAGGCGTCCAAGGAGTGTCTGGGTCCGAAGATGGATTTCCAGAAGAGCAGAGTACGGACTGTATAACAAGCTGATGGTGGAGCTGAGGAACGAGGACACTCGTGCATTCCAGAAATTCATGAGGATGCCGCCAGCCATGTTTGACAAGCGGCCGAGACCCAGGTTGACCAAGCAGAGCACCAACTTTCGGCCCAGCCTGGACCCTGGGCTCAAGGTGGCACTGACGCTGTGCCACCTGGCCTCAGGGACCACCTACAGGAGCATGCAGTACGGCTGGAGGGTACCACACAACACCATCAGCATTGTGGTCAGAGAAGTGATGCAGGCCATCATCAAAGAATACATGGAGGAGCTCCTCCAGTGCCCCTCCACTGAAGAAGGATGGAAGAAAGTTGCAGAGCAGTGGTATCAGAGGTGGAACTTCCCCCACACCATTGGAGCCATAGATGGCAAGCACGTGGCCTGCAAAGCTCTGGCCAAATCACGGTCCACTTATCACAACTACAAGGGCTCCTTCAACATCAACCTCTTCGCTATGGTCGATGCTGACTACAAGTTCATGTACATCGATACTTCAGGCAATGGCTCATGTTCAGATGCCCAGGTATACAACGCCAGTCACCTCAAGGAGGGGCTGGAACGCAACCTCATCATGGGCTTCCCAGATCCAGACCCCCTGCCCAATGGCAATGGGGGATGACGCCTTCTCCCTCAGAACCTACCTCATGAAGCCCTACACTTCCAGATGCCTCACCCGTGAAGAGAGGCTGTCCAGGCCAAGGCGGGTGGTGGAGAACGCCTTTGGCATCCTGGCCAACAGGTTCCAGGTACTTCTCACCAACATGCAGCATCGCCCAGGGTGAAACCTGATAGATACTGTGGATGTGCAAGACCCCAACAGAGCTTCACGTGAAGGGAAGAAGCAGTGCAACCTCCTGAAACATTGGTGCAATTTCCCAGCTGGAGCAGTGGAGTGGCAAGACAGGATGGTAGATGCTTAATAGATGCTTCATTCAGCCTGTCTCATCACACTGATGAGATTGGGCCATGGATGTTGAGTGGCCCTACAATGAACAGGGCATTTAATAAAGAGTTGTGTTTATGTTGAAATGTGTGACTCAATGATTACATTGTTATTGATAATAAAGGGCCAAAGGTGTGGCACCTGGGAGGGTGGACCATACAGTCCCACTATGCTTGCATTGGAGGTTTATCTATCCCACTGCTATCCTTACCTATCCCACAGGTATCCCTGCCTATCCCTGCCTATCCCACAGCTATTACCCATCCCACAGGTATCCCTGCCCATCCCACAGCTATTACCCATCCCACAGGTATCCCTACCCATCCCACAGCTATTACCCATCCCACAGGTATCCCTGCCCATCCCACTGCTATCTTAATCCATCCCACAAGCATGCAAAGGCTTAAACCATTTCTAAAAGTTTCCACCAAGACTTTATTGACGAAAAGAACTGAAGCAAGTGTGTGAAGCAAAGATAATCTTTATTAATAACAAACTGTAAAAGAAAATGACCCAAGTGTCCCAAGCAAAGATAAAGTCATCAGGTAGCAAACCAGTCTCTGGCACTCTTCTCAGTCACTCTGAGACGTGTCCATGGTCTCAGGGGTGAAGGGTCCAGGTCCTTTGGAGTGCTGGTCTGAGGTGCCTGGCCCTGAGAGGACAACTGGTGATGGTGTGTGGAGGAATCTCTCAGACAGCTGGCTCAGTCCTGTGATGTTGAGAGCCCCTTCCTCCATGACATGGGGTGTCAGTCCTAAGACCGATGACAGATGTTCTGAGGCTGGGCTTGGCTGTGGGGTGGAGGAAGGAGGAGTGTAGTGGGGATGTCTGGTCTGCAGGTAAGTGAGGTGAGGCATGGGTGGCATCTGTGGCATGGGTGGCATCTGTGGCGTGGGTGGCATATGTGGTGTGGGTGGCATCTGTGGCAAGGGTGGCATCTGTGGTGTCAGTGGCATCGGTGGCACCGGTGGTTCATACGATGAACCTGTGCCTGGACTGGGAAGGGCTGCCTGTGCTGCTGGAGCTCCTGGTAGCCATAGCCTTGGTAGGTGAGGGCCTGTGGAAAGCCTTGGAAGGGCAGTGACATCACCTGGGGTGGAGGAGCAGACCTGGACTGGATGGGAGCAGGTTCAGCTGGGTCTGGAGGGTTGTGAAGAAGACCGGTGATCCTCTCCTTGATCACCTGGTACTGTGATTCGGACATGTCCATGAAGGTCTGGTTGATGTAGGTGAGGAAGGGCTTGCAGTTTGAGGATGGTATATCCGTGTGTAGCAGCTGAGAGAGGAGATCTATGCTGTTTCTGATGGTGTCCCTGATCTCCAGCAGGACAGTGTGGCTCTGCCCCTCCGGTCTGCCTCTCTGCCTGCTTTCTGTGGAGGTGGAGCTGAGGGTGGATGTGGGTTGGTCTCTGGTGGAAGTGTCCTCTCCCTGCTCCCACTGCGTCAGGGGTTCCTCCACGCGCTCCGCCACGGGGAGTGCACCTGTTGGGGGGGGTCTCCGTCGTGGGATGCTCCACAGATACCTGCCTGGAGACAGGAGCTGACTCTTGGCCAGAAGAGGACTGGCTCTCTGCGGGCTGCCTGAGAGAGAGGGTGGTCAGAGGGGCTGCTCCTCAGTGGTGGATCTCACCCTCCAAGAAGCTGCACTTGGCCATCACGTAGATCTCTCAGTCCGTCAGCTTGACCGCGGCCTGGCCAGATTTCTTGAGGTGCAGCTTCCCGTACCAGATGTGCATGTGCTTCCACCAGCCGAGGAGCACCTCCGAAGTGTAGCCCAGGCTCTCCACCTTCTCTCTCCAAGCAGCCTGCTTCCTTTTGGTGTCTCGATAGAGCCTGTGTCCCTTCCGCCATAGATACTCGTTCTCCCTCAGCCATTCAAGCACCTCATCCTCATGTTCCTCTTCAATGGAGTATTGTCTCCTCTCCCATTTTTGTTCTTGCGTATGCCTCTTCCTACCCCTGGCAGGGCCATCTGGACCCTCTTCAGAGGGGCTTTGAGGTTGTAGGGGCTGCTCCACCACACCACCACCATCAGCAGCAGCAACAACAACAGTAGCAGCAAAAGCAGGTCCAGCAGCACCAGCAGGACCAGCAGGACCAGGATCAGCAGCAGCAGGGTAAGCACCAGCAGCATCAGCAGGACCAGAATGACCAGGATCAGCAGCAGCAGAGTAATCACCAGCAGGACCAGGAGCACCAGCAGCACCAGCAGCACCAGGAGCAGCACCAGCAGAGTAAGCACCAGCAGAAGCACCAGCACCAGGAGCAGCGCCAGCAGAGTAAGCACCAGCAGAAGCACCAGCACCAGCAGCACCAGCAGCACCAGCAGCACCAGCAGGGACAGCCAGACCAGCAGGACCAGGAGCAGCGCCAGCAGAGTAAGCACCAGCAGAAGCACCAGCACCAGGAGCAGCACCAGCAGAGTAAGCACCAGCACCAGGAGCAGTGCCAGCAGAAGCCCCAGCACCAGAAGAATCAGCCCAAGCAGCAGAAGCCCCAGCAGAAGCAGAGTCAGGGCCAGGGGGTGGGATGGTGGCCCTGTCCCTCTTGCCAGGGCTGGCAGCAGATGGCACAAGCTTCCTCTTCTTCCCCATGGTTGTTGGCTGGAGATGTGTCGGGCAGCAGGTCTTTCCTCTGAATGGTGACCTGCTTGCGACCTGCATCCTTTTATATCCACGGGGCTGATGCAATGCATCCTCCCCGCATATGCAGTGAATGCTTTGCATCCTCTAGGCATCTGCTATGCATCTGCTATGCATCCGCTATGCATCCGCTAGGCTTCCGCTCTGCATCCGCTTCATCCGCTCAGCATCCGCTCTGCATCCATTCCTTCCATTGCGTGTCCGCTTCGCTGTCCTCCCCCGGAAGCCATCTGCTTCCATCCGCTTCCATCCACTAGTCTTCCGTGGAGCATCCGCTTTACATCCTGGCTACATCCTCCCCCCATCCGTTCCTTTCCCTTGTTGTCCTCTCTGCTTATGCAAATTCGGGGCACTTTTGAGAGAGGATAACAATGGATGGAAAATTTTCTCGTCCGCTGTGTCCTTTTTACATATTTTTTGCATCCATCGGCCTATGTGATAGGCCCTTTATCATATTGCAAATCAGTCCACAGAGTGGAAATATCAACACATCCATTAAGTGGCCTATCATAAATAAGGAGATTTCCACATGATGTCTGACTTATAATCTCATCTACATTTCATCTGGAAAAGAAATCAAGTTTTGGACTGTATTTTTACTTTTGGGTTGTACTATTGATTATATAAGATAAGCCAGTGTCTTTGAGAGACAATTTCTGAGTTGGACAGATATAGGAAAGTCAGTGGATGTATTTCTGGAACATGTCTATGGAGGTTCTCTGTCATCCAGGTCATGGATATCCCAAAGGTGCTTTTTCAAGATGCAATTGGACTTTCTCTTTGTTTTTTTCCTTTGACTATGTTTTGTTTCTTATCCAAGAAGCTTTTTCAGCTCTGACTGAATTCCATTCTCCACCATCCAGTCAGAGCTGATGAAGCTTCTTGGATGAAGCGAAATGTTTGCAAAAAAAAAAAAAAAAAAACAACCCAGAAAGTTCAGTTGTCCCTTGAAAAAACACCTTTGGGATAATCCTGGGACACTGTCCCTTATCAAATCTCACTCTTTGTATATCCAGAGGCCTCATTGTGCTGCAATCTCTATTCAGTTTGAAGGTTAAGCCCCACTTTATTCAATGGAGCAGGCATCAACTCTTAGGGGGTTGACATGAATGCCACTCTGCTCAGTATTTGTAGTTCAGCTAGAGGTCAATATTTTTTTGGTTTTTTCTCCCTAGAAGGCAAGTTTCAAGGTTCCAACTGATGAACCCAATCAAGCCAGCAAAGTTGAGACAGTCCAATTTCTTTAAGGAAAACTTTATTGGGTACATCATTTTGGTATACATGGAAGCAAAACCAACTCTACCTATTTCCTATGGATTTTTGCATAAATAAATAAGAGATTCTTCCCTCCCCTCATTAGCACAGGTCACATTGTCCAATTAGGTGTTCTGGTTTTGCTATGGCAACTCTGCCAAGTCTTTGCCAAATTTCTGTTGAGATGACCTTGGTTCCTATGGGATGATTTCTTGTTATTGTCTGGGGCTAGCATTCCAAACCTTTCCCTCTGCCCTTACTCTGTGGTAGCTGAGAAACGAGAACATGGCTGCAACAGCATAGGCATATTTAGAAGTTGACAGCAAGGAGTAGAAGAAGATGAATGGAAAGTGAATCTATTAAATGCCATTGAACTAATATACCCAGTTCGCCCAGGTGAAGAGGGAAAGGGAATATCTTGAGGATAAAAATGATTGACTGACTGAAATGCAAACAAGCACTCTAGCATTTTATTACATATTTCACTTTAAACATTTGAGAAGTTTTGAAAATAGCACATCAAAGGAGCTCAACAAGCAAAAAGTGAAAATGAGATTATAATGAAAACAAGCAACAGTTATATACAGTATATGTGGTGGTTTTTATACTGCATAATGGATATTTTTGATTATCTGTTAGTAATTTACAGCACAAAGGACATTACAATTTGTAATGGATTTTTCTACAATGAAATGATACTCATAGCCAATGGCCTTGAAGTGCTGTAAAAGAAAAACCTCAGCCACAGCTTTTAGAGATGACTCATTCCACTCATAGTTGGTTGAAGATTTCTGGAGGCAAAGAAATGTTTGAATCTATTCCAGGATGTAAAACAAGAATTGTAAGCATTATGGAGCTTCATTTTGATCAGAAGGACTGCATGGAGCAATGCAAGGGCAAATGGGTTCTCTCTCATCCATTCATCAGGATTTTTCTATCTCTGTTAGCCTTGCAAATCATAGATACATGCTTAAACATCTAACAACCTACCAACCATCCAACCAATCATAGCAACAATTAGTTCCTGGGGACTCTGGTAATTTAAAGCAATTCCTCAGAGACTTTATTTCCTTATTTATTTCCTTTTTCCTTTACTTCCTTTTTCCAAATATAAGAATAAGATAAAGTACATGTACATAAACAGACAGCTTATATTGCTAAGGCACTTGACATAGCCTGCTACTAGGACTATACTTACCTCCATTAATCTACCTATTTTCATGTAATCTGTCTTTATATAAATTGGAAATGGGGCTTGAACTTCTAGGTTGTTTAACTGAGATTGCTGCTACAAAAGCCTTTGCTGTACAAATAAGGCCAGGTTCAGTATGGACATTTGTTGACATGACTCCATTATATTTGATGCCAGGTTTCAATGTGGTTGGTTCCACCCTTTTTGTTTTTTTGCATGATATCCATAGTTGCCTATATACAGAGCTTTTGACATTTCTGTTTTCTTTTCCAGTTGTAAAGCCAAGCCTGTTGAGTTTCTGCCTACAAACAGTCATTGTCAAGCACCAGGGAAATCATAAGATTCAGGCATTTCAAATGAGCATAAAGAAGTATTGCAAGCTTAAGCTCTCTATAAGAACCTGACCAATTGGTGGTTAAGGGAAATGAGTAGGAGAGAAGAGAAACATTCAAGGTGGACTGGACTTAGATCTCTTGTGACTTTTGCCATGTTTGATCCCTTCCTCGGACTCTTTCTGGTCATCTCCTACAGTCATCAAAGCACAGGAGAGTTGTTAGGTTCAAATGAAAACCAAATGTTCCAGTACAGCCCATAGGTCCATATTTATATTTGCTACTTTGTCTCTCTGCTCCGCTCTACCCCATTTCCAGGTATAGAAACTTCCCAAGCTGGACTTCTGTATAGCACCAGATCAAAATTGCCTATTATTACAAGTTAGGACTTGGCAAATAGATGCATAGCTACTTCATTTGACTGAACTGCAAGTGCCAGTTCTGTCTCATTACATTTAATACATAGTGTGTGTTTGACCCTGTTGTTTTAATTTTAATTTTAATTACATAAAGCATCTTGGAACTCAATTTGGAGAAGGATTATTCTGCCTGGGCTGCAAGTACTTGTACTCAGGGATAGGATCTGACTGGTATAACTACTGGTTCTGCAATTCTGTGTTGCACGCGTGCAATTTACGACCTGCTGAGCAGCACTGCATGCAAGTGTGCAGTGGTTGGAAACGCTTTTTTTTCCCACTGTTTCAACTGCAGCTGTGTTGCGCAAAGCAGCTGTAGTTGAAAAGGCAGGAAATAAAGGTCAGGTAAGAGCCAGGGCAGGCGGGCGGGCCAAAACAGCAGCATAGAACCGGTTCTATGTATGCTCTCTGTCTGCTGCTCTTCAGAACTACTGGTTCTACAGAGGTGGACAGAACTGGTAGAATCCCACCCCTGCTTATACTTTCAGCCAATTCTATCAGACAAAAAAATCCTGCTCCTGGAGCCACTGGATGTGGTTTTCTTCCCTTCCATCTTTCCTCTGTATTCACAAGAAAGGGATTCAGAACCAAAGCAGGAAGGAAGAATATTATTAACCTCCTTCCAACAAATAGATCTAAGCCAGATTTACAATCCTGACAAAAAGAAGGGTGTCCTTTCATCCTCCATGAAATATTTCAAAATTCCTGGCCAGACTCACTGTTAAAAATTAATTCCTCCTGAACTCCAGTGCTCTTCAGGTATTGTTACAAGTGGGGAAAATCTATCTAAATTCATAGTAGGATTTGTAATATAGCAGGGACGACTATGCTAATTCACTACAGTTCAAGCCAGCACCCTCCATGTGTATTATCCACTGAGGCTCTTGACACAAATTTAAATCCACTCTAGCCACCTTCTATATAGAGAGGTGGATGCAATGGGCAGCTCTAGCCCATTCAGCTGCTTTTTCTGCCTCTTCCGGGCTTGTCCTCAGTTTTGATTTGATTTTCTGCCTTTTTCTCTATCAATTCTCATTCAGTCTGGTGAAAGAGTCAGAGAAATAGGAACAAGTTAAGAGAAGGGTGGCGGATTAGAAACTGCTAATGCAATGGTGTCAAACTCATGGCCCATGGGTCAGATGCATCACATGCTGGCCATGCCCACCCCCTGTTTAACAAAGGGGAAAAAAGTTATGATGCATCACATGATGACAACATGTCGTCACAAGTTTGACACCCTTGTGCTAATGGTTAAGGCAGCAGGCTAGAAATTAGAAAACTAAAATGCTAGTCCTGTTAAGGTACAAAAGCCAGCCAGAAGGTGACCTTGGGCCAATCCCTCTCTTTCATCCTAACTCACTTCACAGGGTGGTTGTTGTGAGGAAAATGGGAGGAAGAAGGAAAATTTGGAATGTTCACCACTTTAAATCATGTATAAAAGTAATAAAAGTGGGATATAAATAAAGGTTTGAAAAGTTTTGTGTAACTCTTCTGGATTGCTGTATTAAAATATAATCCATCAATGTTTGAACTAGTAAAAAAGAATGCTGTAGGAAAACAACACTGTTCTAAGACCCAAGACTTATTCTGCCTCAGCAACAAGAACAGTGGATGAGCAGTGCTGTCTTACAGTTTAAAGGGCCTGTCACATAGGCCGACAGATGCAAAACGTATGTAAAAACGACACAGCGGACGAGAAAATTTTCCATCCATTATTATCCGCTCTCAAAAATGCCCCAAATTAGCATAAGCAGAGCGGACAACAACGGAAAGGAACGGACGGGGAGAGGATGTAGCCAGGATATTAAGCGGATGCTCCACGGAAGCCTAGCGGATGGAAGTGGATGAAAGTGGATGGCATATCCACAGGGCTTCGGGGGGAGCACAGCGAAGAAGACATGCAGCAGAAGGAGCAGATGCAGAGCGGATGCCGAGCGGATACAGCGGATACATCACGGACACCTAGCGGATGCATAGCGGATGTCTAGCAGATGCAAAGCGTTCACTGCACATGCGGGGAGGATGCATTGTGTCAGCCCCGCAGATATAAAAGGATGCATCTTGCAAGCAGGTCACCATTCAGAGGAAAGATCTGCTGCCAGACACATCTCCAGCCAACAACCATGGGGAAGAAGAGGAAGCCTGTGCCATCTGCTGCCAGCCCTGGCAAGAGGGAAAGGGTCACCATCCCACCCCCTGGCCCTGACTCTGCTTCTGCTGGGGCTTCTGCTGCTCAGGCTGACTCTTCTGGTGCTGGCGCTTCTGCTGGCGTTGCTCCTGGTGCTGGTGCTTCTGCTGGTGCTTACTCTGCTGCCGCTGCTCCTGGTGCTGGTGCTTCTGCTGGTGCTTACTCTGTGGCGCTGCTCCTGGTGCTGCTGGTGCTGCTGGTGCTTACTCTGCTGCTGCTGATCCTGGTCCTGCTGGTCCTGCTGGTCCTGCTGGTGCTTACTCTGCTGCTGCTGATCCTGGTCCTGCTGGTGCTGCTGGTGCTCCTGGTGCTGCTGGTCCTGCTGGTGCTGTTTTTGCTGCTATTGTTGTTTTTGTTGCTGCTGCTGCTGGTGGTGTGGTGGAGCAGCCCCTAGAACCTCAAAGCCCCTCTGATAAGGGCCTAGATGGCCCTGCCAGAGGAAGGAAGAGGCATATGCGAGAACGGGAGAAGAGGAAATACTCAATCGAAGAGGAACATGAGGATGAGGTGATCGAATGGCTGAGGGAGAACGAGTACCTATGGCAGAAGGGACACAGGCTCCATCGAGACACCAAGAGGAAGCAGGCTGCTTGGAGAGAGAAGGCGGAGAGCCTGGGCTACACTTCGGAGGTCCTCCTCGGGTGGTGGAAGCACATGCACATCTGGTATGGGAAGCTGAAACTCAAGAAATCTGGCCAGGCCACGGTCAAGCTCACCGACCGGGAGACCTACGTGATGGCCAAGTGCAGCTTCTTGGAGAGTGAGATCCGCCACCAAGGAGCAGCCCCTCTGACAACCCTCTCTCTCACATTTCAACATAAACACAACTCTTTATTAAATGCCCTGTTCATTGTAGGGCCACTCAACATACATGGCACAATCTCATCTGTGTGATGAGACAGGCTGAAGGAAGCATCCATTAAGCATCTACCATCCTGTCTTGCCACTCCACTGCTCCAGCTGAGGAGTTGCACCAGTGTTTCAGGAGGTTGCGCTGCTTCTTCCCTTCACGTGAAGCTCTGTTGGGGCCTTGCACATCCGCAGTATCTATCAGGTACACTGGGTACACTGGGTAGCGGGTGCGCATGAGATTGTGCAGGATGCAGCTAGCTTCCACGATGTTCCTCATGGTCTCTGGGCAATGCTGCATGGTGGTGAGAAGTACCTGAAACCTGTTGGCCAGGATGCCAAAGGCGTTCTCCACCACCCGCCTTGCCCTGGACAGCCTGTAGTTGAAGATCCTCTCTTCACGGGTGTGGCATCTGGAAGTGTAGGGCTTCATGAGGTAGGTTCTGAGGGAGAAGGCGTCATCCCCCATGATGAAGTAGGGCACATCTTGTGTGTCATTGGGCAGGGGGTCTGGATCTGGGAAGCCCATGATGAGGTTGCATTCCAGCTCCTCCTTGAGGTGACTGGAGTTGTATACCTGGGCATCTGAAGATGACCCATTGCCTGAAGCATCGATGTACATGAACTTGTAATCAGCATCGACCATGGTGAAGAGGATGATGCTGAAAAAGCCCTTGTAGTTGTGCTAAGTGGACCGTGATTTTGCCAGAGCTTTGCAGGCCACGTGCTTGCCATCTATGGCTCCAACGGTGTGGGGAAAGTTCCACTTCTGATACCACTGCTCTGCAACTTTCTTCCATCCTTTTTCAGTGGAGGGGCACTGGAGGAGCTCCTCCAGGTATTCTTCGATGATGGCCTGCACCACTTCTCTGACCACAATGCTGATGGTGTTGTGTGGCACCCTCCAGTCATACTGCATGCTCCTGTACGTGGTCCCTGAGGCCAGGTGGTGCAGAGTCAGTGCCACTCTCAGCCCAGGGTCCAGGCTGGGCCAGATGTTGGTGTTTGCCTTGGTCAACCTGGGTGTCAGCCGCTCCACAACTTCATCAAACATGGCTGGTGGAATCCTCATGAAGTTCTGGAATGCACGAATGTCTTCATTCCTCAGCTCCACCATCAGCTTGTTATACAGTCCGTACTCGGCTCTTCTCGTGATCCATCTTCGGACCCAGACACCTCTTGGACGCCTCCTTTTCTTTGCGTAGAACAGGTGAAAGAGCCTGTAGATGGCTTCGCACTGTTGTAGAATGATGGTGGCTACCAAAAGGAGTGTGTGATGATCCATGGTGGAGATGACTGGATGCTGTGGAAGAGCAAGAGCAAGAGCAAGGCTGAAGAGGTCTGCACCGCAGGACTGCTGGACTGAAAGTGAGATCTAGGTGATTTCCTCCCCCTTTTTATAGGAAATATAGGTTTTCCGCTAGATGTTCTTTTGCATCCTCTAGGCATCCTGCAGACATCCTAAATATCTGAGATACGTCCCCTATATGAACGGTTTTTCTGTTTTAATGCTTTGTATGCGAGCTGCATCTGCTTTCATCCTTTCTACGTCTGTGCTACTAACGCTGCGTGTCCATTCCACGTCCGTTTCGCTTCCTCCCTGTGTCCGTTTTCTGCTGGAGCAGATGCAAGTTGCGCAGATGCGCAGCGGATGCCTAGCAGATATAGCGGACGCGTAACGGATGACTACAGACGTATAACGGATGTTCCCCATATGCGTAGCGGATATAGAACGGACACGTTGGATACATTTTCCACTCAAAAAGTTTTGTGCAGCTCAAAACTTTTTGAGTGGATGAAATGTCAGTAGACGGATGCTGGACAGATAGAGAGTATGAAAAACGGACGCAGTGAGTACAGAACAGATGCATCGCGTTAACCAACGGATGGCAAGTGTTTCTCTCCATTTTACATCCTCTTTCCATCCTTTGGTGCTGTGTGACAGGGGCTTAAAATAGGAGACATTAAGAAAAGGAAAAAAAATGGTTATCTGATTTCCTTGGGTTTGTTTCCTCTCTGAATGAGCATTCCCAGCCCTTGGGAAAAACAGCCACTTCACTAACAGCTTGTCACACATTCATGCATCTTTCAGTGAAGTGCTAAAAAGCAAAAATCTCAGGCTACAATTCCCTTTCTTTTCCTGAAGCCATCCACAACTTCTAAATTTTGCTCATTATCACCTGTTGAATTTGTTGGATGACAGTTCTGTCAAACCTCCTTCCTAGGCACACTTAAGAAAATTCCTTCTCCATTTTGCATAGGAAAATAACATTTGCATCTTTCAATCACTAGGCACAGTTTTTATATGTTTAAGAAGTTACACTGCCCCATCATTTATGAACCAGATCCAGTTGCACCAATCCTGGATTCTTCCATTTTTCAATAAATTTACAGCATTTATGACTTTCTCTATGTTGTTTTTTCCCTTGGTCTTTACGGTTACGGCTTTGGTTTCATTTTTATTCTTTAACATACCATTACCATGCTGATACAAATATTCAAAATTTCCTCCCTTCATTTTCATCCGAAGTCATCTGTTTTATTTTTACTCCATTGATTCTGCTGGAAGCTCCTTGTTTAGACTTCTTTACCCATTTGCATTACATTTGTTCTGCCTCTTTTCACCCTTCCTTGCTCTTTTTGACTACATCTGTCATTATTCATTTGTTTCTTAACATCTCTTTCTCTTTTCCTTACTTTTTGTAGCAACCATACATTTACATGCATTATTTTTTAATCAAAGTCTCTTTCACCAAGACCTCTTTCCTTACTTTCTATTAGTATATCACCATAAATCTTCACATCATTCTTTTCATTTGGTTCCAGGTATTTTTCACATCTCCTCTTCTTATGTCTATTTTATAGTTATTGAGTTAGGAGATTATTGTAGTTTATCATAATTTTTCACAGAGAAAAAATATGTCTCATTCTGCAGACATTCATCTTTCCCTTTAGTTTCTTTCATATCTTTTCCTTCTAAAATATATAGAACAATGGCCTATCTCACATTGAGGACCTCTGATCACCCGTGTATTTTTCTCTAGTTATTTCAGTAATTCATAATGAAGAATTAAATCAATCATCCTTTCAGGTTTATGTTCATTTCTTTGCCATTCGGACAATATGAATAGACTTATGCTTCAAAGACATATTCATAGCAGACTTTTATCTGAGCAGATACTCACCAATCTGTTCACTCTTGTGCCTTCTAATGGCCTAAGCAATTCTTTTTCTGTACTCCATCATCTCATTCCAACACATATATTTGTGTCATCTATCAGAGGTAATAATTTATCTTTGATTGCATTAATTCAAAAAGTTGCATATTTCCCCCTCAAACTTATAGCTCACTGTTCTGCTATTAATTCTTAAGGAAGCATGCTACTGAGTAAGTTGACCTATGACTTTTATATTCATATGTACCCACAGCAACTAAAGCCCATGTCACACTGCACCAACGGATGCAAAGAGGATGTAAAACGGACAAAAAACCTTGCCATCCGTTGGTTAACGCGATGTACTCACTGCCTCCGTTTTGCTTCCTCTCTATCCGTCCAATATCCGTCTATTGACGTTTCATCCGCTCAGAAAGTTTGAAATGCCCAAAACTTTTGCATGGAAAATGTATCCAATTCATCTGTTCTGCATCCGCTACGCATCCGTTACGCATCCGTTACGCATCCGCTATATCCGCTAGGCATCCACTGTGCATCCGCGCAACTCACATCCGCTCGGACGCAGGAAGGAAGCGGAATGGATGTGGAACAGATGCAGAATGAATGCAGAATGGATGCAGCATGGAAACAAAGCGTTTAAAATGGAAAAAAACGTTCGCAGAGGGGACCTATCTTGGATATTAAGGATGTCTACAGGATGCCTAGAGGATGCCGAGAGGATGCCGAGAGGATGCCGAGAGGATGCAAAGGGAAATCTATACTGCCTATAAAAAAGGGGAGCAACACATCTGGATCTCACTTTCAGAACAGCAGCCCTGTGGTGCGGACCTCTGCAGCCTTCATCTGCCTCTTCCTCTTCCATAGCATCCAGTCATGTCCACCGTGGATCGTAACACGGTCCTTTTGGCAGCCACCATCCTTCTGCAACAGGGTGAAGCCATCTACAGGCTCTGTGAACTCTACTATGGGAAGAAAAAGAGGCGGCCAAGAAGCATCTGGGTATGAAGATGGTTCGCCACAAGAGCAGAGGACGGACTTACAACAAGCTGATGGTGGAGCTCAGGAACGAAGACACTTGGGCATTCCAGAACTTCATGAGGATGCCTTCAGCCATGTTTGACGAAGTTGTGTAGCGGGTGACACCCAGGTTGACCAAGGCAAACACCAACGTCCGGCCCAGCCTAGAACCTGGGCTGAGGGTGGCACTGACTCTGCGCCACCTGGCCTCAGGGACCACCTACAGGAGCATGCAGTATGGCTGGAGGGTGCCACACAACACCATCAGCATTGCGGTCAGAGAAGTGGTGCAGGCCATTATCAAAGAATACAAGGAGGAGCTCCTCCAGTGCCCCTCCACTGAAGAAGGATGGAAGAAAGTTGAAGAGCAGTGGTATCAGAGGTGGAACTTCCCACACACCGTTGGAGCCATCGATGTAAAGCACGTGACCTGCAAAGTGCCAGCCAAGTCAGGGTCCACTTATTTCAACTACAAGGGCTTCTTCAGCATCATCCTCTTTGCTGACTACAAGTTCATGTATATCGATGCTTCAGGCAGCGGCTCATCTTCAGATGCCCAGGTATACAATGCCAGTCACCTCAAGGAGGAGCTGGAACGCAACCTCATCATGGGCTTCCCAGATCCAGAACCCCTGCCCAATGACACACAAGATGTGCCCTACTTCATCGTGGGGGATGACGCCTTCTCCCTCAGAACCTACCTCATGAAGCCCTACACTTCCAGACTCCTCACCTGTGAAGAGAGGATCTTCAACTACAGGCTGTCCAGGGCAAGGCGGGTGGTGGAGAACGCCTTTGGCATCCTGGCCAACAGGTTCCAGGTACTTCTCACCACCATGCAGCATCGCCCAGAGACCGTGAGGAGGATCATGGAAGCTTGCTGCATCCTGCACAATCTCATGTGCACCCGCTACCCAGTCTTGCAGAACAGGCTCGTGGACCTCCAGCAAGGCAGTGGGGACATGGAGCCTGGGGAATGGAGGCAAGGGCAAAACCTGATAGACACTGAGGATGTGCAAGGCCCCAACAGAGCTTCACCTGAAGGGAAGAAGCAGCGCAACCTCCTGAAACACTGGTGCAACTCCCCAGCTGGAGCAGTGGAGTGGCAAGATAGGATGATAGATGATTAATGGGTGCTTCCTTCAGCATGTCTCATCACACTGATGAGATTCGGCCATGTATATTGAGTGGCCCTACAATGAACAGGGCCTTTAATAAAGAGTTGTGTTTATGTTCACATGTGTGGATGATTGATTATATTGTTATTGATAATAAAGGGCCATAGGTGTGGCACCTGGGAGGGTGGACCATACAGTCCCACTATGCTTGCACTGGAGGTTTATCTATCCCACAGCTATTACCCATCCCAAAGTTATCCCTGCCCATTCCACAGCTATCTCAACCCATCTCCCACTGCTATCTTAACCCATCCCACAAGCATGCAAAGGCTTAAACCATTTCTAAAAGTTTCCAGCAAGACTTATTAAAAAAAAGAAATGAAGCAAGTGTGTGAATCAAAAATAGACTTTATTAACAACCAGCTATGAGACAAAAATGAGTCTCTGGCACTCCTCTTGGTCGCTCAGTCTCAGGGGTGAAGGGTCCAGGTGCTGTGGAGGTGGCTGGTGCTGGAGTGCTTGTCATCAGTTCCTCCAGAAGCAGATGCAGCAGAAGCCTCAGTCCCAGAAGAGCAAGCCTGTGCTGCAGAAACCCCAGCAGAACCAGAGTGAGGGCCAGGGGGTGGGATGGTAGCCCTGTCCCTCTTGCAAGGGCTGGCAGCAGATGGCTGAGGCTTGCTTTGCTTCAGCATGGTTGTGGGGTTGCTGGCTGGCAGAGAGGCTGGCAGGAACCAAGGCTGGCAGGAAGGCTTGCAGGGAGGCTGGCACCAAGGCTGGCAGGAAGGCTGGCAGGCAGGCTGGCAGGCAGGCAAGCACCAAGGCTTGCAGGAAGGATGGCAGGGAGGCAGGCACCAAGGCTTGCAGGCAGGCATGAACCAAGGCTTGCAGGCAGGCAGGAAGCAAGGCTGGTAGGCAGACTGGCTGGCAGCAAGGCTGGCAGGTAGGCAGACAGCAAGGCTGGCAGGGAGGCTGGCAGCAAGGCTGGCAGGCAGGCAGACAGCAAGGCTGGCAGGGAGGCTGGCAGCAAGGCTTGCAGGCAGACATGCAGGCAGGACAGGCAAGGCAGTCGATGTGTCTGGAAGCAGGTCTTTCCTCTGAATGGTGATCTGCTTCCGAGCTGCTTCCGTTATATCCGCGGGGCTGATGCAATGCATCCTCCCCGCATGCGCAATTAACGCTCGGCATCCGCTAGGCTTCCGCTGTGCATCCGCTTCATCCGCTGTGCATCCCCTCTGCATCCGCTTCATCCGTTCCACGTCCGCTTTGCAGAGGTCCCCCAGAAGCCTTGCGGATGTGCCATCCGCTCCCATCTGCTTCCATCCGCTGGGCTTCTGTTCTGCATCCGCTTTCCATCCGCCCTGCGACCTCCCCCCGTCCGTGTTATCCGCTCCGGTTATGCAAATTTTTGCCCCTTTTGAGAGCGGATAACAACGGATGGAACATTTTTCTCATCTGTTGTGTCCATTTTGCATCCGTTCGGCAGTGTGACAGGGCCTTTAAATGACACACAATTTAGCCTTTTCATACATTTTCTGATTGTACACCCATTCTGCTGTGCAAGAACAGTCTGTCTTTGTTCAGATCTGTTGTATCCTTCTTCCCTTTTTCAATTTCATAGACTCAATGCATATTTATTTCATGAATTAATTTGAACTTATCATATACTCTAGTAATACAAGCAGCAATTTTGTATGTGCTTCAACACCACCACCTAGGAATACTATACTTCATTATCCTTCATGACTCTGGGCAATTGTGGCCCTCCCAAAACATCTAGTAAGATAAAAAAAAGATATGGACTTGGTTATCAGACTTAGTCTCATCCATGCTTCCATACTAATCGTAAAAACAGTATAGATAAGCTTTTGGCACATTTTGTCAGCACACTGCAAGCACAGCAAAAGCTCAATTTTACCCCAAGTATGTCTGTGCTATTCTATGCAAGCCAGACAGTATAGAGGTTATACAGGTAGTTCTTGACTTACAACAGTTCTCTTGGTGACCATTCAAACTTACAACAGTACTGAAAATTGATTTATGACCATTTTTCACACTTATGACTATTGCAGAATCCCCATGGTCACATGATTTACATTTGGATGCTTGACAACTGACTCATATATACCACAATTGT
>BLBF01000007.1:66336948-66350366 GCA_015471245.1 Laticauda colubrina
TAAAAGTTTCCACCAAGACTTTATTGACAAAAATAAATGAAGCAAATGTGTGAAGCAAAGATAATCTTTATTAATAACAAGCTGTAAAAGAAAAATGACCCAAATCAAGTGTCCAAAGCAAAAATAAAGTCAACAGGTAGCCACCCAATCTCTGGCACATTTCTTGTTCACTCGGAGGCGTGCCCAGTCTTAGGGGTGAAGGGTCCAGGTGCTGTGGAGGTGGCTGCTGCTGGAGTGCTGGTCTGAAGCGCCACTGGTGTGCCTGGCCCCAAGAGGACAACAGGGGATGGTGTATTGAGGAAGCTCTCAGACAGCTGGCTCAGTCCCGTGATGTTGAGAGCCACTTCCTCCATGACATGGGGTGTCAGCCCCAGTACCAATGACAGATGTACTGAGGCCGGGCTTGGCTGTGGGGTGGAGGAAGGAGCAGTGTAGTGAGGCTGGCTGGTCTGCAGCTGGGTGAGGACTGGCATCGGTGGCATCGGTGGCGTGGGTGGCATCTGTGGCGTGGGTGGCATCAGTGGTGTGGGTTGCATCGGTGGCATCAGTGGCACCAGTGGCATCCAATGTACCTGCGCCTCGACTGGGAAGGGCTGCCTGGTCTGCTGGACCTCCTGGTAGCCGTAGCCTTGGTAGGGGAGGGCCTGTGGAAAGCCTTGGAAGGGAAATGACATCACCTGGGGTGGAAGAGCAGGCCTGGACTGGGTAGGAGCAGATTCAGCTGGGTCTGGAGGGTTGTGAAGAAGATCGGTGATCCGGTCCTTAACCAACTGGTACTTGGGTTCCGACATGTTCATGAGGGGTCTAGTTGACATAGGTGAGGAAGGGCTTGTGGTTGGAGGATGGGGCGTCGGTGTGTACCAGCTGAGAGAGGAGATCTACGCTGCTCCTGATGGTGTCTCTTATCTCCAGCAGGACAGCGTGGCTCTGCCCCTCTGGTCTGCCTCTCTGCCTTTCTGTGGAGGTGGAGCTGGGCGTGGATGCGGGTTGGGCTGTGGTGGAAGTGCGGTCTCCTTTCTCCCACTGCGTCAGGGGGTCCTCCACGTGCTCCGCCATGGGTAGTACAGCTGTCTGGGGGGTCTCCGTCGTGGCACGCTCCACAGATACCTGCCTGGAGACAGGAGCTGACTCTTTGCCAGAAGAGGACTGGCTCTCAGCAGGCTGCCTGAGAGAGAGGGTTGTGAGAGGGGCTGCTCCTCGGTGGCGGATCTCACCCTCCAAGAAGCTGCACTTGGCCATCATGTAGGTCTTTCTGCCCGTCAGCTTGACCGCAGCCTGGCCAGATTTCTTGAGATGCAGCTTCCCGTACCAGGTGTGCATGTGCTTCCACCAGCCGAGGAGCACCTCTGAAGTGTAGCCCAGGCTCTCCGCCTTCTCTTTCCAAGCAGCCTGCTTCCTTTTGGTGTCTCGATAGAGCTTGTATCCCTTCCGCGATAGATACTTGTTCTCCCTCAGCCACTCCAGCACCTCCTCCTCGTGTTCCTCTTCTATGGTGTATTGCCTCCTCTCCCGTTCACACATCTGCCTCTTCCTCCCTTTGGCAGGGCCATATGGGCCCTCATCAGAGGGGCTTCAAGGTTGTAGGGGCTGCTCCTCCACACCACCACCAGCAGCAGCAACAACAGTAGCAGCAAAAGCAGGACCAGTAGGACCAGAAGGACCAGGAGGACCAGCAGCAGCAGCACCATCAGGATCAGGAGCAGGACCAGGAGCACCAGCAGGACCAGCAGAACCAGCAGGACCAGGGGCAGCACCAGCAGAGTAAGCACCAGCAGAAGCACCAGCACCAGGAGCAGTACCAGCAGAGTAAGCACCAGCAGAAGCACCAGCAATAGGAGCAGCACCAGCAGAGTAAGCACCAGCAGAAGCACCACCACCAGAAGCAGCATCAGCAGAAGCACTACCACCAGAAGCAGCATCAGCAGAGTAAGCACCAGCAGAAGCACCACCACCAGAAGCAGCATCAGTAGAAGCACCACCTCCAGAAGCAGCATTAGCAGAAGCACCACCTCCAGAAGCAACATCAGCAGAAGCTCCAGCACCAGAAGATTGAGCCCGGGCAGCAGAACCCCCAGCAGAAGCAGAGTCAGGGCCAGGGGGTGGGAGGGTGGCCCTGTCCCTCTTGCCAGGGCTGGCAGCAGATGGCAGAGGCTTCCATTTCTTCCTCATGGTTGTTGGGTTGCTGGCTGTCTGGCTGTCTCTCTGTCTGGCTGGCTGGCAAGCTGTGTCTGGAAGCAGGTCTTTCCTCTGAATGGTGACCTGCTTGCGAGCTGCTTCCCTTTATATCCGCGGGGCTGATGCAATGCATCCTCCCTGCATGCGTAGTGAATGCTAGGCATCCGCTAGACTTCCACTTTGCATCCACTTCATCCACTCTGCATCCACTTCATCCACTCGGCATCCGCTCTGCATCTGCTCTTTCCGTTCCACGTCTGCTTTGCTGTGCTCCCCCAGAAGCCTTGCGGATGTGACAGCCACTCCCATCTGCTTCCATCCGCTAGGCTTCCGTGGAGCATCCGCTTTCCATTCGCCCTATGTCCTCCCCCCGTCCATTCCTTTCTGTGTTGTCCGCTCTGGTTATGCAAATTCGGGGCACTTTTGAGAGCGGATAACAATGAATGGAACATTTTGCTCATCCGCTGTGTCCTTTTTACAAACGTTTTGAGTCCGTCGGCCAGTGTGACAGGGCCTTTAACCATTTTTTCAAAGTTTTCACCAACACTGGTGAAAATGAACCAAGTGTGTGAAGAAAAGGTATATCCATGGTCTCAGCTGTCAAGCGACCAGGAACTGTGGAGTTGGCTGTGGCTGGAGTGCTGGTCTGAGGTGCCATTGGGGTGCTTGGCCCCGAGAGTACAACAGGGGACGGTTGTTCAGGAAGCTCTCAGAGAGCTGACTCAGTCCCGTGAGGTTGAGGGGACCTTCATCAAGGACCTGAGATGTCAGGCACAATACTGATGACAGATTTTCTGTTGATGGGCTTGGCTGTGGGGTGGAGAAAGGAGGAGTGTAGTGGGGCTGTCTGGTCTGCAGATGGGTGAGGTGAGGCATCTGTGGCATGCAATGTATCTTGCCCTGGACTGGGAAGGGCTGCCTCTGCTGTGGGAAGTCCTGGTACTCGTAGCCTTGGTAGGTGATGGGCTGTTGAAAACCGTGGAAGGGCTGTGACATTGCCTGGGGTGGAGGAGCCGTCCTGGAGTGGGTCGGAGCAGGTTCAGCTGGGCCTGGAGGGTGGTGCAGAAGTGCTGTTTTCTTCTCCTTCATCACCTGGTCCTGGGCCTCAGCCAGGTCCATGAGGGTCTGGCTCACTTAGGTGATGAAGGGCTTGTGGTTTGATGATGGTATGTCACTGTGGACCAGCTGAGAGAGAAGATCTGTGCTGCTCTTGATTGTGTCCCTGATCTCCAACAGGACAGTGTGGCTCTGGCCCTCCAGTCTGCCTCTCTGCCTGCTTTCTGTGGAGGTGGAGCTGTGGGTGGGCGTGGGTTGGTCTCTGGCTGCTGCTTCTTCTTGCTCCATTTGAGACAGGGGATCCTTCATGTCCTCCGGCATGGGGAGTGCAGCTGTCGGGGGGGTATCTATCGTGGGGCCCTCCAAAGACACCTGCCTGGACATGGTAGCTGTCTCCTGGCTGGAAGAGGAGTGGCTCTCTGTGGGCTGTCTGAGGGACAGGGTTGACAGAGGGGCTGCTCCTCGGTGGCAGATCTCATCCTCCAGGAAGCTGTACCTGGCCATGACATAGGTCTCCCATTCAGTGAGCTTGACAGTGGCCTGCCCGGATTTCTTCAGGTGCAGCTTGCCATTCCAGGTGTGCATGTGCTTCCACCATCCAAGGAGTACATCTGAAGAGTAGCCCAGGCTCTCTGCCTTCTCTCTCCATGCTCCTGCTTCCTCTTGGTATCGTAATACAGTCTGTGGCCCTTTCTCCACAAGTCCTCATTCTCCCTCAACCATTCCAGCACCTCCTCTTCATGGTCCTCGGAAATGGAATACTGTTTCCTCTCTCCCTTCTCCTTCCCTTGCCTCTTCCTCCCTCTGGCAGGGACTTCAGGGCCTTCAGCTGCAGGGCTTTGAGGGCCTTGGGGCTGGTCCACCACAGCAGCAGCAGTAGCAGCAGCAGCAGCAGCACCAGCAGTAGCACCAGCAGCAGCACCAGCACCACCACCAGCACCACCAGCACCAGCAACACCACCAGCACCACCAGCAGCAGAAGAAGCACCAGCAGCTTCAGAGTCAGTGCCAGGGGGTGGGATGTTGGTTCTGTCCTTCTTGCCAGGGCTGGCAGGAGTAGGCACAGGCTTCCTCTTCTTCCCTGACTGACGAACCATGGTGTTCTTTCAATATGTCTCTGGCAGCAGGTCTTTCCTCCGAAAGGTGACTGCTTGTGAGCTGCATCCTTTTATATCCACGGAGCTGATGTAATTCATCTTCCCCGCATGCGCAGTGAATGCTTTGCATCCGCTATCCATCCGTTATGCATCCGCTTTGCTTCCTATAGGCGTCCATGATGTATCCGCGTCATCCGCTACACATCTGCTCCTTCCGCTACCTGTCTGCTTCGCTATTCTCCCCTGGTAGCCCTGTGGATTTGTCATCTGCTTCCATCCACTGTCATCTGCTAGGCTTCCTACAAACATCCGCTTACCATCCTCGCTTCGTACTACCGCCGTCCGTTCCTTTCCATTCTTTTCCATTCTGTTTATGCAAATTTTCGCCACTTTTGAGAGCGGATAACAATGGATGGAGCCACCCCCAAAATTTTGCTCGTCCGCTGTGTCCTTTTTGCATATGTTTTGCATCCGTCGGCCAGACTGACCTAGCCTTAAATAATTGAACCTCATAAATGACCAAACTGGTCATTAACCCTGTCAGATCCCAACCCTGGGTTAGACTTGGAAATTCATTGTTTAATACTGTGAATATTAATGCCTTAGAAATTCAGTTTTACCTCCCCGTTCCTATGCTATGTATTCAATAAACAGGAAGTTTTTTAGAACTGAAATGATGCTGGATTTTTATTTGGATACTCAAGCTGAATGTTGACATAAACACAGAATCACTACCTACAAGCAAGTATGGAAACAAAAATATATTGCTATACAGAGAACTTTTCAGGGAGTGTACTCTAGGCTTTAAATTTGGAGAAGATATATATTCAACAATCATAATAAAATGTGAGAAACTTGTAGTTTGTAGTACTAGTAGTCTGTTGTAGTTTGAGCAGTTTGTAGTAGCTGCTCTTTTAGGCATGTCAGACTGAGTCTCTGGAAAGCTTCAGCAAAGATAAAGCCTCATGTAAACTGTAACAATTTGATGGAAATTAATTTTTGTATATAATATTAGCTATACTTGTATATCAAGCTGATCAATTCCATAATAAAAGATTTCAATCAATATGCCTTTGAGACAGAGGACAGATGAGTAGGCATATATTACCAGCCTTGGAAGATTTTCAGCTGAAACATCTCACTTTCCATAGAGCAGTGTTTTTTAAACTTGATAAGTTTAAGATGTGTGAACTTCAGTTCCCAGAAGCTGCTTGGAATTGAAGTTCATACATCTTAAACTTGCCAAAATTGAAAAAAAAACACTGTCATAGATGTAGGATTACATTTGTGGTACTGTTATTTTTATTTGTTTGGAAGGCTACCATTTTTGGAATGAACTCAGTGTTGTAGAATAGTTCTGAGAGTACCCTGAATTTTCATACTGTTATAAATAATATTAAAAAATGCAAAGGAAACCATTTTTAGGTTTAATATTGATTATCTTTTTTAGAGAATCACGCTGTGAGCAGGACTCGAACCTGCTCAGGAAAACCCTATTGGATTTCGAGTCCAACGCCTTCACCACTCGGCCATCACAGCTGATTGCATTGAATGGTGAAAATCTGAACTGATGCTTTTGGAAAAAATTGTCTACATTAGATAACTATACAGTTTCAGCAGTGTTTGGCAGCAATCATTAAGGCCCAGTCCCACTGGCTGACAGACGCAAAACGTATTCATAAAGGACACAGCGGATGAGCAAAATTTCAGTGGTGGCTCCATCCGTCATCATCTGCTCCAAAAAGTGGTGAAAATTTGCATAAACAGAACGGAAAAGAATGGACATGGGTAGTATGTAGCGGGGATGTTAAATGGATGTTCATAGGAATCCTAGCGGATGGAACTGGATGGCATCTCCGAAGGGGTTCTGGGGGAGAATTGCAAAGCGGACGCATAGCGGATGAAGCGGATGCATCACGTATGCCTAAAGGAAAGAAAGGGGATGCCGCGCAGATGTATATTGGATGCAAACCGTTCACTGCGCATCTTTTCTATTTCCGTGCTACTAACGCTGTGTAGACGTTCCATGTACCTTTTGTTTCCTCCCTCTTTCCGTTTTCAGCTGCAGTGGATGTGAGTTGCAAGGATGCCCAGAGGATGCAGAGAGGATACAGCAGACGTTTAACGGATGATAAACGGACATAGAACGTTTGTTGCTCGTATCTCACGGATTTACATCGTACATGGCGGAAAGTTCATCCGTTCACAAAGTTTTGTGCAGCTCAAAACTTCTTGTGTGGATAAAATCGCAGTGGACGGATGCTCGACGGATAGAGCATATGAAACACGTACGCAGTGAGTACACAATGGAGGCATAGCATTTTCCAATGGATGGCAAGTTTTTTTTAATGTTTTACATCCTCTTTGCATCTGTAAGTCCAATGGGACAGGGCCTTTAATCTTGAATTGAGAATAATTTGATATATGTAGATATGTGTAGATATGGTAAGTATGAGCTTTCAAACATTGCTGTGAGACACAGAGATCTCGTTAGCTTCATCTATATCAATGATGTAAAATTCATGCATTAAAAATGAATGTTTTGCCACTGATATTTTACAACATGTGTCACATTTCTCTCTCTATATTTCTAAAATGGGTTTTTAGAAATCTGAGGTGTATCAGAAGAAATTCCTTCATTTTTCACTCAAAATGTTTAAATTACCAGCCAATAAAATGAAGTAGTTTGGTATATAAATTTTGTGCACAAGAATACGGGTAGTCCTAGATTTACAGCCACAATTGAGCCCAAAATTTCTGTTCCTCAGTGAAACATTTGTTAAGCGAGTTTCCCCCCACACACACTCTACAACTTTTCTTGTGAAGAAAAGCAAGAAATATGACTAGATTCACTTGTTAAGTGAGTCAGTGCAGTTAGTAAATTAAGTGAATCCGGCTTCCTCATTGATATTGCTTGTTAAAAGGTTATAAAAGGTGATCACATGACTCTAGGACATTGTCATAAGTATGAGTCAGTTGTCAGGCATCTGAATTTTGATCCTGTGACCAAGGGGATGCTGCAACAATTGTTAAGTGTGAAAAAAGTCATGTCACTTTTTTCAGTGCTGATGTAACTGAACAGTCACTAAATGAACTGTTTTAAGTCAAGCACTACCTGTAAATGAAGGATTAGTGCCAGGAGTCTGTTGTGGTTCACTAGCAGCTGGTGCAGACCACAGCAGAGTCAGACACTGGGAAGAACGGGGACCAATCAGGGAGTCTGAAGAAGATTCGGATGAGGGTCCTGTGTCCAATGCAGAGATGGGGTCAGGACCATCTGAGTGTGGGGTGCGACCTTCAGAGCCTTCAGAGTCTGGCAGCAGCAAGGCAGAGGACCCAGAGGAGCTAATGTTCCCAATGTATGTGTGCGCAGAGCTGCTAGAAGGCAAGAGCAGCTGAAACAAAAAGGGTGACTCAGGAGGAAGGCTGGGAGGTCATTGCCCCTCCCATAAGGGATAAAAGTCAGGCCAAGATGATGAAACCTTTGCAGGAAGTAGGGTTGGTTCTGAGTCATCCTGGAAGCTATTTATACTTTGGTTGGTTTTTCTTGTACTTTGGTTGATTTCTTTTCTAGTTAATTGGATACTTATGATTTGGCAGCACTTCACAGAACTGAAAGGTGTGTGCTTATCTTGGTGGACTGTTTGAGCTTAATTCTGGCTGGGAATGTAAACAATTCCCAGTGTTGCAATAAAATAGGTTTTACTTTTAAAACAAGTTTCTGAATAATGACAGTTTACGAAGCCTGGGTCAGAACAGTCTACTTGAACAATTTGGATTCCATATGATACAGCCACAGCAACAAATTAAGCATGGTTGATCTCAGAAGAACTGCAAAGATATGGGGATGATTAGAACTTGGGTATAAAATCAGCAGAAAATCCCAGGAATACAGACTTGAAAGTCAAAAAGTATCTAACTACAAACTCAGTGGCAAGGTCCCTGTTATGTATGGAACTTGATAGGCTCCAAGTTGCCTATTCTGATTGGCTGAAAAGGCTGTTCTTGGATTGGCTATTAGAGAACCAATCTGATTAGCCCGCCAAACGGCGGGAACAATTAAAGTAGTGTCATTGGCCACAAGCCGCAGGCAAACCGCTATATAAAGGGCTGCTGTGGCTTGGGCTGTTGTTCTGTTACCATTGCTTAGTGAGTTTAATAAAAGAGTTTGTTGTTGGAACCCGGTCTCGCGTGCTTCTTTCTGGACGGAACACTGACGACGAGGATGGGATCGTCGTAAAAGAGCGAGAACGAAGCATGTGGTAATCTGAACCGAGTGAGTGAGATGGCCAGTAACAACGCGCCGCCCGCACCATTCAACCCTGATGAGGAGCATTGGGAGTTGTATATCGATCATTTTCTTCTGTTTTTGGAAAGCAATGAACTGCAGGAAATCTCTGTCCAGAGAAAGAGGGCTGTCTTCCTTACACACTGTGGACCAGCCATCTTTAGAATGGCGAAGGCGCTGGCTAAACCCAGAGATGTCAAACAGAAGATTTGGCCCGAGCTGAACAGAATGCTCCGAGCACACTGTGCACCTGTGGTCTCCAACTTGATAAAAAGACACGAGTTCTACAAGAGGGACCAGAAGGAAGATGAAACTGTTGGAGATTTTGTAGCAGCCCTGAGACACATCAGAGGAGCCTGTGAGTTCCAGACCATGGACGAGGCCATGAGGGACCGCGTGGTACTCGGGTTGAAGGACACTACCCTTCAGGGTAAGCTGCTGAATAGACCAAACATAACCATGGCTGAGGCTATTGCGGAAGCAATTGCTGCCGAAGTAGCAAAGAAGTCAGCAGCCACCATACGCCAAATGAATGCGATCCCAGATCTGTCAAACCAAGGCCAGAGAGAAGAAGGCAGAGGGAGGCAAGAAACAGCCCACAGCGACAGCCCACTACGAAGATCTTGAATCCCAGAGCGATACCGAGGATGAAAATAAAGATGTCCATAGACTTCAATCAGACAAGAAATGGTGGGAAAAGAGAACAAACTGGTGGGAGTTTCAGTGTGTGGGATGCGGGGGCAACCACCTGCGAGCGGAATGCAGGTTCCTTGATGTAATCTGCAGGGCTTGTAACAAACGGGAGCACATCGAAAGGATCTGCTGAAACAAAAAGAGCTATAGTCCTAAAAGACATGGCAGCACCCCCCCCCCCCAAGGCATGAAGAAAGACAAGCCGGAAGCAGATGGGACCGAAGCAAAAGAACCAGTGACAGAGAAGAAATGCACCAGACGGTCACCATCGGAAATGCCAGGGCAGAAAATGGTAGGAAGGTCCAGATAGAGGTGAGCATTGAAGGGAAGCCCTGTGAAATGGAAGTCAGCTCAGGGTCTTTCCTATCTATGGTATCCTGGAATACCATCCGGCACCTGATGCTGGACATTAAACAAAAATAATTACAGAAGCAAAGACTGATTTTAAAAGACTACTAGGGAAACCGAATTCCAGTAGTAGGCCTTGGACATTTCCTCATTGAATTTAGGAATCATGCAGAAATCTTGCCTCTGACCATCATGGACTGTGATCGCCCTAGTCTGCTAGGGATCGAATGGTTTGCGCCCCTGGGAATCGGGATGACTGGGATAAACCACATTGCCGCAGCCACTCTCACGACCCTCTCTCTCAGGCAGCCCGCTGAGATGTCGCAACTCCCAACTGGGAGGAGAGCCTACTACAAGAATTCCAAGATGTTTTCAACAGGACCCTCGGCAATTACAAGGGGACCACAATTTCATTTCGCCTAGACCTGAAAATAGCCCCCATCCATTTAAAGGCCAGACGCGTGCCGTTTCATTTAAAGCCAAAAATTGATGAACAACTGAACAAATTAAAAGCTCAAGGGATGTTAGAGCCAATTGACCATGCCAGGTTGGAAACACCCATCGTGACTCCTGTGAAACCAGATGGGTCAGTGCGCATCTGCGGAGACTACAAGGCAACCCTGAACCATGTGCTCCAACAAAGCGCATACCCAGTACCGGTAGTGCAAGATTTACTGTACTCACTAAGGGGAGGAAGAATTTTTGCAAAGCTTGATCTCGCACAGGCATATCAGCAACTACCCATTGACCCCATTACTGCAGAGCACAGACTATTGTGACACATAGAGGGGCATTCAAGTGTAACCATCTCCAGTTCGGCATCAGCGTTGCCCCAGGCTTGTTCCAAAGCCTCATGGAGCGCCTACTAAATTGACTCAAGGGAGTCATCCCTTATTTTGACAACCTTCTGGTCTCAGCAAATAATGCCAACCAACTCGAGAACAGGGAAGTTTTAACAAGATTTAGAGACGCAGGCCTCAAGGTAAAACAGGAGAAATGTAATCTAGCCACCAACGAAGTCGAATTTTGGGGCTATTTAACAGATGAACAAGGCATGCACCCCATTGAAAAAAAGATAAAGGCAATCAAAGATGCATCTAGACCTAGGAACAAAACTGACCTTCAAGCATTCCTAGGTCTCATAAATTTTTACAATGTGTTCCTGCCCCATAAGGCAACCATAGCAGAACCCCTACATCGGCTGCTAGATAAAAAAAACTACCTGGACATGGGGCCACCAGGAACAAGCAGCATTTCAGGGTATCAAAGACCTATTAATGTCGAACACCATTTTAATCCAGTATAGCAATATCCTGCCTTTGACAGTCACCTGTGATGCATCACCTTTTGGGATCAGCGCCATCCTGAGCCACAAGCTACCAGACGGCAGAGAGGCACCGGTCACTTTTTATTCAAAGACACTTTCCAAGTCAGATTGCAATTACTGCCAACTCGACAGAGAAGCCCTCGCAATCATCGCTGGAGTCAAAAGATTCCATGAGTACCTTTATGGTAGAACTTTTTCGATCATCACTGATCACAAGCCACTGTTAGGAATCCTGGCAGGTAACAAGCCAACCCCGAACAGTCTGTCACCTAGAATGATGAGATGGTCTGAATTCCTCGCTGCCTACTCCTACACGCTGATTCATCGCCCCAGAAAAGCCATCACCCATGCCGACGCTCTCAGCCGTTCTGCACTGCCCATTACAGAAGAGGACCCAGCTCCAACCATCTCCACACTTCAACTAGAGACTTGCCCGAAGCTGCCGCTAACTGCAGCGGATGTCGCGAGAGCCACCACAAAAGACCCTTTGACAGCACACATATTGAATTGGGTTGGTAAGGATTGGCCGGAGGAGAACAAAACTGAGACTTTTAAGCCATTTAGCACCCGACAGACCGAACTGTCTATAGAAAAAGGTTGCATATTATGGGGTGACAGGGTGGTGATACCAAATAGTCTCCAGGAAGATGTTCTGTGCATGTTGCACGAGAGGCAACCGGACATAATCAAAATGAAAGCCCTGGCCAGGAGTGACATCTGGTGGCCAGAGCTGGACAAAGACATTGAACGTTGGGTGGCAACATGCCACGACTGTCAAAAATCGAGGTCTACCCCCCCCCTCACAGGCACCAGTCAGAGAATAGCAAACTCTCCGGGGTCCATGGTCTAGACTACATATTGACTTTTCTGGGCCGACAAAAGGCAACACCTTCTTAATAGTTTTGGATGCCTACTCGAACTGGTTAGAAGTCATCCTTATGGTTTCCACAACTACCGAGGCAGTAATGAAACAACTAGACAAACTTTTTGCTACGCATGGACTGCCTGATGTGCTAGTGTCGGATAATGGGCCCCAGTTTACAGTGTTAGCATTCGAACAGTATCTTGCTACCCAGGGTATCCGACATGCTTTAACGGCACCGGCCCATCCAGCTGCAAATGGCAGGGCTGAATGCATGGTTTGGTACACTAAGGAGGGCCTAGATAGAATGAACAAGGGGGACGTACAAGACAAACTAAACTGAGTACTTACCCTACAGCATATTACCCCTAGCAGCACAACCAACAAAAGCCCAGCAGAACTCCTAATGGGTAGGAAATTGTGTTCCTACCTAGACAGACTGCACCCCACTTACACCTGGGACAAACCCCCGAACTCCTCCAGCAAATACCGAACTTTTGAAATTGGTGACCTGGTCTATGCAAGAAACCTCACCAGGGACCCATTGTGGCTTCAAGCCACTATCACCCAAATTACAGCCCCCCAATCTTACTGACTACTCCTAGACGATGGAAGAGAATGGAAGCGGCACATTGGCCAGCTTCGTTCTCGCAATCTCGAATGCAAAAACACACCAGAGTCAAAAATAAATACCGACCAAAAAACAACCAAGGAGGGGGGCGAAATACAAAATAATAGAAAAGGGAGAGACGAACCTCCCATAACAACAAACACTACAAAAAGACTATTAAACAAATCAAAAAGAGCACTCACGGTTAGATGAACCCCAAATAAGAAGTCCAGGAGCAGGAGAATGAAGAGAGGCCTTCTGGGAAGGAGACAGCCAGGCCAGCTCGACCAACCCGGTCAAACTAGGAGGGAGTGGCAGAGCCATCTCAACCAGCCCAAGAGACTCAGGCAGGAGCAGTAAGGCTGACTCACCCTT
Organism: Laticauda colubrina; assembly: GCA_015471245.1. Classification (NCBI taxonomy): domain Eukaryota; kingdom Metazoa; phylum Chordata; class Lepidosauria; order Squamata; family Elapidae; genus Laticauda; species Laticauda colubrina. The sequence goes on from BLBF01000007.1 coordinate 66,349,780, forward strand.
CCAGGAGGTTCCAGGGAGAAGGAACAGAGAGACAGCAATCCCGTCCGAACCACTCGAAGACCACGCCAAGACTGAGCTGCGCAGGTCAACCAGGACTCGAAAAAGCCCCACCTACCTGCAGGACTATGTGACGCACATTAGTTCCCTATTCTGATAAGCTGAAAAGGCCATTTTCGGATTGGCTATTAGAGAACTAATCCGAATAGCCCGCCAAATGGTGGGAACAATTAAAGTAGTGTCATTGGCTACAAGCCGCGAGCAAGCCACTATATAAAGGGTGTTAGGGATAACATTGTTCACCCTAACTGTTTTAGGTGAAATACTAACTATGAATCATAGTTAGTGTATGCAGCTTTAAATGTAAAATAGCAATTGTGGGTGTGGTTATGAAAACCATATAAAAGTAGCAAGGCTACAGCTTGCTCTCTCTCTCTCTGACTTTGATGATCCCTGATTACTGCTTGGAAGCAAGACTGCATTGCTCGAACGGGAGAGACAACAACGGACTGATTTATATGAACTGACAATAGGATATTCTATATGGACTTTGCTAACTGAATATCCCTGAATGGACTGACTATATGGTA
>BLBF01000007.1:66357643-66380384 GCA_015471245.1 Laticauda colubrina
AAGAAGAAGAAGAAGAAGAAGAAGAAGAAGAAGAAGAAGAAGAAGAAGAAGAAGAAGAAGAAGAAGAAGAAGAAGAAGACGCCATGCCACCCAGTCACATGGCCATGCCCACCTAGCCACACCCACAGAACCAGTTGTTAAAAAAATTGAATCTTAAGGCTAGGTCACACCGGCCAACGGATGCAAAACATATGTAAAATGGACTCAGCGGATGAGCAAATTTTCCATCCATTGTTATCCACTCTCAAAAGTGCCCCAAATTTGCATAAACAGAACGGACAACAACAAAAAGGAACGGACGTGGGGAGTATGAAGTGGGGATGTAAAGCGGATGTTCGTAGGAAGCCTAGCGGATGAAAGTGGATGGAAGTGGATGACATATCCACAGGGCTTCCGGGGAAGAACAGCGAAGTGGACGCGTAGTGGAAGAAGTGGATGCATAGCGGATGACGCGGATGCATCATGGACTCCTATAGGATGCAAAGAGGATGCCTAGCAGATGCAAAGTGTTCACTGCGCATGCGGGGAGGATGAATTGCATAAGCTCTGTGGATATAAAAGGATGCAGCTCGCAAGCAGTCACCATTCAGAGGAAAGACCTGCTGCCAGAGACATCTTGAGAGAACACCATGGGGAAGAAGAGGAAGTGCCTACTCCTGCCAGCCCTGGCAAGAAGGACAGAACCACCATCCCACCCCCTGGCACTGACTCTGAAGCTGCTGCTGCTGCTGCTGGTGGTGGTGGTGGTGGTGGTGCTGGTGCTCCTGGTGTTGCTGCTGGTGGTGCTTCTCCTGCTGGTGCTGCTGCTGGTGCTGCTGGTGCTTCTCCTGCTGCTGCTGCTGCTTCTCCTGCTGCTGGTGGTGCTTCTCCTGCTGCTGCTGCTTCTCCTGCTGCTGCTGCTGTGGTGGACTAGCCCCAAGGCCCTCAAAGTCCTGCTGCTGAAGGCCCTGTTGCCCCGGCCAGAGAGAGGAAGAAGCAAGGCAAGGAGAAGGGGGAGAGGAAACAGTATTCCATTTCCGAGGACCATGAGGAGGAGGTGCTGGAATGGCTGAGGGAGAACGAGTACCTGTGGAGGAAGGGCCACAGGCTCTATCATGACACCAAGCGGAAGCAGGCAGCATGGAGACAGAAGGCGGAGAGCCTGGCCTACACTTCAGATGTCCTTCTGGGGTGGTGGAAGCATATGCACACCTGGTATGGCAAGCTGCACCTGAAGAGATCCGGGCAGGCCGCTGTCAAGCTAACTGACCGGGAGACCTATGTCATGGCCAGGTGCAGCTTCCTGGAGGTTGAGATTCGCCACCGAGGAGCAGCCCTCTGTCAACCCTCTCCCTCAGACAGCTCACAGAGAGCCACTCCTCTTTCAACCAGGAGAGAGCTACCGTGTCCAGGCAGGTGTCTTTGGAGGGCCCCATGACAGAGGCACCCCCACACGCACAGCTGCACTCCCCGTGCCACAGGACGTGGAGGATCCCCTGTCTCAGATGGAACAAGAAGAGGCAGCCACCAGAGACCAACCCACACCCACACCCAGCTCCACCTCCACAGAAAGCAGGCAGAGAGGCAGACCGGAGGGACAGAGCCATACTGTCCTCTTGGAGATCAGGGACATAATCAAAGCCAGCACAGATCTCCTCTCCCAGCTGGTCCACTTTGACATACCACCCTCCAACCGCAAGCCCTTCATCACGTACATGGGCCAGACCCTCATGGAGATGCCCGAGGCCCAGTACCAGGCGATGAAGGAGAGGATCACAGCTCTTCTGCACCATCCTCCCAGCCCAGGTGAACCTGCTGCTACCCACTCCAGGTCTGCTCCTCCACCCCAGCCGATGTCACAGCCCTTCCACGGATTTCAGCAGCCCCTCGCCTACCAAGCCTACCACTACCAGGACTACCCACAGCAGAGGCAGCCCTTCCCAGTCCAGACCCAGGTTCCTCAGATGCCACAGACGCCACAGACACCTCAGCTGACCCAGCTGCAGACCAGACAACCCCACTACACTCCTGCTTCCTTCACCCCACAGCCAAGCCCTTCCTCAGAACATCTGTCATCAGTATTGGGCCTCACATCCCAGGTCCTTGAGGAAGTGCCTCTCAACCTCACGGGACTGAGTCAACTCTTTGAGAGCTTCCTGCACACACCATCTCCTGTTGTACTCTCAAGGCCAGGCACCCCAATGGTGCCTCAGACAAAAACTCCAGCAACAGCCACCTCCATAGTCCCTGGCCCCTTTACATCTGAGACCATGGGCACGCCTAAGAGTGACTGAAAAGAGTGCCAGAGACTGAGTTGTTACCTGCTCACCTTATCTTTGCTTAAAGACATTTTACTTGGATCATTTTGCTTTTTAATAAAGTCATACATTTTGTTGTTAATAAAGGTTATCTTTGCTTCATATGCTTGGTTCATTTTTTTTACTTAATAAAGTGTTGGGGAAAACTTTGAAAAAAGGGTTAAGCCTTTGCATGCTTGTGGGATTGATAAGGATAGCTGTGGGATGGATAGCTGTGAGATGGGTAAGGATAGCTGTGGGATTGGTAAGGACAGCTGTGGGATGGATAGCTGTGGGATGGGTAAGGATAGCTGTGGGATGGGTAAGGATAGCTGTGGGATGGATAGCTGTGGGATGGGTAAGGATAGCTGTGGCATAGATAAAACTCCAGTGCAAGCATAGTGGGACTGTATGGTCCACCCTCCCAGCTGCCACATATATGGCCCTTTATTATCAATAACAATGTAATCATTGATCCACACATTTCAACATAAACAAAACTCTTTATTAATGCCCTATTAATTGTAAGTCCACTCAACATACATGGCACAATCTCATCAGTGTGATGAGACAGGCTGAAGGAAGCATCCATTAAGCATCTACAATCCTGTCTTGCCACTCCACTGCTCCAGCTGGGGAGTTGTACCAGTGTTTCAGGAGGTTGCACTGCTTCTTCCCTCCACGTGAAGCTCTGTTGGGGCCTTGCACATTCACAGTGTCTATCAGGTTTCATCCTTGCCTCCATTCACCAGGCTCCATGTCCCCATTGTCTTGTTGATGGTCCACAAGCCTGTTCTGCAATACTGGGTAGCGGGTGTGCATGAGATTGTGCACGATTCAGCAAGCTTCCACGATGCTCCTCACAGTCTGTGGGCAATGCTGCATGGTGGTGAGAAGTATCTGCAACCTGTTGGCCAGGATGCCAAAGGTGTTCTCCACCACCCGCCTTGTCCTGGACAGCCTGTAGTTGAAGATCCTCTCTTCATGGGTGAGGCATTTGGAACTGTAGGGCTTCATGCGGTAGGTTCTGAAGGAGAAGGTGTCATCACCCACGATGAAGTAGGGCACATCTTGTGTGTCGTTGGGTAGGGGGTCTGGATCTGGGAATCCCATGATGAGGTTGCATTCCAGCCCACTCTTTAGGTCACTGGCATTGTGTATCTGGGCATCTGAAGCTGACTCGTTGCCTGAAGCATGAACTTGTAGTCAGCATCAACCATGGCAAAGAGGATGATGCTGAAGAAGCCCTTGTAGTTGAAATAATTGGACCCTATTTGGGTGGAGCTTTGTAGGCCACGTGTTTCCCATCTGTGGCTCCAACGGTGTGGGGAAAGTTCCACCTTTGATATCACTGCTCTGCAACTTTCCTCCTTCTTCAGTGGTGGGGCACTGGAGGAGCTCCTCCATGTATTCTTCGATGATGGCCTGCACCACTCCTCTGACCACAATGGTGATGGTGTTGTGTGGCACCCTCCAGGAGTACTGCATGTTCCTGTACGTGGTCCCAGAGGCCAGGTGGTGCAGAGTCAGTGCCACCTTCAGCCCAGGGTCCAGGCTGCGCTGGAAGTTGGTGTTTGCCTTGGTCAACCTGGGTCTCAGCTGCTCCACAACTTCATCAAATATGGCTGGTGGCATCCTCATGAAGTGCTGGAATGCACGAGGATCTTTATTCCTCAGCTCCACCATCAGCTTGTCATACAGTGCAAACTCCGCTCTTCTCCCGATCCATCGTCGGACCCAGACAGGTCTTGGACGTCTCCTTCTCTTTGCGTTGAAAAGGTAAAACAGTCTGAAGAGGGCTTGGTTCTGGTGTTGAATGATGGCGGCTACCAAAAGAAATGTGCGATGATCCATGGTGGAGATCAATGGATGATGTGGAAGAGCAAGATGAAGTCTGAAGAGGTATGCACCGCAGGCCTGCTGGACTGAAAGTGAGATCCAGGTGATTTCCTCCTTCTTTTTATAGGAAATGTTGGTTTTCCACTAGGTGTCCCTCCACATACTCTAGGCATCCTCCAGACATCCTAAATATCCGAGATACGTCCCATATACGAACGTTTTGTCCGTTTTAATGCTTTTTTTTGAGATGCATCTGCTTTCATCCTTTCTATGTCGGTGCTACTCACGCTGTGTGGACGTTCCACGTACCTTTCGCTTCCTCCCTCTTTCCACTTTCCGCTGGAGCGGATGTGAGTTGCGCGGATGCCCAGAGGATGCTGAGAGGATACATCGGACGTGTAATGGATGACAACGGACGTAGAACTTTTGTTGCCCGTATGTGTCGCAGATGTTGATCGTACGCGGTGGAAAGTTCTTCTGCTCAAAAAGTTTTGTGCAGCTCAAAACTTTTTGAACAGATGAAATTGCAGTAGACGGATGTTTTATGGATAGAGCATATGAAAGACGTACGCAGTGAGTACACAACGGATGCATTGCGTTTTCCAACGGATGGCAAGCTTTTTTGTCCATTTTACATCCTCTTTGCATCCATTGGTTCTGTGTGACAGGGGCTTTATCCCTGAGAGAAAAGTGTAATTATACAGTGGCAACAGTAATAGAAATCAAGTATAGGATAATAGCCAAAAAAAAAAAAAAAAAGCAGTCATACATATATGTTTGTATGTTTCACTTTTGTATTTTGGCTTTTTTCAAAATAAGATATCTGCCAATCCTTACAGAGAGATAAAAATTCAACTGTTCAGTGGTTTTGTGACTTTTGTGAATCAAACTGGATATAGTTTTAGAAAGAATTCCTGCCATCTCCCAGCTTCTTTTCCTTTGTTGTTGCATGTCTCTGTCATTGGCAAGGAACCTTTTAGCTTTATCCTTACCCCTCCCTAATCCCATCTGCTCAAATAATTGCATTTTCGTATGTATCTAAAAACCAACTAGCACCATTTTTTTCTGAGATGAACCAAAACATTTGAGATGCATATGTTTTGGCTATCAGTTCCATGCACATGAGTTGTTATCCATCACAACTGAATATATATGTGTAAGGTTCAGTGGTGGGCTACTGCTTGGTCACACCAGTTTGGACGAACCAGTAGTTGTGATCACTGGCTGGGCCCTCCCACTCACCCCTGCACTATTTTTTCACGCACTCACAACCAGCAAACTGGTTGTTAACTTAGGTGCAGGCCACCTCTGGAAAGGTTGATTTTATTTACTATATGAGAAATGAATTGTGGACTTTTTTTCCCCTTTCTCTTCTCCCCCACTTTTGTTGTAAAATGCAATAAAAATAATAAAATCAGTGGCAAAAAGGGAAAGTTAAGCAGTCCTGTTGACAGCACAGAATGTAAAAAGACATGCCCTAATTCATTTAATCCCATGATAATTTGCCTTTTCCATTAATGAAAGCTTTCTCTGAAGTGAATAGGAAAAAATAAAGTGGAGCCCCTTCTCTTAGATAATCAGAGGATGGGTCACCCATTCTGCAGAGTGGAAAATCAGACAGCTGGGGTCATACTTGTTCAGTAATTATATATCCCACTGCAATTTAGGACTTGTGGGCAATTGAGGGAAATGGGAGCCTTGTGGGCCATTACATTACTTAAATATGGAAGCTTGGGGAACAAAGGCTTGTAGCCTAACTGTATTTTATGACTTCTGGTAATTATTTTTATTTATTGATTGATTAGCCCTTGGGCCATATCAAAGTGCAGAGTTCCAAAAACAAATTATTATTAAAATTTATTGGAATTAAATTAAAATGAAATTGGAATAAAATATGATTTAAAATGAAATTGAAATAAAATATAGGATAAAATGGTAATTAAAAAAAATAAATGTGCCTTTCCCATCCTTGATGATACAGTTTTTTCTGCACCTGAAAACAGAACCTACTTAATTCTTGTAAATACTTTAATGTCTTATGGGGCTTACAAACATGCATTTAACATAACAAAATCTGGATCACGCCAGTATTAAACTGTACAGTGCATAACTAGGTAAGATTGAGGGAACTTCTATTGACAGATCAAAATTAAAATGACCATATTTCTGAGAACCTAAAGCATAGAAGTCAGTCCCAAGTTCACACATTCAACAAACAAATGATCAGCCAATATAATGTGTTTTCTTTCACAATCTAGAATGAAGATTCACATTGTGTTGAATAACAGAATTTTATGAAGGAGAGCTTTATAGCTGAGCCGGGGATTTGAATCAAAACTGTAGAAGCACGGGAAAAAGGAGACTCGAGACCAGCGTAACTTCAGCTCTTTATTAAAATGTATCGACCTGTGCTGGACCTGTGAGCCGCGGCAGCTCTTCTTTTAGAGCTTGCCGGCGGCTCTTACCCAATGACAGCCTTCTGAATCTCCCGCGATCGGCTCGGCCAATCGTGGCAGATTCTTTACTGACCAATCACCATCGTTCTTCCGTCCAATCACAGTGCAGTCCGTCTTAACTAATCAGGTGAGAGTATTACAAGAATGTTAATATGGAACAAAAACCTCTTAAGATTGCATCTCAAAGATTTTACAGATGAAATGCCTCAATATCAAACATGGGAAATTGAAACCTGTTGCAAAGCTTTAAAACAATCCAGCCTTTCTGTAATATACTAGCTTTAAAAAAAAAAATACACTATTATCTATGCTCTATAAAGCAATTAAGTAGAAAAACCCTAAGTAGAACTGATCATACAAAGTTTATGTGCTGGAGTTTATATCATTCATAACTTTATTGTTTACCAGCAGGGATAATACATAGAATCTTTAAGACTTTGAAATAATGAACATTTAGTATATCTATAACTGTTGGAGTAATTATATTAAATTAAATGCAGCTGGCATGAAGAAGTAATCACATTGCAAAATTCATTAAAATAATATAAACAGCTCCAAAGAACTATCAAACAGACATTCTACACAGTGCAGTCATTAAGCCACCAGGCTAGAAACTAGGATACCATGAATTACAATTCTGCCTAAAGTGTGAAATCCAGATGGGTTACTTTGGGTCAGTCACTCTCCTCCCAGTTGTTGCGGGGAAACAAGGAGAAGGAAAATGTATTAGGTATGCTTGCTGTTTTGACTTACTTATAAAGTAATAAAGATAAATTCAATCAATCAATCAATCAATCAAACTAGCAAGAATGAATGCTATAAGAACTCTAGTTACCCTTAGAAGAGATGGAAGCACATATATTTAATGAATAAAAGTGCATATTACATAGCTGTGTACCTACATCTATACCAGGAGTGTCAATCTCCTGACTCACCGGCAGGATGTGTCATGTGCTGGCCCCACCCCTGGCTGGTTTAGCAAAGGGGAAAAAGTCCCTATATGTCACATGATGTTGCCTCTGATCTACACCATTTACACATAAAAGCAAAGAGAAAAAAGCACATTGGCTTCTTTATCATTTTTCTCATTCATTCATTGATATGCTCATCCATCACTTACAAGAGGAAAACCTGAAAGCTTGCATCTTATTTATTTAACAGAGCAAGAAGAATCTATCCACTAACCTAGTTTTCTGTTACTTTATATGATGACTTCTCTTCTGAAGAAGCCACTGGAGCTTTCTTAGAGTCTTCTTACCCCATTGGTTGATTGATGTTCACAACTTCAAATCTAAGTAGCACATGAGTCAGTTAAACATCTAGTACTGTAGTGAAAGAAATGGATGTCAAGAAACTGTGATTTCTTTAAAATCTGTATGTCCTTTGCATTGCACAGTTCCAGTTTGTTCTCTCTCCTTCTGTTAATTGTTACTTTAACATTTCTATATGAGCCCTTTGTATTTTTTAAACCTTTCACTTCCTGTACTCCATATTGCTTCTGGCTGGGTCTACATACCTTTTTCACACTGGGCTCTTCAGAAAAAGAGATTAAAAAGTTAAGTGTACTTCCATGTTTTTTTCTGAATTAAATGTTCATCATAATTGTCTCAGGACTCCATTTTCCTCTGCAATATCCATATTGTAAACAGAACCACCTTTTCTTCGTGTGTGGATATTTTCTTTTTTTCCCCTCATGTGTAGAACTTTCAAAAACTGGACTACAAAGATATGTGAACTGCAATAGATATTTAATATTTGGAATGGAGTGGGTGGGGTGGCATAGAACAAAACAGAATAGAATATAATTCTTTATTGGCCAAATGTGATTGGACATACAAGGAATTTGTGTCCAGTGCATAAGCTCACAGTGTACATATAAACTGTAAGTAATGTCTCACTTCCCAGACACAAACTATTTCAACTCCTTCCCTCAAAACAACGCTATAGAGCATTGCACACCAGAACAACTAGACACAGAACAGTTTTTCCCGAAAGCCATCACTCTGCTAAACAAATAATTTCCTCAACCCTGTTCAACTATTACAAAGTCTGCACTACTATTCCTGTTAATCTTCTCATCACTCCTTATCACCCATTCCCTCCCACTTGTGACTGTATGACTGCAACTTTGTCACTGGTATACTTATGATTTATATTGACTGTTTCCTAGTATGATTGGTTCCTTATTGTATCCTATGACTATCGTTAAGTGTTGTACCTTATGATTCTCAACTCCTGACGAATGTATCTTTTCTTTTATGTATACTGAGAGTATTTAATCCAAGACAAATTCCTTGTGTGTCCAATCACACATGGCCAATAAAGTATTCTATTCTATTCTGTTCTAATTCTATTTTATTCTATTCTATTTATCATAGGTCATAAATCAAAATTACAATCATTAATCATATGTTGCAAACAACAACTGATAAATCATAAGATACCAATAGGACAAGATAGTAGGAAAAATAAGATGAGAAAAGATGAGTAATGCCTATATGATAAATAAAAATAAGTCTGGTGCAACTGCAGACTATCTCAGCATCCAGTGACAGAAACACAATTGTGCTACAAATCAATGTGTTCCCATTTTGCATCATGATTGTGTCACATGCTAATTTGGTTCAGGTTCTACATTATGCTGCAATTGTTACTTCAGTAATATGGCAGTAATATTTTACTAATACAACAAGAGTATTTGAAGCTGTTTTGGGAAGGATCACTGGTACATATCACCTTGGTTTATTAACTTGAATTGACAGATTCTCTGATGGAAAACTTCTTCCCATGGTTTGTTTTTTGTCCAGTTTACTAGGGTGCCAAAATCCAATTGTCATGTAAAACATATAATGTGTCAATCCAGAAAACATATGGATATCATGACCTCTGATTTTCTGATATATTTATATTCAGAAGTTAATCCAGAGAAAGGAAGGGCTTTTTAATCCATATTTCTATACATGAGAGTGTGCCTTTCTTGTCTTTATTCCCTTCTGACTAGGTGTTAATTTTCAGAATATAACTTCTGCTCCTGTATGCTGACTGGATGTAAATTGCTTCAGGGAACCATTTGATTTGCATTCTCCTTTTAATGTTACCATTAGCCTTGATAGCTTTGTTGAGAAGGTTACTGAATCTAATAGTATAATCTCTTGAGACTTTAGACATTCGTGCTTGGCTTATATTTCAGGAGGTTCTCACACTTAGGAAGAATTAACTGAATATTTACTTCAGGTTTTTTTAAAAAGAAACTTTGAAGTGAACATTTATTTCCTTTCTGGAAATATTTAACATTTTTTGCTTTGTTGTTTCCTGTGGATGATCATTCCGATTTTTCCTCCTCAGTAGTTCGTCCTGATTAAATGGGAAAATAGGAGGAAATAAAGCTATATGTTGAAATTATCCTAATTAATTTTTTTCTGCTGCATTTGCTGTGGCTCATATTGCCTAGGAGAATAGAGAATTATAGATTGTGGTGATCTTTAATAAATAACAACTAATACAAACTAATGTCAGAGAGAGAGAAAGGAAAAAGAAAGAGTAAAAAGTGCAAAGGAAGAAAAGGGGAAAAATAAGAAAGAAAAGGAAAACAAAGAAAAATATACAGAGATCATTATGTGTTAGCATACTTACCTGTGATTGCTTGGTCCGTGGCAGTGGGACATTCGACAAGCTGTCACTGGCTGCAGCTGAGAGCAGCCCGACTTTAAAAGGGCTGCTGCTGGTTCTTCATTGAGCAATTCTAGATAGAAATAAAGATGACTGGTTACTATGCTGGCTCCTGGAGTCTCATTCCCATGATTAAACACTGGCAACGAAGATGGGATACTGAGACAAAGGGAACCAGCGGGCACACCAGCAACCCATCAAGATGAAATGGTCAAAAACAACACGCCAGTTGCACTGTTCGATCCAACAACTGAAGACTTGGAATCATGCATCAATCAATTTCTCATGTTCCTCAAAGGGAGCGACCTCAATAATATCTCAGAACACAGGAAGAGAGCCATCTTCCTTACACATTGCAGTCCTACCATATTCAAAATGGCCAAAGCTTTAGCGGCACCCACCGACGTGAAAACGATGGCCTGGCCGGATCTGGAAAGAATAGTGAGGGCTCACTACACACCAATCATATCCTGCCTCATCAAACAACACAAATTTTATCGGCATAACCAAAAAGAAGGTGAGAGCATCGGTGATTTCGTGGCAACCCTGAGAGACATCGCTGGAACATGCAAATTCCTAAACATGGATGAGGTTATGAGAGACTGAGTGGTTTTGGGATTGAGAGATCTAACACTGCAAGGCAGATTATTAATGAAACACAAGATAACATTCAAAGAAACAATAGAAGAGGCCACTGCAGCAGAAGCAACCCAGAAATTGGCGGCTGCCATGCGGAAAATGAATAAAGCGCCATCAGAAACCCCAAAAAACACCACCATGACCCATCACGAGGACATCGAGTCTACATCAGAAGATGAAGAGGAAGATGAGGGGGTAAATCAACTCTGTTTGGAACATAGCAAAAGGGACTGAAACTGAAAAAGGAAAGAATTCCATTGTGCCAATTGTGAGGGGAATCATCCACGTTCAGAGTGCCATTTCCTAGACACAATATGCCAACATTGTGAACAGCGGGGACATATTGCAAGGGCCTGCTGAGCATGGAAAAACTATGTCCCCAGACAAAGATGGAACACACACACACCCGAGATAGGGAGAAACAAACAGGAAGCCATTGGAATCAAGACAACTGAAACAGGCGAGGGAAAGAGACAAGCAACGGAAGAGATGAAACACACCAGACAGTGACCATCGGACACTCAAACACAACAAACACCCAGAAAGTACATGTCCAGGTCACCATAGAAGGCCAGCCTTGCCGGATGGAAGTGGATTCAGGCTCATACTTATGAATTGTATCATGGGACACCATAAAAAGACTGATACCAGACATAAGCTGGGAAGGACTCAAAAGAAAAACACTAATGCTGAAAGATTACCAGAGGAACAAAATCCCTATAGTGGACACCAGACAATTCAGAGTAACATTCAAAAAATACACCAGAGTCCTCCCATTAACTATAGTCGACCAGAATCGACCCAGCCTTTTGGGGTTCAAATGGTTTGCACCATTGGGAATTGAAGTCACAGGAATAAATAGCATCACCAAGACAGATTGGGAAGAGAACCTGATGGAAGAATTCCGAGACGTATTCAATGGAAAGTTGTGCAAGTACCAGGTGTCCCCAATTTCCTTTAACCTAAACCCAACCATAACTACTATAAGATTAAAGGTGAGGTGGGTCCCTTTCACGCTTAAGCCAAAATCGATGACCAATTGGTTAAACTCATTGCACAAGGGATCCCAGAGCCAATTGACCATGCAAAGTGGGAAACCCCAATTGTCACACCAATTAGACCAGATGGATCTGTGTGCATCTGCGGAGACTACAAAGTAACCCTTAACCATGTGCTCCAACAAAGCGCATAACCTGTCCCTTGGGGGGGGGAAATCTTTGTTAAACTAGACCTTGCACAGGCCTACCAACAATTACTAGTTGACCCTGCAACAGCAGAAGCCCAGATGATCAAAACATGGGGAGGGCATTTAAATGCATCAGATTACAATTTGGAGTCAGCATCACCCCAGGGGTATTCCAGAGCTTAATGGAATGTCTATTGCAAGGGATAAAAGGGGTGGTGCCATGCTTTGACAATGTCCTTGTATCAGCCAAGTACAAAGAACAATTGCAGGACCACCTAAGGGAAGTCCTAAGTAAATTCAAGGAGGCAGGACTAAAAGTGAAAAAGGAGAAGTGCCAATTAGCCACCAGCAAGGTTGAATTCCTAGGATATCTCATACACAGTGAAGGATTCCACCCCACAGAGAAAAAAGTCAGAGCTATCAAGGAAAACCCCAGACCCGCGAATAAAACTGATCTGCAAGCTTTCTTAGTGCTCATTAACTTTTATAATATATTCCTACCACAGAAAGCAACTATTGCAGAACCACTACACAGGTTGCTTGACAAGAAAGCAACCTGGGCCTGGGGGCTATGGGAAGAAACGACATTCCAAAAAATAAAAAAAATGATCACATCAGACTGTGTACTAATACAATACAGCGAAACACTCCCCCAAACCCTAACCTGCGATGCATCATCTTTCACCATCGGTGCTTTCTTCAGCCACATATTACCTGGCAGGAAAGAAGCACCCATAGCATTCTACTCAAAAACTCTGTCAAAGCTACAGCCAACTAGACAAAGAGACATTGGCCACTGTCACCGGGATCAAGTGGTTCCACAAGTATATCTGTGGGGGGGGAACTTCACCCTAGTCACAAACCACAAGCCACTTGTTAGGGATAACATTGTTTACCCTAACTGGTTTAGGTGAAATAATAACTATGAATCATAGTTGTGTATGTTAAAGTGTCTGCAGCTTTAACTGTGAAATAGCAGTTAAGGGAGTGGTTATGAAAACACTATAAAAGTAGCAAGTCTACATCTTGCTCACTCTGGCTTTGATGATCCCTGATTACTGCTTGGAATCAAGACTGCATTGCTCGAACGGGAGAGACAACAAAGGACTGATTTGTAAGTGAACTGACATAGGATATTCTACATGGACTTTGCTAACTGAATATCCCTGAATGGACTGACTACTTGATACATGACTATTGGACTGTTATTTGACTATGCCATGAACTTATAATGGAATAAACTATATTCTTGATAGCACAAGCGTATCTGTTATTTTTACTGTATGTTAATAAACATACAAGCTTAGCTCACTCATTTATCTGTGTGCCTATCTGACTAACGCTGCACATTCTGTTTAGCTTGTCTACCTAACCCTGGTTGGGGAACCCAGGCTTAACACTGGTTATGGGCCCAGAGGCTGCAAAGTCAGTTTAACTAGGATACAACAGATTTATGTAAAAAGTGAGAGTTTGTGTTGTTATACATTACAGTAAACAGACAGCTGTGTTTTATTAATTATATTTTTATATCCATATAAGAAAACATGGCACAAGTCAATCTACAAAGTTTGTCCTTTATATCCAAGCTGGATGGAACAAAATATGTATCATGGTCTACAAAATGTAGTCTACTTCTACGAGGAGAAGGTCTGTGGAACATAATTGAAAATCCACCAAACGTAGAAGAATGGGATCCAGAGGATGAGGAAGACAGACTAAAGATAGAAGAATTTATGCATAAAAATCAACAAGCCATTTGCATAACTGTGTTAACCTTAACTGATCAACAGCTTGTTTATATCCACGGAGAGAAAACGGCTGTTGGGTGTTTGCAGAAGCTGAAGAGGATTTATGTTCGAGATAATGTTGGTGCTCACATAAATCTAACACGGAAGCTTTTCAGGACGCATCTCCAAACAAATGGTGATATGCTGAGTCATTTAAAAACTATGCAAAGCATTTTTAAAGAACTGCACGAGAAAGAGCTTATATTCTCTGAACTACACCAAGTTTACATAATTCTATCTTCCCTTGATGAAAGTTATGATAACTACGTAACTTCACTTGAAATTTTGCCAAAGAAAAATATAACTTTAACTGATGTAACTGGCAGATTGATCGAAGAGGCCAGAAGAAGGCTTGAAAGAGATGAATTAAGGAGGAAGCAACCTCAAAAAGAAGATAATGAATCTCCTAGTGCATACGCAATTAAAAAGTGTTTTAATTGTGGAGGAAAAGGACATTTGGCAAGATTTTGTAAAAAGGCAAAGCGCCAGAACGCTGGCCAGAATACTAAAAATCATCAAAAATTAAATAAAAATTTAGAGTTAGCCATGTATACTAACGGAGCTGTAAAAAATAATTTATGGGTGGTTGACAGTGGAGCATCCCATTGTATAACAAATGATAACAAAAATTTTATTAAAATGTCCCAGAGTACACAGCAGATATCGTTAGCCAATGGCTGGAAACTGAAAGCTAAAGGTGAAGGTATAGCATATTGTTCTTTTATAAAAGAAAATGTAAAAATGTTATATGTACCACAACTTAAGTTTAATTTAATTTCAGTTAGAATTTTGGTTAAACTAGGATATGTAGTTTCATTTAAGGGAGATAATTGCATAATTGAAAAAGAAGATAAGAGAATTACTGCATCTTTAAGAGGTGGATTATATGTGTTAAATGATGATGGTTTAAAGGTGGCTAACACAATTTATGAAAATAAGAAACCTCATGACGAATGTATTCACTTGTTACATCGAAGGCTAGGGCATTTAAATTTTAAAATGCTTAAGAAAACTGTTGAATTATCTAAGGGAATAAGTTTGAAATCTTGTAATAAGTATTTGCAATGTAATGCCTGTAATCAAAATAAGAGCAGGGTCATACCGGCTAATAGAGTTGATGGATTTACTACTAAAGAGCCTTTAGAAGTAGTATTTGCTGATTTAATAGGTCCGAAAAAACCAAGTGTTGGAGGAGCTCGCCACATACTAAGTATAATGGACCACTATTCTAGATATGGGTTTTGCTATTTAATGAAGAGCAAAACTGAAACATATCAAAATCTATTTAATTGGATAAAATTTGCAGAAAGAAAAACTAAAAAGAAATTAGTAACTCTCATTACAGATAATGGTACAGAATTTACAAATAATAAAATTCAGAACAGACTAAGAATGTTAGGTATTCAACATAAAATGTCTGCACCATATAGGCCACAACATAATGCCTTTATAGAGAGAAGAGGCCAAACATTACAATCAATGACACGAACTATGATGTCTGATTCAGGATTACCTGACAATTTATGGGGAGAAGCAATAATGTGTGGTAATCATACATTAAATAATGTTGTTAATTCAACAACAGGTGAATTACCATTCACACTGTGGCATGGTACAAAACCTGATTTAAGTTACATGCATACATTTGGAGCACCAGCATGGGTGCATATCCCTACACAACTTAGACACAAAGGACAGCATAGAGCTAAAAGATTATTTTTTGTAGGATATACATCTAATCATAGATCTTATAGATTCTGGGAACCAGGTACATCTAGAGTTTACAACAGTGCTAGTGCAAAATTCCTAGAACATGTAGGATGGAATAGATTAGAGCAAGATTTAAATAATGAAGTAATTATTGAACCCTACAAAAGGCAGAAAGATCAGATTAGCTATAAGAAGAGTCCAATTAAAGAAGAAGTCCACGAAGAGCAAATAGGACCAGAACAAGAGGAAATAGTTGATCATGAAGAGTTACATAATCAAGAAAAATTAATAAATGAAAGTCCACCTGTAAGTCCTATAATACCTAGACGTACTACACGTGTAACTAGACCACCTGATAGGTATCAAGCAAGTATAGTTTGCCAAGTAATTAAAGTTCCAACTAGTGTAGATGAACTTAGGATGTATCCTGCTAAGGATCAAGAGAATTGGCAAAAGGCAATGGAAAAAGAACTAAATTCATTAAAGGTTATGAAAGTGTATGAAGATGCCAAATTATCTCCAGGAGAAAAATCCATTGGGTGCAAATGGATATTTAAAGTAAAAACTGGAAATGATGGGACTGTTACCCATAAAGCTAGGTTAGTAGCTCAAGGATTTAATCAAACTGCATCTGATTACGATGAAGTTTTTGCACCAAGCCTTAAAGCAACATCTTTAAGAGCAGCATTAGTGTGGGCAGCTAAGAAAAACTATGTCATTAACCATTTAGATGTAGAAACTGCTTATCTACATGCACCATTGCAGCACACTATATATTTAAGAAAACCAATTGGTATAAAACACAATAAAGTAAATAGTAATGATTGTTGGAAACTCAAAAAGAGTCTTTACGGGTTGAAACAATCTGGGTTTGAGTGGAACCAATATATTGTGAAAGAGTTAAACAATATAGGTTTTAAATCTGGTTTAGCAGATCCGTGTGTGTTTAAAAGAGAAAATAATGGAACAGTGTCACTATTGTTATTATTTACAGATGATATTGCTTTGATAACTAAGACTAATAATGAAGCTAATGAGATTATATCATTATTAGCCAAAAAGATAAAATTAAAGCATTTAGGTGAAATTAAAAGGTATCTAGGATTGACAATTAATAAAACAAATAATGGTTTTAAGATATCTCAAGAAGATAAAATTTGCCAATTAATTAAAACATTTAAAATGGAACTTTGTAAACTGGCAAAGACTCCAATGAGTCAGGAAGTTTGCCAAACTAATGATCAAAGTCCCAAATTTGATAAGTCCATATATCAATCTTTGATTGGTAGCTTATCATATATAAGCAATTGGTCAAGGCCAGATATAGCTTATAGTGTAAATCAGCTGGCACGTTTTAATTCAGATCCAAAACAATGTCATTGGCAATCATTAAAAAGAATTTTAAGATATCTTAAAGGAACAATGAACCATGCATTGTATATAGAACCAAAGGGTGATTTGAGTCTTAGTGCCTATGCAGATGCAAGTTTTGCAACTGATATAAACACTAGAAAATCAACATCTGGTATGGCTATATTATTTGGTAAGACACTAATATGATGGAGGTCAATCAGACAACAGCATATTAGCTTATCTACGATGGAAGCAGAATTTTCATGTCTATCATTATTATGCACTGACTTAATTTTCTACAAACAGTTGTTGTTGGACATGGGTATAACTGTAAAAGATTCCATTATGGTGTATGAGGATAACCAAGCAGCTATAAAGTTAGCTACTAGTATTGCTGTAAAAACTAGATCAAAACATACTGATTTAAGATATTTAAATGTTAGAGAATCAGTAAAGAATGGAATAATTAAATTGGAATACTGCATGACAGAAGAAAACATTGCAGACCAATTTACAAAAGCTCAAGGAGCAATTAAGTTTAAAGAGAGTTGTGAAAAATATAATTTAAAGATGTAAATGATTCATAGTTATTATTTAACCTAAAAGGGGAGAATGTTAGGGATAACATTGTTTACCCTAACTGGTTTAGGTGAAATAATAACTATGAATCATAGTTGTGTATGTTAAAGTGTCTGCAGCTTTAACTGTGGGATAGTAATTAAGGGAGTGGTTATGAAAACACTATAAAAGTAGCAAGTCTACAGCTTGCTCACTCTGGCTTTGATGATCCCTGATTACTGCTTGGAATCAAGACTGCATTGCTCGAATGGGAGAGACAACAAAGGACTGATTTGTAAGTGAACTGACATAGGATATTCTACATGGACTTTGCTAACTGAATATCCCTGAATGGATTGACTACTTGATACATGACTATTGGACTGTTATTTGACTATGCCATGAACTTATAATGGAATAAACTATATTCTTGATAGCACAAGCGTATCTGTTATTTTTACTGTATGTTAATAAACATACAAGCTTAGCTCACTCATTTATCTGTGTGCCTATCTGACTAACGCTGCACATTCTGTTTAGCTTGTCTACCTAACCCTGGTTGGGGAACCCAGGCTTAACACCACTCCTGGGCATCATCACAGGAAACAAAGCTACACCGAACATACTGTCACCCCAGATGATGAGGTGGTCAGAATTCTTGGCTTCATACAACTACAAATTAATATACTGACCAGGAAAGGACATAAATCATGCAGACATGCTTAGCCATTGCACCCTACCTGACATAGAAGAAGACCCAGCACCAACCACAACAACCCTCCAAATAGAGACATTAGAAAACCTACCAATAACAGCAGCCAACATCACTAGGGAGATGACTAGAGACAAAATCCTGGTGTGCATTTTAAATTGGGTAGGAAAAGGCTGGCCAGAGACTGAGATCAACAAGAATGTCAAACCATTCCAGAACAGACAAACAGAACTCTCAGTGCTGAAGAGGTGCATACTATGGGGGGATGGGGTGGTAATACTGGACATATTAAGGGAAAGCATACTAGAAATACTACATGAGGGACACCCAGGTATTGTAAATATGAAATCCCTGGCAATGAGTTATGTGTGGTGGCCAGGGATGGACAAGGAAATAGTGGACGAAGTGGCAATGTGTAAATGCTGCCAGTAATCTAGGCCAATACCCCCCCCCCACAGCACCAAAATACGAATGGGAAACACCAAGGGGACCTTGGTCAAGATTACACATTGATTTTGCGGGCCCAACCAAAGGACACACATTTCTAATAGTCATAGACACTTACTCCAAATAGCAAGCATCATGCACTCCACCATGACAGAAACCATCATTAGACAGCTCAGGAGACTTTTTGCAAGACATGGCTTGCCGGATTTAATTGTATCCAACAACGGGCCACAATTCATGGCAACACCATTCGAGGGATTTTTGGCACAGCGTGGGATAAGGCATGCACTAACAGCACTGGGACACCCGTCGATGAATGGATGGGTAGAATGTATGGTACGTTACATGACGGAAACATTACAAAAGCTAAGGCCCAGGGACACGCAAGAAAAGATAGATAAACTACAAAACATACAGCACATAACACCCAGTGCCACAATGAATAAAAGCCCAGCTGAATTACTAATGGGGAGGAAAATGAGATCACACCTAGACAGACTACATTCCACATATAACCTAGAAAAACCAGTAGACTCCTCCAGTAAATGCCGCACATTTCAAGCAGGGGACCCAGTATATGCAAAAAAAACCTTATGGGGGAACCCTTGTGGATACCAGAAAAAGTGACGCAATTAAATGGACCCCGTTTTTACAGGGTAGACACCATGGATGGTAGGAGCTGGAAGAGACACATCGACCAGCTCAGATCTAGAGCAATGAAGAATCTAGAGCTGACCAGTTCTGGAGAACCAGTCGCAGAAATTTTGAGTAGTTTGGAGAACCAGCAAATACCACCTCTGTAGATTTTACAGTATCCTTTCCCTATCAAAGCCATGCCAGAACTTGTCATAAAAAAATTGAATCCCATCACTGGGGGAGACCCCTCACACAAATATAACATAACCAGGGAAGAGGGGGGAGATTCCTCAAACATAACCATAGGGGAGGGGGGAGACCCCTTACACAAATATAAATAACCAGAGAAGAAGGGGGAGATCCCTCAAACAGACACAAATAGAGAGGGAGGGGGAGACTCTCCATGAACAAGAACAACCATAGAACAAACCCTGACAACTAGAAACACACAACCCCACTAATTGCAGTTACCCTGATCAGAAAATGCAGGCACGTACCTGAGGCCAAAGAAGAAGGCAGCATTTGGAGGCAGGAACAGGTCCAGGAAGAAAGAGGGAAAATGGCTTCTGGCAGGAGTGGCCTGGCCAACTCAACCAGCCAGGAGATTCCTGGCAGGACCAGCATGGCCGACTCAACCTTCCAGGAGGTTCCAAGAAGAAGGATGGGAGGAACAACAGATCTGTCCGAACAGTCCAGAGACCAACCCGTGACTGAACTGTGCAAGTCCAGTCGCAACCATAAAAGTCCTGCCTACCTTCGTGATTACGTATGGTAGGTGAGGCCAGGATTGGTTAGACTGGACCAGGTAGAGAGGGGTGTTATGTATTAATATATTTACCTGTGATTGGTTGGTCCATGGCAGCAGGAGATCCGATGAGCTTTAAACTGGCTGTAGCCGCGAGCAGCCCGATTGTAAAAGGGCTGCCGCGGGTTCTTCGTTAAGCAGTTCTAGATAGAAATAAAGATGACTGGTAACTACACTGGCTCCTGGAGTCTCATTCCTGTGATTTAACAGAGATGACTTCCAGTCTTCATCACAAATATAAACAAATTTGATAGCTCTTCATCCCCTATAAATTTCCACCCCTTATCTATAAGCAAATCCACATGACATCAACTTTTCAGTCCTGATGTCAGCCAAATGTTATTAAAGTAGTGCCAGAGTTTCATAAAAAGCATGTCTTATTTTGATCAGATAAATCAAATTTATATTCTTTCCTTTTACCTTTGATTTTTTTAAATATTTAGTTCATTCAAATCCTGTCCAATTCTTTCTGCATCACAAAGATTTGAAATGTTAACAAGCCACTTTTCTAAATCCAATAAAAATACATTGTCCAGGTCATTCTCTTGGTTTATCGTTTGTATTTTCCTTTTAATTTTTAAAACTTTGAACAGTTTCTTTTGCATTTCCAGTAATAAGTTCTTATCTGTGTCACTCTCTTGGACTGTCACTTATATTTCCACTTTAAATGCCTTGTCTATCTTGCAGTCCACACATTTTTTAAAAAATCCAATATTTTTAATTCCACTGTTTCTAAATCAGGTAACATTTGTTTCACATCTCTCATTCTTTCGTTAACATTTTAAAAACATAATCTATCTAAAGAAGCAGATACCTTTATTAATATTGTTGATATTGTGAAACTAATTTCAGGTTCCATTCTTTGAAGATTTCCTTGAATATTTAGCATTTATTGTATTTAATGTCATCTTGTACATCCAAATTAAAATCAAAACTAGAGAGGTTTTTTTTCTTTTTAGTTCAAAATCTTATTTAGCTTTTATACATTTGTTTAAAATTCTTTAACGTCTTAAATTTATAATTATTATTTTTTTCAAAAGAGAAGACTCACCAGATGATTTTTCTAAATTGTTGTTCCAAAGATGATTGATAGCCTTAAGATACTTAAATAGTCAATTTTCAAAACTGATTAGGTAAGTGAACAGTGTCCTTTAAAAAACTCGGCCACAATTATGAGCTTAATGATTGATACCTTTGTCTCCTAACACTGAATCTCATGGGAGATCACTGTTCTATGATCTCCTTGCAAGGAACAGTTGTCTGGAGCATATGTGGGTAATCTCCCATCCTCTTCTCTGAAGAATTTCTGAAGAGCTGGTTTTTTTCACCAGTTCTTCTGCCTGCTTCGGTCAATGTCTCTTCTCCACAGAGATGTGTTTAGCTCACAATATCTCCACTAGAAACATTTGGAAGAGATAAATAATTTAAATTAGCATGAAGAAATTTGATAAATAAAAGAACAAATTCAGTTGAGGTCCAAAAGAAACTAATCTCAAAAAGTTTATTTAACACCCCCTCCCCCCAAAACCTAAGCATATGTTTTAGAAGGACCTCAAAAGACATTCAAAAACAAATCTACTAAACAATTCACTGCATACATGGAATAATAATCTTCTAGTTGCAAGTAATATGACATGAATTTGGCTGACTGAAAAAACTTTGACATTTTTATATGATGAAAACTTGCCTGAGCTTGTAGAAGAAATTATTGGTTAAGACCTAATTTATCCTTGCTTATCACACTTGGGGATGACAAATAGTTCCAGAAAAAAGGAAATGGTCTAATTTTTATGTATATGAGAATGTAAAAACTACCCTTGGGAACATGAAATATTGCACTGAAAGACTGTAATTTCATATGAAACTGTCTGGAAAATAAGAATTGGCATGGTCCTCATCTGTTGGAAGCAGCAGAGCTCAAATCTCTTAGCATATATGTGCTATGAATATGGAGAGAGAAGAGCGGTCATCTCCATTTTTTTCTTCCATGTCTTCATAAAAAAGGTCTAAGTCAGGTTTGCATGAAAATGGCCACATACCTTACACTGCAGCATTACGTCTTTCAGGGCTACATAATTTTTTTCAGGTTAAATGCTGTATCTGAATTTTGAGCAGCACATAGAACTAAAGCTTGATTTAATTTAAATGCACTTAAAATAAACCAGATATAAAAATACATTAAATTATAAAACACAATTGGGTTTGTTTAGGGTGGTGCAATGGTCCAAGGTTTTGGGTTGTGTGTCACTGTTTTATCTGAATATCTGTCTAATTCAGTTATGATATAAAGATATAGAACCATTAGAAGAATGCACATCTTTAGATCTTCATGGGGGGAGCTGGATTCCTATCAAATTGGGGGCTGGATTGCAGACAAGGTCTAGCAATCATCAACTTTCCCATTATAGTTGGAAATAATGAATGGTATTTCTCTCAAAATTATAGTTATTTTTAAATATTTGTGTGTGTATACATATATACATATATATATATATGCATACATATACATATATATATATATGCATACATATATATATATATATATATATATATATGTGCTGTTCAGCTTCCTTCGGGTATTATCCCACGTCATTGTAGTTCTGTTAAAGTTGTAGCAACGTTTCAGCAGAATCTCATCTGCCATCATCAGGCTTCTGTATGGATGTGG
>BLBF01000007.1:66393427-66404803 GCA_015471245.1 Laticauda colubrina
TTCTTTCTTTCTTTCTTTCTTTCTTTCTTTCTTTCTTTCTTTCTTTCTTTCTTTCTTTCATCCATCTTCTTTCTTTCATCTTCCTTCTTTAATTCCTTCTTTCTGGTTCATTTCTAGGTCAATTACATCCTCTCCAAATTTCTGGAAATATTATTCTTGAAATATTATTTCTTTGGTTAGGCTACTTTTTTAATCACACAGGTTTTTTTTTTTAATGTGTGTCACTCTTATTTTTCACTGAAATGTAGGTTTTAGTATTTATTCACACCATATGAATAGAGTAACTGAAAATTGACATGTGGACTGATTTCTCTCACATCTCTATAAACAGGTCCTTTTTGATCTCATGGTCAAGGGCAAAGGCATGATTGTGGCTCTCCCTCAAGGTTGTTCTCAGACCTCTTTGCATATACTGGTTATTTAATGTGCTCAGATGGAACAGAGATATTGCTGCTACATGTATTATGCCACCAATTCCTCATTATTTGTGACAGGTGATGAAGTTAGTGGTGTTTAGGTACACTGAATTCCTATGATGTCTCCTTCCCATCTTAATCAGCAGTGAAGACAAGAGTACAACTACAATTGAAATACACAACACTCACAAAAACAGAGGAACCATCTTCATGAAGCCCTTTCAATTAAAGATGAAGAATAATAGATTAAAACCACAATAGTTTCATGTGTTTTCTACAGTATGGTCCAAACAGGGCATGAAAAAAAAAATCTTGCCTGATAAGCCCAGGGAGAACAGATGTAAAGTCTATTGTTTGATGAATTAAGTGAATTTATATGTGAGGTTATGTTGCGTTAACTCAAAATGTTTGCATCTTTGGTTTCTAGATACATCTAGGAAACTCAAATATAACAGCAGCTTAAAAATAATTAGGATGGTGAATAAACTACTTTGTATTTAGAGACTTTGCACAATATTCAAATGTTCAATTGGTTAAATTTAAAAGAAAACCAGGAAGAGTTGATTTAATAAACAGACACAAAGAGAGAGAACACACATTTTAAAAAAGATTTGCATATCCTTGCAGTCTTATAAAACCTTCCGGAATGGGGGTTTATATTTATATTTTTCAATGTTAGGCTCGGCATTTCTTTAAATAGATATGCAGTAAAGATGTTTATCATGTTTAGTCCAGTCCCAAATCATAAAGTGAGCCATTTCAGAATGATTTTGTAACTGCCTAAGGCATATTGAATTCCAGCTATATGGATCAGAATTAAAACTATTTATATACCCAGGATATTCCAGAGGTAAGGGAAAAAAACAGGTTGAATAAATAACAAATTTACTTTTTAACCACATGGAACCTTTTTCTAGGTATACTATGGTCATTTCACTTTGGGAGATAATGATTTGAGATTTGTCAAACAGTTGGATCAAGTATGCTCTATTCTCTTCACTGATTCTACAATTATTTTAACAGAAAACGCTGTAACAAGAATATTTATTTATTTATTTATTTGTTTGTTTGTTTGTTTTTTCATTGAGTCAAGCTATTATAAGATAACAAGTATAAGTATAAACATAGTCATGGATGCATGAAATGGATATATAAAAGAAAAATAAAAAAGAAACAATAGGACAGTGAGGGTAGGCATGTTGGTGTGCTTATGGATGACCCCTACAGACCTCTTAGGAAAGGGGTGAGGTCAATAGTAGACAGTCTAAGGTTTAAGTTTTGGGGGCTTGGGGAAGAAACCACAGAGTCAGGTAGAGTATTCAAGACATTGACCACTCTGTTGCTGAAGTCGTATTTCCTGCAATCAAGTTTGGTGCAGTTTACCTTGAGTTTGTATATTTTGTGTGCTCTTGTGTTGTTATGGTTGAAGCTGAAGTATTCATTGACAAGTAGGACATCGCAATGTATAATTTTACATACCATACTTAGATCGGACCGAAGGTGGTGTAGTTCTAGATTTTTTCTAGATCTAGAATTTCAAGTCTGGTGTCATAAGGTATTCTGCAACGAGTAGAGGAGTGGAGAACTCTTCTTGTGAAATATTTCTGGACTTTCTCAACTGTGTTAATATTAGATACATAATGTGGGTTCCAGGCTGATGAGCTGTATTCAAGTATTGGTCTAGCAAATGTTTTGTATGCTCTCGTTAGTAGTGTGATATCAGAGAAAAGGCTACATGGGATTAGGTTAACAACTCTTAATGCCTTCTTGGCTATGCAGTTACAGTGGGCTCTAGCACTTAAATCATTAGAGATGAGAACTTCAAGGTCCTTGACAGAGTTTGGATCATCAACAAGGTCTTGACTATTCAGCTTGTATTTTATTTTCTGATTTTTTTTTTGCCAATATGTAAGATAAAGCATTTATTTGTTGAGATTTGAAGCTGCCATTTGTTTGACCATTCTGAAACATAGTCGAGGTCTTTTTGAAGGGTAGCAGTAATGTCTGTGGTGTTGAATAGCTTTACATCATCGAAGAGAACACAGTTCCTCTTAATATGATCACAGAGATCATTTATGTACAGTATGAAGATAATTAGTCCAAGAATACTTCCCTGGGGGACACCACTGTTGACAGGTACAGAATTTGATAGGACACTCCCAATTTTGACAATTTGTTGACTGTTTGACAGGAATGCTTCTATCCAGGTATGCATGTATCCAGAGATACTATAAGAATTTAGTTTTAGGAGTAGTTTGTCGTGTACCACTGAATCAAAGGCTTTTCAGAAGTCTACATAGATTGTGTCTATTGCTTTGCCCTGATCGAGTTGTGTAGTCCATATGTTTATGGACAGTGTAAGAGTTGCAGATTACAGGATAGTTTTTTTCTGAAACCAAATTGTTTATTAGAGAGTAGGTTGTTTGTTTCTAAGTGGAGGATAATGGATTGGTTAATAATTGATTCCATGACTTTATAGGTGACGTAGCATAAAGAGATTGGTCTGTAATTTTCAACTAGGCTGGGCTCTCCCTCTTTGAAGATGGGGATGACCATGGCTTGTGACCATAGGTTAAGGCAAGGAGCTGGTCCTGAAAGATTTTTCAAAGATTATGCTTAAAGGTTTGGCTATGGCAGTGGATAGCTTTTTTAAGAAGTAGGCACATATTCCATCCGGTCCAATAGATTGAGATGGCTTTAGATTGCATAGTGCTTTTTCAACATTATCTTCTGTAAAATCGATATGTATTGGATCATTGTAGTTTTCTGTGTTTCAGTTAGGAAATATTGGGCATGATTCATTGCTGTTTACAAGTACAGAGCCAAAGAATGTGTTAAAGATGTTGGCTTAAATGGTGTCATCATTGCAGTCTTTACCATTAGGTCCTATCAGGGGTGGGACAAGATGTTTAATCAGAATTTAGTGATATGAGACTAAGCAGTTGTGAGTTTACTACACTAAACTCCCCCTTTTTCATCTTCCTACAAAACAGCCATAAAGTTTTCTGTTTCATTTTTGATCGATTAAAATCTGTTTTCATATGAAAATTAAATATTTGTGTTTAGCTTTAACAAAAGTTAACAAAAACAGTTGAACTTCAAACCATAGTTAACTTATGACATGTAATAGTGTAAATTAATTTTGGATTGATTTGGGACTATATCAGCAGTGGAATCCTACCTATTCCACTACAGGTTTGGTGATTGTAAATGTACAGCTTTCCAAACACCAGCTGAGGCCTGCAGCGCCACTCAGATGAAAGAATAAAGAAGAGAAAAGCACAGGGGCGGGTGGGAGGACTGATCTTGCACTTTTCTCTTCTTTCTCCTCTCAGCTGATCATCAGAGGCTTTTTTTCCGACCAGTTCAGCCGAACTGGGCCAAACTGGTAGCATACCACCACTAGACTATATTATGTAGAGCAGAGTAACTTGTAGAATTTTAGAGAATCATTCTTACTTTTAATATTATCTTATTTTTTGTCTTTCTGGTCATTTTATCCCCTTATTTTACTGCATTTTATGTTATTGCTTTCATATTAATATGCTGAGTGGATCTTTGTTTATAGTAAAGTAAATTTTTCTGTTTCCTTGATGTGGCTTATAGGCAAAGTTAGCCTCTTCTAAGAATTATGCAATATGTGTTCCTTGGGCAATATTTGTAAGAGATGTTTGACAAATTCATATGTTATCATTATTAAATATATAAGAGATTGTGATTTACAGAAAAATGTTACCATATACAGCAGTCTATCAGCAAGTACTCCATCTTAAACCTACTGATACAATCAAGAAGACATTTTCATTTTCATTCAGCACAGGACAAGAAAGGTAAAGAACAAAATAACAAACAAATAACAAAAAGGGAAAGAAAAAGAGAGGATTTGGGTTTTTACATTATTATTCAGAAGGGAAACAAAAAGGGAATGGAATTAAAAGGAAGAATGAAAAAGCTAAAGAATTACAGTTACTCTGAACACAGAAACAGTGCTGTATTTTGGACAATAGATTAAAATTAAACAAGGCTGTGGATAAAAGGATATGGAAATAAGGGATCACACAAAATAGTACAAACCAGATTTTAAAAAGAGTAGCAGAGCTCATGTAAACCTCTCTCTTTTTCTTTCTGAACAAACCTGTGTTCACAAATGGTAACAAAGCAGTGAAACACAAATAGATGGAATATATTTTGTGCGAATGTAGAATGCCAGTGATCCTAACTACTAATGGAATACCAAACTAATACCAAACTAATGGAATTAGAGTTCGCAATGGATGATTAGGAAAGAGATCCTGAAGTAATAGCAAACACTTTAATGTGTGTATCTGCTCTAAAAAAAGGTCAATATCATTAGGGATAATAAAAAATGTTTTTGAAAATAGCACTTAGACTTACAGTGTTTTACAGCCCTCTCTAAGCAGTTTACAGAGTCAGCATATTGCCCCCAACAATCTGCATCCTCATTTTATTGATCTTAGAAGGATGGAAGACTGAGTCAACTTTGAGCCACTCAGAATTGAACTGCTGGAGTGAACAGTGAGCTAGTCTGCAGTACTGTATTCTAACCACTGTGCAACCATGGCTGACAGAGACACCAATATCATAATGCCCTTATATAAATCAATGGTGCAGCAGCATCAAGAATATTGTTTGCAGTTCTGGTCACCAAACTTTGAGAAGGACATAGTGGAACTAGACGAGGTACAGAGGAGAATAAGTAAGAGGATCAAGGGCTGGAGCAACTTCCTTGTGTGAAAAGTTTGTGACATTGGGAAATAAGGCACATACACATGATAAAGGTATACAAAATTATGCATGGTGTTGATAAAGTGGACAAGCAGAAACTATTTCCCCCTTCCCCAAAATTCTACAATCCAATGTATTGCAAGAATTGATACAGGCAAAAGGTAATATTTTTTACACAATATTTAATTAAACTTTGGAATTTGCTACACAAAATGTGGGGCTGGCTTCCAGCTTATCTGGCTTCAAAAAAGAGTTGGACCAATTCATGGTTGTCACGGGGATTTGGTGGTTATTAGCCTTAATCATAGAGTGACTGCCTCTGAAGACCATCTGCTAGGAGACTGGTAGACTTCCTTGTGCAATTGGCTATTGTGAAAACAGACTAGTGGACTAGATTGGCCAGAGGTCCAACCCAATGGAAGCTGTTTTTAAATAACATTTCTCCAAGTTCTCTGGTAGGGTAGAATTTGTAGAAGTGGTAAAACAAATTGGTCAGCTATTAACATTTACATTTGAAATATTCTCAAACATTCCCACCACACTTGAGCTTTGTCCATAAGTCTATCAAAACAGCTTTTAGATGACTCTAAAATGATTCATAGATGCCTGATATGATTTGATGCTTCACACCTATTCAAAGATTCTCATTAAAAAGATGACTTGACTAAATCTCTTTTAAAACAACTCATTTTTCCTCCAAAACCCTCATACAGCTATAATATTTTGGAATGTTAAGAACTTGAGTGCACCTGTTTCTGCTCGTTACAAACCTACCTTCCTTCTCTTTTTGGAAACACATTCTACTCAAAATCTTGAAATGTAAATTATTATATTCTTTGGAAGGTAGAAAGAAAGGATTTAATAGCCATGTAAATCATACTGCATGTCACCTGTAAATCAGCCATTTGGTACACAGTCATATAACTTTATTATCCTGCCAGAAGGTGATTTTGCTCTTTTCAATACTGCAGAAACTGTTGGATGAGAAGTGAAGCATTTTCAAAGTAAAACAACAAGGAAGCCAAGTTGTCTTTTGAGAGATTGTTGGGGTGGGGGGAGAGAGAGAGAGAGGGAGGGAAAAACATCTTTGTTCTTCCATGTTCATTTTTTGTTCTCTAAATCAAAATACTTGCTTTTCAAGGTACAGGATAGACGGAGTCCACCACAATTATGTGTAGATTCATTAAAAATTTATGAGTACTGTAGTACCGATCATATCTGATAATTGGGAGATGCTAGGATTCAACTACAGAACATTTTTAATTTATTTTATTTATTCATCTGATTTGTCAATCGCTTACAAGATAATAGGTACAAGTATATAAATGAGTAAGAATACAGGAAATAAGTATGATTAAATGGGGACAATCGGACAGGGATGGGAAGCACGATGGTGCACTTATGCCTGCCCCTTACAGACCTCTTAGGAATGGGGTGAGATCAATCGTGGATAGTTTGAGGTTAAAGGAGTTGGAGTTAGAGGATGTAACAACAGAGTCAGGCAGTGCATTCCAGGCATTGACCACTGTGTTTCTGAAGTCCTACTTTCTGCAATCAAGTTTGAAGTGGTTTACATTGAGTTTGTATCTGTTGTGTGCTCTTATATTGTTATGGTTGAAGCTGAAGTAGTCATTGACTGGTAGGACATTATAGCAGATAATTTTGTGTGCTACGCTTAAGTCTAACCATAGGTGGCATAGTTCAAGGTTGTCCAAGCCCAAAATCTCAAGCCTTGTGATATAGGGTATTTTGTTGCGAGCAGAGGAGTGTAGTATTCTTCTAGTGAAATACTTCTGAACTTGCTCAGTTGTATTAATGTCTGATATACAGTGCAGATTCCAGACAGATGAGCTGTATTCGAGTATTGGTCTAGCAAAAGTTTTGTATGCTCCAGTTAGCAATTCGATATTTCTGTAGGAAAAGCTTCATAAGATTAGATTTAAAACTTTTAGTGCCTTTTTGGCAATGCTGTTACAGTGAGCTCTGACACTTAAGTTATTTGATATGATAACTCCAAGGTCCTTGACAGAGTGAGGATCATCAATGAGGTCATATCCATCTAGTTTGTGTTTGGTGCACTGATTTTTTTTACCGATGTGTACAACAGAGCATTTGTTGGTCAAGGTTTGGAGTTGCCAATTGTTTGACCATTGAGACACATAATCAAGATTGCTTTGAAGGACAGGAGCATTGTTGGTGATGTTAAATAGTTTTACATCATCAGCAAAGAGGATGCAGTTGCTTATAAGGTGATCATAAAGGTCATTTATATAGAGTATAAAGAGGGTAGTCCTAGAACTCTGCCTTGGGAGACACTGCTGTTAACTGGAGCAGGGTTTGATATACCACTCCCTATTTTTACTATTTGTTGCCTGTTTGACAGGAACACAATAATCCACTTATGAAGGGATCCAGAAATGCCGTAAGAGTTTAGTTTTAACAATAGTTTGTCATGCACCACTGAATCAAAGTCTTTGCAGAAGTCTATGTAAATTGTGTCTATAGCTTTAGCTTTACTCTGGTCAAGTAGAGTAGTCTATAACCCTAACCCTAACCCTAACCTATGGTCACAAGCCATGGTCATTCCCATCTTCAAAAAGGGAGATCTCAGCCTAATTGAAAATTACAGACCAATCTCCTTATGCTGAGTCACCTGTAAAATCATGGAATCAATTATTAACCAATCCATTATCCTCCACTTAAAGACAAACAACCTACTCTCTAAGAAACAATTTGGTTTCAGAAAAAAACTATCCTATAATCTGCAATTCTTACACTGCAAAAACATATGGACTACACAACTCAGTCAGGGCAAAACAATAGATGCAATCTACATAGACTTCTATAAAGCCTTTGATTCAGTGGTACACGACAAACTACTCCTAAAAATTATAAATTCTTTACTAAATTACTAAATTCTTATAGTATCTCTGGACACATACATAACTGAATAGAAGCATTCCTGTCAAACAGACAACAAATGGTCAAAATTGGGAGTGTCCTATCAAATTCTGTCAATAGTGGCGTCCCCCAAGGCAGTGTACTAGGACCAACTCTCTTCATACTCTACATAAATGACCTCTGTGATCATATTAAGAGCAACTGCATTCTCTTCACTGATGATGTAAAGCTGTTCAATACCACAGACATTACTGCTACCCTTCAAAAAGATCTTGACTATGTATCAGAATGGACAAACAAATGGCAATTTCAAATCTCAACAAAAAAATGCTCTGTCCTACATATTGGCAAAAAAAAAATCAGAAAATAAAATACAAGCTGAATAGTCAAGACCTTGTTGATGATCCAAGCTCTGTAAAGGACCTTGGAATACTCATCTCTAACAATCTAAGTGCTAGAGCCCACTGTAACTACATAGCCAAGAAGGCATTAAGAGTTATTAATCTAATCCCATGTAGCCTTTTCTCTGGTAATATCACACTACTAATGAGAGCATACAAAACATTTGCTGGACAGCTCATCAGTCTGGAATACATCGAATACAGCTCATCAGTCTGGAACCCACATTACGTATCTGATATTAACACAGTTGAGAAGGTCAGAAATATTTCACAAGTTCTCCATTCCTCTACTCATTGTAGAATACCTTATGCCACCAGACTTGAAATTCTAGACCTAGAAAACCTTGAATTACACCGTCTTTGGTCTGATCTAAGTATCATGTATAAAATCATACATTGCAATGACTTACCTGTCAATGAATACTTCAGCTTCAACCATAACAACACAAGAGCACACAATAGATACAAACTCAAGGTTAACCACATCAAACTTGATTGCAGGAAATATGACTTTGGCAACAGAGTGGTCAAGGTCTGGAATACTCTACCTGATTCTGTGGTTTCTTCCCCAAACCCCAATAAGTTTAATTTTAGACTGTCTACTATTGACCTCACCCCTTTCTTAAGAGGTCTGTAGGGGTTGTCGATAAGCGCATCAACATGCCTACTGTCCCTGTTCTATTGTTTCTTTTATTTTTCTTTTATGTATCCATTTCATGTATTCATAACTATGTATATATTTATAACTATTATCTTGTAAGTGATTGACAAATCAAAAAATAAACAAATAAATTGAAATACTGAAGCACTGACATAGATCAGGGTGTCAAACTCAATTTCATTGAAGGCCTCATCAGGTTGTGTTTGATCTTGGGGGACCGGGGTGGGCATGGCCAGCTCAACATCACTTATGTTGGGGGCACAAGTGGTGGCCCAAGTGCTCTGCCAGTGAAAACGGGATACCAAGCTCTGTTTGCAGATGCGATGGCTTCCTTCAATACCCTGCCAGTGAAAACAGAGCTCAGGAGATCTGTGAGTGAAAATGGAGCTCAGGCAGGCTGCACAAGCTCCGATATTCACTGGCAGAGGCACTGCAGGCAGGTCTGTTGCTTTTTCCAGGGCAATCCTGAGGGCCAGATCTAAGTACATTGTGGGCGGGATCTGTTCCCCATACCTTAAGTTTGACACCCCTGACATAGATCATGGAATTGTGGTCAAGGAAATATGTCATCATACAAATAAGTGGAACAAAGACCCTGTGTTTTTTTCTTAATTACTAAAATATAATGCAATGTATAAAAGTAGCATCATTTATGAAAATGAAAAAAAAAAAAACAGCCTTGAAAACTTAAGAGGAGAAGCTATATATGAGGAAGACATTTCCATATTTCTTCAACAGTTCATCTTCCAATAAGATGGGATTTTGAATCTCATTCAAATCTCATTTCTACATTATAGCCTGTCTTTACAATATTTAATTTCATGATTTTTAAAAAAATAAATTCAAATTTTCAGCTACAATGAAAGCCATGATGATACATTTTTGCACATGGAATAAGTAAAATATATTTTTCTGTCTTTTTTTTGCCCAGAAATTCAACATGACATTTAGAGAAATATAAGAAAAGAAGCTGTCTGCATTCTGGTCCACCTAAGATGTTCAAATCAGATCAGTTACCTAAAAAAATTGCTGCATATAAAATACATAACCTTTTTTTTAAAAAAAATATATATTGTATCTTTTCTTTGCTTCTGGTGAGATGTTTGGCTATAAAAAAATTGATAAATAAATAAATAAATCTCAAATCCTCTTCAGTGCTTCTCTAAGGATTAGAATGGATAATCCTTATGCCAGACATTTTGTTTTGTGAAAGTCAAACATTTGGGTTTTCAACCATGGCAATCTAATTCTGTCCCTGTTTAGTAGGAAGGATGCTTTCATTCATCTATTGTTTACTTCCGATAGAATTATTAAAGTGTCTGAAAGTATCTTATTTCTGTAGGTTAATTATGTTGCACAATAATGTTCCTTTTATCTAAAAGCTTTTGTTTAATTTATATTTTGTTTAAAGGAAGACAACAATACCTACTAGTCAAAATCACTCGCACGCATACATTTTCTCATTTCAAAAGACAACATAATTTTGAAACTTTCATTAGTAGGTGCCTTTCTTTGGCCTCAGCTTAGCACTTAACTTCATGATTCCTTCACAAAAGAAATCAAAGGTGTGCAGCTGTATGAGAATGAGTATTTTATATTTTATAGTTAATAGCCTGCATCTCACTTCCAAAGGGTGCAAATTGGAATTGGGGAAGATAATGAATTAGTATATCTTTATGCTTGGGTATGGTTGATCAAAGCAGAAGGATTGCAATATTCATATTTTAAAATATATTTTTAGACTTTTTTCAGTACAGTAAAAAATATACAAAACAAAAAATAGAAAGCAAGAAAAAGGAAAGGAATCAAAAAAGAAAACATACAATTATTCCTTTTGCCCTTCTCTCCTTATCCCTTTTTAATCCCCAAACCTGAAGTTATTAATCTGTTTTTTTCTTCTTTCAACAAAAGTCCACAGAACGTTTCCTGTTAAAAACTGCAGAATTTATGCAGACTTTTAAATTCCTTACAGTTAACCATATTGTTTTTCAGCAGAGTGCATTTTTGATGGGCAATGACATCAACACTGACTGAAACTGGGCTCTTTTAGACTGATTTTTGTGGCTGTATAAAGTGAGGTAGAATTACCATCAGGACTAATGAAGGCATTTAATGACAGAGAGAGCTACAAGGATTCTTAGCAATTATTCCCAAGAAAATCCATTGGGTTTGGGCAGCTATAACAAATTTTAAGTCATCATCATTGTTAGGGATAACATTGTTCACCCTAACTGTTTTAGGTGAAATACTA
>BLBF01000007.1:66409803-66465878 GCA_015471245.1 Laticauda colubrina
CCTATCTGACTAACGCTGCACATTCTGTTTAGCTTGTCTACCTAACCTGGTTGGGGAACCCAGGCTTAACAATCATCTTCCTCTTCTTCCTCTTCTTTCTCTCCATCATCATCATCATCATCATCATCATCATCATCATCATCATCATCATCATCATGATATCAAAACTCATAGGATGATTACAGCACAATAAATATTATTCTAATCACATGCTTGCAGGTGGAGTCAACTCAAGTGTGTCAAGTAGGACTAGTTAATACTTAAAGGGCCTGTCACATTGGCCGACGGATGCAAAACATTTGTAAAAAGGACACAGCGGACGAGAAAATGTTCCATCCATTGTTATCCACTCTCAAAAGTGCCCCGAATTTGCATAAGCAGAGCGGACAACAACGGAAAGGAACGGACGGGGGGAGGATGTAGCCAGGATGTAAAACGGATGCTCCATGGAAGCCTAGCAGATGGAAGCGGATGGGAGCGGATGGCACATCTGCGGGTCTTCTGGGGGAGCACAGCGAAGTGGACGCGCAGCAGAAAGAGAGGATGCAGAGCAGATGCTGAGCGGATGAAGTGGATGCAGAGCGGAAGCCTAGCGGATGCCTAGCGGATGCCTAGCAGATGCCTAGTGGATGCCTAGCAGATGCCTAGAGGATGCAAAGCATTCACTGCACATGCAGGGAGAATGCATTGCGTCAGCCTCATGGATATAAAGGGAAGCAGCTCACAAGCAGGTCACCATTCAGAGGAAAGACCTGCTGCCAGACACAGATCCAGCCAGCCAGCCAACAACCATGGGGAAGAAGGAAAGCCTGTGGCATCTGCTGCCAGCCCTGGCAAGAGGGACAGGGCCACCATCCCACCCCCTGGCCCTGACTCTGCTTCTGCTGGGGCTTCTGCTACTGGGGCTGACTCTTCTGGTGCTGGAGCTTCTGCTGACGCTGCTCCTGGTGCTGGTGCTTCTGCTGGTGCTTACTCTGCTGGCGCTTCTCCTGGTCCTGCTGGTGCTACTGCTGGTGCTTACTCTGCTGGCACTGCTCCTGGTCCTGCTGGTGCTCCTGGTGCTCCTGGTCGTGCTGGTGCTGCTGGTGCTCCTGGTCCTGCTAGTCCTGCTGGTCCTGCTGGTCCTGCTGGTGCTTACTCTGCTGCTGCTGCTGATCCTGGTCCTGCTGGTGCTGCTGGTGCTGCTGGTGCTGCTGGTGCTTACTCTGCTGCTGATGATCCTGGTCCTGCTGGTGCTTCTGGTGCTGCTCGTGCTGCTGGTGTTTCTGGTGCTGCTGGTGCTGCTGGTCCTGCTTTTGCTACTACTGTTGTTGTTGCTGCTGCTGGTGGTGGTGGTGTGGAGGAGCAGCCCCTACAACCTTGTACCCCTCTGATGAAGGCCCAGATGGCCCTGCCAGAGGGAGGAAAAGTCATACGCAAGAATGAGAATGGGAGAGGAGGCAGTACTCCATCAAAGAGGAACATGAGGATGAGGTGCTGGAATGGCTGAGGAAGAACGAGTATCTATGGTGGAAGGGACACAGGCTCTATCGAGACATCAAAAGGAAGCAGGCTGCTTGGGGAGAGAGGGCGGAGAGCCTGGGCTACACTTCGGAGGTGCTCCTGGGCTGTTAGAAGCACATGCACACCTGGTACGGGAAGCTCCACCTCAAGAAATCTGGCCAGGCCACGGTCAAGCTGATGGACTGAGAGACCTACGTGATGGCCAAGTGCAGCTTCTTGGAGGGTGAGATCTGCCACCGAGGAGCAGCCCCTCTGACAACCCTCTCTCTCAGGCAGCCTGCAGAAGCCAGTCCTCTTCTGGCCAAGAGTCAGCTCCTGTGTCCAGGCAGGTATCTGTGGAGCATACCAGGATGGAGACCCCCACGACAGCTGCACTCCCCGTGGTGGAGCGTGTGGAGGACCCCCTGATGCAGTGGGAGCAAGGAGAGGGCACTGCCACCAGAGACCAACCCACATCCACCCCCAGCTCCACCTCCACAGAAAGCAGGCAGAGAGCCAGACCGGAGGGGCAGAGCCACACTGTCCTGCTGGAGATCAGGGACACCATCAGAAGCAGCATATATGTCCTCTCTCAGCTGGTACACACCGACGTCCCATCCTCAAACTGCAAGCCTTTCCTCGCCTACGTCAACCAGACCCTCATGAACATGTCAGAATCACAGTACCAGGTGATAAAGGACAGGATCACCGGTCCTCTTTACAACCATCCAGACCCAGCTGAACCTGCTCCCACCCAGTCTAGGCCTGCTCCTCCACCCCAGGTGATGTCACTGCCCTTCCAAGGCTTTCCACAGGCCCTCAACCTACCAAGGCAACGGCTACCAGGAGCTCCAGCAGCACAGGCAGCCCTTCCAAGTCCAGGCACAGGTACATCAAATGCCACTGGTGCCACTGATGCCACTGATGCCACCGATGCCACCCAAGCCAAAGATGCCACCCACATCACAGATGCCACCCACGCTTCACCTCGCTCAGCTGCAGACCAGATAGCCCCACTACACTGCTCCTTCCTCCACCCCACAGCCAAGCCCAGCCTCAGAACATCTGTCATCGGTATTGGGGCTGACACCCCATTTCCTGGAGGAAGGGGCTCTCAACATCACAGGACTGAGCCAGCTCTCTGAGAGATTCCTCCACACACCATCCCCTGTTGTCCTTTCAGGGCCAGGCACCCCAGTGAACCTTCAGACCAGCACTCCAGCAGCAGCCACCTCTACAGCACCTGGACCATTCACCCCTGAGACTGGGCATGCCTCAGAGTGACCAAGAAGAGTGCCGGAGACTGGGTGGCTTTCGCTTGACTTTATCTTTGCTTGGGACACTTGGGTCATTTTGCTTTCACAGCTTGCTATTAATGAAGATTATCTTTGTTTCACACACTTGCTTCATTCATTTTGTTAAATAAAGTCTTGGTGGAAACTTTTAGAAATGGTTTAAGCCTTTGCATGCTTGTGGGATGGGTTAAGATAGCAGTGGGATGGGCAGGGATACCTGTGGGATGGGTAATAGCTTTGGGATGGGCAGGGATACATGTGGGATGGGCAGGGATACCTTTGGGATGGGTAATAGCTGTGGGATGGGTAAGGATAGCAGTGGGATGGGCAGGGATACCTGTGGGATGGGTAATAGCTGTGGGATGGGCAGGGATACCTTTGGGATGGGTAATAGCTATGGGATGAGCAGGGATACCTTTGGGATGTGTAATAGCCGTGGAATGGGTTAGGATACCTGTGGGATGGGTAATAGCTGTGGGATGGGTTAGGATACCTGTGGGCTGGGTAATAGCTGTGGGATAGATAAACCTCCAGTGCAAGCATAGTAGGACTGTATGGTCCACCCTCCCAGGTGCCACACCTTTGGCCCTTCATTATCAATAACAATGTAATCATTCATCCACACATTTCAACATAAACACAACTCTTTATTAAATGCCCTGGTCATTGTAGGGCCACTCAACATACATGGCCCAATTTCATCAGTGTGATGAGACAGGCTGAAGGAAGCATCCATTAAGCATCTATCATCCTATCTTGCCACTCCACCGCTCCAGCTGGGGAGTTGCACCAGTGGTTCAGGAGGTTGCGCTGCTTCTTCCCTTCACGTGAAGCTCTGTTGCACACATCCACAGTGTCTATCAGGTTTCGCCCTTGCCTCCATTCACCAGGCTCTATGTTCCCATTGCCTTGTTGGAGGTCCACAAGCCTGTTTTGTAACACTGGATAGTGGGTGTGCATGAGATTGTGCAGGATGCAGCAAGCTTCCACGATCCTCCTCATGGTCTGTGGGTTATGCTGCATGATGGTGAGAAGTACCTGGAACCTTTTGACCAGGATGCCAAAGGCGTTCTCCACCACCCGCCTTGCCCTGGAAAGCCTGTAGTTGAAGATCCTCTCTTCACGGGTGAGGTATTTGGAGGTGTAGGGCTTCATGAGGTAGGTTCTGAGGGAGAAGGTGTGATCCCCCATGATGAAGTAGGGCACATCTTGTGTGTCGTTGGGCAGGGGGTCTGGATCTGTGAAGCCCATGATGAGATTGCATTCCAGCCCCTCCTTGAGGTCACTGGCGTTGTATACCTGGGCATCTGAAGCTGACCCATTGCCTGAAGCATTGATGTACATGAACTTGTAGTCAACATCGACCATGGCAAAGAGGATGATGCTGAAGAAGCCCTTGTAGTTGAAATAAGGGGACCCTGACTTGGCTGGAGCTTTGCAGGCCACGTGCTTCCCATCTATGGCTCCAACGGTGTGGGGAAAGTTCCACTTCTGATACCACTGCTCTGCAACTGTCTTCCAGCCTTCTTCAGTGGAGGGGCACTGGAGGAGCTCCTCCAGGTATTCTTCGATGATGGCCTGTACCACTTTTCTGACTACAATGCTGATGGTGTTGTGTGGCACCCTCCAGCCGTACTGCATGCTCCTGTAGGTGGTCCCTGAGGCCAGGTGGTGCAGAGTGAGTGCCACCTTGAGCCCAGGTTCCAGGCGGGGCCAGAAGTTGGTGCTCTACTTGGACAACCTGGGTGTCAGGCGCTGCACAACTTCATCAAACATGGCTGGAGGCATCCTCATGAAGTGCTGGAATGCACGAGTGTCTTCGTTCCTCAGCTCCACCATCAGCTTATTATAGAGTCCATACTCTGCTCTTCTGGCGATCCATCTTCGGACCCAGACACTTTTTGGCCACCTCCTTTTCTTCGCGTAGAACAGGTGAAAGAGCCTGTAGATGGCTTCGCACTGTTGTAGAACAATGGTGGCTACCAAAAGTAGTGTGTGATGATCCATGGTGGAGATGACTGGATGCTGTGGAGGAGCAAGAGCCAGATGAAGGCTGAAGAGGTCTGCACAGCAGGGCTGCTGGAGTGAAAGTGAGATCCAGGTGAGTTCCTCCCCCTTTTTATAGGAAATATCGGTTTTCCACTAGGTGTCCTTTTGCATCCTCTAGGCATCCTGCAGACATCCTAAATATCGGAGATACGTCCCCTATGCGAACGTGTTTTCCGTTTTAATGCTTTGTATGCGAGCTGCATCCACTTTCATCCTTTTTCCGTCCGTGCTCTTAACGCTTTGTGTCCGTTCCACATCCGTTCCACTTCCTCCCTGTGTCCGTTTTCCACAGGGAGCGGATTTGAGTTGCGTGGATGTGCAGCGGATGCCTAGCAGATATAGCGGATGCCTAACGGATGACGACAGATGTAGAACGGATGTTCCTTGTATGCGTTGCAGATGCAGAACGGACGCGTTGGATACATTTTCCACTCAAAAAGTTTTGTGCAGCTCAAAACTTTTTGAGCAGATGAAATATCCGTCGACGGATGCTGGATGGATAGAGAGGATGAAAAACGGATGCAGTGAGTACAGAATGGAAGTATCACATTAATCAATGGATGGCAAGTGTTTCTCTCCGTTTTACATCCTCTTTCCATCCATTGGTGCTGTGTGACAGGGGCTTTAGGCTGAATCTTCAAAAGATGCTTCTGAAAGCAAGGAATCTGAAACTTAAATTCTCTCTTCAATCTTTACAAAGAGATGCATCTTTTTCCATAATTATTGAACCATTCTTAGGAGATGCTTAAGGTAAGATGAGGTAAGGTGAAATGAGACAAGACCAGACACGATAATATAATATTTCTACTTTATTGTCATTTACCTGTATACACAATGGGACACATTAAAATGAATTCTGATGCCCCCGAAGGAATGCCACCATCGAACAATGACATCAACCCAAGGATAACAATAACAATGTAATCACAGCAGCAGGATCAAAAATGCCAAGTTATAAAAAAAATGACACTGAAACCTATAATTAATCCATTTTGAATATATGGTGAGAAAAGGGTCTTAAAGAGTTAACAAGACTAATACTATATGAAACAAAGCTGTTACAGAATCTCATTGTTCTACTTCAGATACAGAGAGAAGTCAAAGAACTTCAACATTATTTTTTTAAAAATTATGTTGGATTTAAATCTAAAAGATGCCTTGAATAGTTTAATGTTGACTTCCCATAAAACTTTCCATTTTGTCTGAAAATTGTATTTCTGAGCTACTGGAAAGATTGTATTTCGTTTTTTGAGGCTAGTCCCTCCATTTGTCTTGAAGTATTATAATTTATTCCATTTATATTATCCAATATATCTCATTATATCAATCAAACTAGAAGTTTGTAATCCTTGTAATCTGAATCTTGTAATCCTCAATTTTATTTGAATTTTTCTTTGCCCTGGGCTCAAGAAATGCTATATGTCATGGGGCAATTATTGCTAAAATCTGCTAATATGATTGACTTTCTATTCAATATAATTGAATTATGTTTATTAATAGGACTAAAAGAGTGGATTTTTCTTTCCTTTCAGAGCATAATTCTGATTTATGCTAATGATGAAAACTATTAAACATATAGTTATTCCAAATTAATTAAGCCTCAAGAGATATACCAGTCCTGTGAACTTAGCTGAAATCCATAATAATTATTATTTTGATTCATGTCTGTCTAGAGGCTTACATTTTCCTTTTACTGTTCTTAAATAGGCAAAAAAAATTGTCAGCATAATGTGTTAGGCAACATTGGCTATATTGAGTTATAAAAAAAACTTGTTTCAAGTCATGTTTCTCTACAGATTATCTGAATATATAATCTTTGGTCCAAATCTGAAATGGATGGCATACTTGAAAATATTTGTGTTCCTCTAGCCAGTTCCTAATTTTGTTTACATATTTGAATCAATAGGAACGTACACTTGTGTATTTTATTCCAGAATTTTTGCAAATGGATTCTTTTATCTAAACATCAATTGAAAATACAGAATTTGACTTAAGGGCTACAATTTTATGAATGTAGTTTATCACAGTGGCATCTTCCAGAGGAGACAAAAACCAAGATTGTGATTATAGCAGGGCAAACAAAGTACACATGTTGATGTCACCAAGGGGTGATGCATGTACCAAGGGGTACAAAACTGATCATGCTGCTGTACCCATTGTATTGATTTTCTGGACTCACACTGGGTTATTATTTCAGGTATTTTTTTCTCTGTACCTCTGTTTCAAAGCCACATGAATTTTCTCCACTGTGATTTTAATGCTATTTACATGTGTATTTAGATTTCACTGGCACTGTTCTTTCCCTCTGCAGTCTGAACCCTGTTCATATAATACATTAATAACATAAGATGAGAGAGAGTGACCTGTGGCATGCATCCCACAGGTGACACACAGAGCCATTTGTGCCAGCATGTGAGCTGCAATCAAGCTTACCTCACTGCGCATGTGTGCACCTCACAGCTGATTTTCAGCCAGTTTTAGGCCCTTTTTGGCCTCCCAGAGACTTGAGGAAGGCTTCTGCAGGCTTTTCTGAAAATACCGGAAGTGATGAAACAGGGCTAGTTTTTGGCCTGCAAACCTGCAGAAGCCTTCCTCAAGCCCCTGGGAGGCTGAAAGGCCTCAAACCAGCCCAAAATCAGCTGTGAGGTGCAGTGCAGGTAAGGGGGTGGCAGGAAGTGGGTGGGTGGGGATTGCGCGCACATATGTAGGGGGCATGGGGGGCGTGCAATGCCTTCTGGGTGCTGGCACATGAGCAGGAGCATGCAAGCACACACACAATTTTTGGCATAGGAGCCCAAATAGGTTAGCCACCACTGGCCTACCCAGAGTTGCAATTGTGCAAATTGAGTAAATAAATACATAAATTAAATACTACCAAATAACATAATTAACAAACAGTATCAGGGAATATTTTCTTCAGAAAATGGAAGTGAGGGTGTGGGGAGGGAGGGAGGGAGGGAGGGAGGGAGGGAGGAAGTGGGAGAGGAAGACA
Organism: Laticauda colubrina; assembly: GCA_015471245.1. Classification (NCBI taxonomy): domain Eukaryota; kingdom Metazoa; phylum Chordata; class Lepidosauria; order Squamata; family Elapidae; genus Laticauda; species Laticauda colubrina. Next base: position 66,417,622 of record BLBF01000007.1, read on the forward strand.
GAACAGTAGCAATTGTAAATATGGGAATTTAAGGAACATATCAAAAACATTAGAACCATCAATAAATAAATTATTAAATACTATTAAATAAATAGAAGCAGGAAGTCTAGGGAGACTGTTAATCCATTTGGTGACATGGGAGTTATAGAAATATTAAAAAGTGACTGGAGAGAATTGTTTTTATCTATTACTACTGTCAAGATTGTATTAGGACAGATGTCTTTGCATGAACTGATACTTTCATGAATGAACTGCAAAAGAATGATAGAAGTTGGAAGAGAATATTTATTTAATGAACTCTAGCCTCCTTTTAATGGAGGAATTCAAATTAAAGCCTCTCTGTCTAACCTCTGTGTGAGGCTTTGCTTTGATATGTTGACTAAATTATGGACTGGCTCAGTCAAATGCTGGGATTGTTATCTGGTACCACAAGGCAGGCAATTACAATTTGTTTATTCTATATGGGTCAAGGAGTGCTCTCAAGACCCAAGTCACAAATCAAAAGCTCCTATAATACAATGTGGCATAACTGTATACACTTAAAAGAAGCACATGATCCTTAACAAGCAATGAGGCAACAAGAAGTAAATTATTCATATCCCTCCTAGAGGATAGCCCTCCCAGAAGGTGGGTACATTCAGGGGTGGGATTGTACCATTTTGGAGCAGATCAGGCAAACCCCTTGTTCCCATGTTTAACTCGCTCTGAATCAGTTCGCTATGACAAGGAAGTGGGCCTGCTCACCCACCCCTACTTTTTCCTGTGCTTTATGCCTTTGTTTAGAGCACAGCTGATTCGTGCGGCACAGCAATTAGCCACTCCTCAGTTGTTTTATTCACAGAGGCAGCAGTTGAAGGTAAATATGGGCTTGCCTTTTTAAAATGTGGAGTGCTCGAGTGTGATCACCGAACCGGTTGTTATACTGGTGGAATCCCACCCCTGGATACATTACTAAAATATTGTATTCCTCGTCCTTCTATGTCTAACTGATAAGGCCAGAAGCACAGTACAGGTAGTACTCAAGGTACAACAGTTCATTTAGTGACTGTTCAAAGTTACAACAGCATTGAAAAAAGTGACTTAGGACCATTTTTCACACTTACACCTGCTGAAGCATTCCCATGGTCATGTGATCAAAATTCAGGTACTTAGCAGCTGACTCTTATTTATGATGATTGCAGTGTCCCAGGGTCATGTGATCACCTTTTGCAACTTTCGGATAAGCAAAGTCAATGGGGAGGTTGAATTCACTTAACAAGCATGTTACTAACTTAAGTGCATAGACTCACTTAACAACTGTAGCAAGAAAGGTAGTAAAATGGGGCAAAATTCATTTTCCAGCAGTCTCACTCAGCAACTGAAATTTTGGGCTGAATTGTGGTCATAAGTTGAGGACCACCTGCATGCAAAACTTTCCAACTAATTTATCTACAGTAGGAAACAGGAGCTAACTTTCAATCTACTACTGCTCTATTTTTATTTTTTGTTTATTTTATTTTGTCAAGCAATTATTAGATAACAGGTACAAGTATAAACATGGTTATGAATACATGAAATGGATATGAATAAGAAAAAAAAAAGAAACAATAGGACAGGAACGCCCCTTACAGACCTCTTAAGCCTATGTCTTAAGAAGCAAAGAGGATGTAAAATGGACAAAAAAGTTTGCCATCCGTTGGAAAATGCAATGCATCCGTTGTGTACTCTCTGCATACATGTTTCATACGCTCTATCCGTCGAGCATCGATCCACTGAGATTTCATCCATGCACGAAGTTTTGACCTGCACAAAACTTTGTGAACGGATGAACTTTCCCCGCATACGATGTACATCCGCGACACATACAGGCAACAAATGTTCGATGTCCGTTGTCATCCGTTAAAAGTCCGCTGTATCCTCTCGGCATCCTCTGGACATCCTCGCAGCTCACATCCACTGCAGCTGAAAACAGAAAGAGGAAGGAAGCGAGAGGTACATGGAACATCCACACAGCGTTAGTAGCACAGAAATAGAAAGGATATAAGCGGATGCATCTCATATATAAAGCATTAAAATGGACAAAATGTTTGATTATGGGATGTATCTCGGCTATTTAGGATGTCTGGAGTATGCCTAGAGTATGTGGAAGGACACCTAGCGGAAAACCGATATTTCCTATAAAAAGGGGAAGGAAATCACCTGGATCTCACTTTCAGTCCAGCAGCCCTGGTGTGCAGACCTCTTCAGCGTTGCTCTTGCTCTTCCACATCATCCATTGATGTCCACCATGGATCATCGCACACTCCTTTTGGTAGCCACCATCATTCAACACCAGAACCAAGCCCTCTTCAGACTGTTTCACCTTTTCTACGCAAGGAGAAAAAGGAGACGTTCAAGAGCTGTGTGGGTCTGACGATGGATCGGGAGAAGAACGGAGTTTGGACTGCGTGACAAGCTGATGGTGGACCTGAGGAATGAAGACCCTCATGCATTCCATCACTTCATGAGGATGCCACCAGCCATGTTTGACAAAATTGTAGAGCGTCTGAGACGCAGGTTGACCAAGCCAAGCACCAACTTCCGTCTCAACCTGGACCCTGGACTGAAGGTGGCACTGACTCTGCGGCACCTGGCCTCTGGAACCACATACATAAACATGCAGTATGCATGGAGGGTGCCACACAACAGCATCAGCAAAGTGGTCAGAGAAGTGGTGCAGGCCATTATCGAAGAATACAGGGAGGAGCTCCTCCAGTGCCCCACCACTGAAGAAGGCTGGAGGAAAGTTGCAGAGCAGTGGTATCAGAGGTGGAACTTTCCCCACACCGTTGGAGCCATAGATGGGAAGCACGTGGCCTGCAAAGCTCCACCGAACTCAGGGTCCACTTATTTCAACTACAAGGGCATCTTTAGCATCATCCTCTTCGCCATAGTCGATGCTGACTACAAGTTCATGTACATCGATGCTTCAGGCAATGGGTCAGCTTCAGATGCCCAGGTATACAACGCCAGTGACCTCAAGGATGGGCTGGAAAGCAACCTCATCATGGGTTTTCCAGATCCAGACCCCCTACCCAATGACACACAAGATGTGCTCTGCTTCATCGTGGGTGATGACGCCTTCTCCCTCAGAAGCTACCTCATGAAGCCGTACAATTCAAGATACCTCACCCGTGAAGAGAGGATCTTCAACTACAGGCTGTCCAGGGCAAGACGGGTGGTGGAGAACGCCTTTGGCATCCTGGCCAAGAGGTTCCAGGTACTTCTCACCATCATGCAGCATCACCCAGGGACTGTGAGGAGCATCGTGGAAGCTTGCTGCATCCTGCACAATCTCATGCGCACCCGCTACACAGTGTTGCAGAACAGGCTTGTGGACCGTCAACAAGGGAATGGGGACATGGAGCCTGGTGAATGGAGGCAAGGACGAAACCTGATAGACACTGGGGATGTACAAGGCCCCAACAGAGCTTCATGTGAAGGGAAGAAGCAGCGCAACCTCCTGAAACACTGGTGCAACTCCCCAGCTGGAGCAGTAGATTGGCAAAACAGGATGATAGATGGTTAATGGATGCTTCCTTGAGCCTGTCTCATGACACTGATGAGATTGTGCCATGTATGTTGAATGGTCCTTCAATGAATAGGGCATTAATAAAGAGCTTTGTTTATTTTGAAATGTGTTGATCAATGAATAAATTGTTATTGATTAAAAAAGGGCCATATGTGTGGCAGCTGGGAGGGTGGACCATACAGTCCCACTATGGTTGCACTGGAGGTTTATCTATCCCACAGCTATCCTTACCTATCCCACAGCTATCATTACCTATCTCACAGCTATCCTTATCCATCCCACTGCTATCCTTACCCATCCCACTGCTATCCTTACCCATCCCACAACTATCCTTACCCATCCCACAAGCATGCAAAGGCTTTAATCATTTTTTCAAAGTTTTCACCAACACTTCATTAAGTAAATAAAATGAACTAAGTGTGTGAATAAATAACCTTTATTCATAACTGTCTTAAGTAAACTGTATGACTGTATTAAAAAAGCAAAATAAACCAAGTAAAGTGTCTTTAAGCAAAGATTAAGTGAACAGGTAACAACTCAGTCTCTGGCACTATTCTCAGTCACTCTGAGTCATGTCCATGGTCTCAGCTTTCGAGCGGCCAGGAACTGTGGAGGTGGCTGTGGCTGGAGTGCTGGTCTCATTCGCCATTGGGGTGCTTGGCCCCGAGAGTACAACAGGGGATGGTGTGTTCAGGAAGCTCTCAGAGAGCTGACTCAGTCCCGTGAGGTTGAGAGGCCCTTCATCAAGGACCTGGGATGTCAGGCCCAAGACTGATGACAGATTTTCTGTTGACGGGCTTGGCTGTGGGGTGGAGGAAGGAGGAGTGTAGTGGGGCTGTCTGGTCTGCAGCTGGGCGAGGTGAGGCGTCTGTGGCATGCGATAAACCTGGGCCTGGACTGGGAAGGGCTGCCTCTGCTGTGGAAAGTCCTGGTATTCGTAGCCTTGGTAGATGAGGGGCTGTTGAAAGCCGTGGAAGGGCTGTGACATCGCCTGGGGTAGAGAAACAGACCTGGACTGGGTCGGAGCAGGTTCAGCTGGGTCTGGAGGGTGGTGCAGAAGTGCTGTGATCTTCTGCTTCATCACCTGGTACTGGGCCTCGGCAGGTCCATGAGGGTCTGGCTCACGTACGTGATGAAGGGCTTCTGGTTTGAGGATAGTATGTCGCTGTGGACCAGCTGAGAGAGAAGATCTGTGCTGGTTTTGACTGTGTCCCTGATATCCAGCAGGACAGTATGGCTCTGGCCCTCCAGTCTGCCTCTGCCTCTCTGCCTACTTTCTGTGTAGTTGGAGCTGGGGGTGGGGTTGGGTTGGTCTCTGGTGGCTGCCGCTTCTTCCTCCATTTATGACAGGGGATCCTCCATGTCTTCTGGCATTGGGAGTGCAGCTGTCAGGGGAGTCTCTGCCATGGGGCCCTCCGAAGACACATGCCTGGACAGGTCAGCTGTCTCCTGGGTGGAGGAGGACTGGCTGTCTGTGGGCTATCTGAGGGAGAGGGTTGTCAGAGGGGCTGCTCCTCGGTGGTGGACCGCACCCTCCAGGAAGCTGCACTTGACTATGATGTACATCTCCTGGTCAGTGATCTTAACAGCGGCCTGCCCAGATTTCTTGAGGTGTAGCTTGCCAAACCAGGTGTGCATGTGCTTCCACCATCCCAGGAGTAGGTCTGAAGTGTAGCCCAGGCTCTCTGCCTTGTCTCTCCAAGCTGCCTGCTTCCTCTTGGTGTCGCGATAGAGTCTGTGGCCCTTTCTCCACAGGTACTCGTTCTCCCTCAGCCATTCCAGCACCTCCTCCTCATGGTCCTTGGAAAGGGTGTACTGTTTCCTCTCTCCCTTCTCCTTCCCTTGCCTCTTCCTCCCTCTGGCCAGGGCTTCAGCAGCAGGGCCTTCAGGGGCTTGAGCAGCAGGGCTTTGAGGGCCTTGGGGCTGGTCCACCACAGCAGCAGCACCAGCAGCAGCAGCAGGAGAAGCACCAGCAGCACCAGCAGCACCAGCAGCACCAGCAGCACCAGCAGCACCAGCAGCACCAGCAGCACCAGCAGGAGAAACACCACCAGCAGCAACAACAGCAGCACCAGCAGCACCAGCAGCAGCAGAAGCACCAGCAGCTTCAGAGTCAGTGCCAGGGGGTGGGATGTTGGTTCTGTCCTTCTTGCCAGGGCTGGCAGGAGTAGGCACAGGTTTTCTCTTCTTCCCTGACTGATGAACCATGGTGTTATTTGAAGATGTCTGTGGCAGCACATCTTTCCTCTGAATGCTGACTGCTTGTGAGCTGCATCCTTTTATATCCGCAGAGCTGACACAGTTCATACTCCCCATATGCGCAGTGAACGCTTTGCATCCACTATGCATCCACTATGCATCTGCTATGCATCCTATAGGCATCCGTGATGCATCCACATCATCCGCTGCACATCTGCTCCTTCCGCTATGCATCCGCTTCGAAATTCTCCCCTGGAAGCCCTTCCGATGTGTCATACACTTCCATCCACTGTCATCCGCTAGGCTTCCTACGAACATCTGCTTCCCATCCTCGCAACGTACTACCCCCGTCCGTTCCTTTCCATTCTTTTCCGTTCTGTTTATGCAAATTTGGGGCACTTTTTGGAGTGGATAACAACGGATGGAGCCACCCCCAAAATTTTGCTTGTCCGCTGTGTCCTTTCTGCATACATTTTGCATCCATCGGCCAGTGGGACCTAGCCTTTACGAAAGGCGTGAGGTCAATAGTATGAGTTGTTTTGGTTTTTTGTTTTTGTTTTGATATGGTAATGATCTTCCAGGAATTGCAGGGGGGAGCAAGAGGCCCAAGGAAAACAGATAAGAACAGGGATAAATGAACTGGGGATTTTAACAAAGTGGGCTTTCTCTCATTAAAACTAGCTATACGTCAGGTAGGCCCAACTTGTCTGAAGATTCCCCTCTACCAAGACTATATAAGATAAGGATTAAGAGATGATTACAATTCATGAACAGTAGATATTGCAACAGGTTGACAGATATTGACAATTAAGGTTGATTCTGGATTTAAATCTTCCCTGGATTCAAATAATTACTCCTGTATTTTTCTCTAAATCATGATAAACTCAATTTCTCACACTCAGACTCCTTGATGAAATTCCAGCCTAGCTCAATATTTTAGATGTCCTATATTGTCCTCTGCTGTTAGCTAGTAATTCTAATATTCATTCTGGCACTTCTGCTTTTTCACAACACTTGGTTAATCTTTTTAGCTTCACAGTTGGACAATTCTTTCCATCCTGCATACTTACCACAAAGGAGGAACACCTGACATAATATTATCAAGAGGTTTAGGTTCAATATTTCATTTTGTATCTGAGACTGATACCTCTGATCATTATTCTATGTACTGTTCAATGGTACTTTGTCCTCTTTCGGTTATGTTGTCTGTCTTTACTCAGTCTAGAGACACTGCAAATCTGTCTGAAACTATGTTTAGCTCTCTGGTGGTAGAAGAACTTTCCTCAGCACATCTCCAGATGTCTGCCAGTGATCTTGTTGAACTGTTTATGGAGGCCTCAAGATATGCTTTGGATACACTGGCATGATTAAAAAGCTGTACTATTCGATCAGGCCCAACAAGTCAATGACTTCCTGCCTCTTTTTGTTCACAATGCTTGCTGTCTCAGTGTCTGGAGAGGTGTTGACAGCATTCCCAGGAGTTCTCATAGGGAGAATGAGTTTTAGAACAGCTTTGGCTTCTTATTTTACTTTGCCGGATGTAGCTGTACAGATTTTGTATCATTCCATAATTCTGGCACAGTGACAAGTACTCCACCGGATTTTCAGGGGTTTTGAATAGTGTTGGCACCAGTAACTGAGTAAACCACTTCCTCTAATGAGACTCCATTTTCAAATGGTTTAAATAATTTATTTTCAGATAAGATTCAGACTACCTTACATGTTTTTGCCTCAAATTGTTGTTCCTTTCTTTAGAGGATGCCTAGATATTTAGCTACAGTCACTGAGTTTATTTTACTTCAGTTGCTCCTGAGGAAAGCATTACAAAGTCATTAAATTTCACCCTACCGTCCTTGATCCTTGGATTTCTATCTTCCCATCCCATATTCTTTTTTTCTTCCTCTTGTTCTTCTGTATTTGACCAATCTCATGAATTGCTTATTATCCACCAATAGTTTTTATGAGTCCTTTAAACCATAGTTCCCCAATATTTCCAGCTTTGTGGTAGGCTGGCAAGTGCATGCAGACAGCTCCATCTGCATGAGCATCATGCACAAGCACCTGCTGCTCACTTAAATGGAGCAGTGCGTATGCTTGCCTGCTGCTCATGCAAGTGAGGATGCGTGAATACACTTATCAATCATTTCTGTGGACTGGTTGCAAACCCTTCCACAGCCCACTAGTGTGCCACAACCCACAGATTCAGGACCTCTGATTTAAATGTCATCTGTTCAAATCAAAGAAACCAACAAACCCTATCTTAACCCCTATATTAGCTCAAGCTATCCTTCCTTTCTTTTATTTCAAACAAATTTCCTAGAGAGAGCTCGCCCTCAATAGGAAACCAGTTTTGCTTGTTATGATCTTTATGATTCCATCAATTGGATTTCAATCTGTTCATTCCATCAATGTTGAATCATCTTGAAGTAACTCCAGCATACCATCTGTCACTAGTGTTTGTGCACTTATATTTATTGGCCACATTTGATAATCTTTCCATCAGTTATTTTGATCCAAGTTGTGATCTCTGGGTGTTGCTGGTCCAATTTTTCTTCTGCTTTATTTCAACTTTCAGGAATCTGGTATTAGCAAATGAAATCTGTTTCTTATAAGGCGAATAATTGCGGAAGCAATACTGGACTTCATTTATGCCAAAAGAGACAACTGCTACCAAATTGTAACACTATTAATACTAAATTCTTTTCCCAGATGTTATATGTTCTTTGAAATGTCCATACATAACTTAAAGCCCTTAGATATTGTTCTGTCTGGATTCCTAAGGATGTGCTGTTCCAAATACCTTGCTACATTTTGAACACAATGCTTCATTTAGAGCCTTAGAACAATCCCCTTGGAATCCAAGGTTCATACATTTATTTTTGGTTCAACCTTCATTTCTCTCACAATTCCTAGGCTACCAAGATTCTTTTCTGACCTCTTCCTGGAAAATGAGAATTCAAAACATATTTATACCAGTGTAAGTGCTCAAATAAAGCTCTTCTGGCCATGAGCTTACTTGGAGGTAAAACCATAATCAAGCAGCAGTTGTTCTTGCTTGCCATAACCAAGTAGCAGTTTTTGGCATACCTGTTCAGGCAGAGCAGGACAGGCAAAGTCACCAATATCAGCACTACATAAATAGGAAAGCTTTTAGACCAATAAACTCCCTCATCAGTATTACCTGCCAAACATACTGCATGCCTTCTTTAATTTATTTAATTCTGGAGGGAATGTATAATAATAACCTTTTTGCAGAACAAAACTGCACCTACAACCAGGAGAAAACTGAAAAATCTAGCCGACATATTCCTTCAGTGTCTTTTCTACAGCAACTCATGTCCATAATTTTGCTCATTAATAGAAGTTCCACTTTTTCTAAGGATAATTTCATTTGCTGACAGACATTTGCTGACAGACACTGACAGACCAGAACTCAAACATCTTTAGGAGAGTCATACATTTTTTTTCCATTGACGCTACTGAACTGAGAAAATTATTTGTTTAAATCTTAGATTCCTACCATTATATAATTTAATTTATGCTTCACCTGTCACTTACCCATTAATATTTTCAGGTCTTTGCATAGGGTGGCCCTGAAATAATAGGACAGCAAATGAAAAATCAGTCATAGAAATGTTGTTATGATGTTTGATTGCATTGTCAACCAAATATTTAAGGTTAGGTCACATCAGCCGACGGATGCAAAATGTATGTAAAAAGGACACAGCGGACGAGCAAATATTCCATCCGTTGTTATCAGCTCTCAAAAGTGCCCCAAATTTGCATAAAGAGAATGGACAACAACGGAAAGGAATGGACGTGGGGAGGACATAGCGAGGATGTTAAGCGGATGCTCAACGGAAGCCTAGCGGATGGAAGCGGATGACACATCTGCAGGGCTTCCGTGGGAGAACAGCGAAGCGGACGCACAGCAGAAGGAGCGGATGCATAGCGGATGGCGCGGATGTATCATGGATGCCTAGCAGATGCCTAGCGGATGCCTAGCGGATGCCTAGCAGATGCCTAGAGGATGCAAAGCATTCACTGCACATGCAGGGAGAATGCATTGCGTCAGCCTCATGGATATAAAGGGAAGCAGCTCACAAGCAGGTCACCATTCAGAGGAAAGACCTGCTGCCAGACACAGCTCCAGCCAGCCAGCCAACAATCATGGGGAAGAAGGAAAGCCTGTGGCATTTGCTGCCAGCCCTGGCAAGAGGGACAGGGCCACCATCCCACCCCCTGGAGCTGACTCTGCTTCTGCTGGGGCTTCTGGGGCTGGAGCTTCTGCTGCTGCTTCTTCTGCTTCTGGTGCTGACTCTGCTGGTGCTGGTGCTGACTCTGCTGGTGCTGGTGCTGACTCTGCTGGTGCTGCTCCTGGTCCTGCTGGTGCTGGTGCTGCTCATGGTGCTGCTGGTGCTGCTGGTGCTGCTGGTGCTGCTGGTGCTGGTGCTTCTGCTGGTTCTGACTCTGCTGCTGGTGGTGCTACTGCTGCTGCTGCTGGTGGTGGTGGTGTGGTGCACCAGCCCCTAGAAACTCAATGTCCTGCTGATGAGGGCCCAGAAGGCCCTGCCAGAGGGAGGAAGAGGCAATTGTGCGAAAAGAGGGAGAGGAGACAGTACTCCATTGCAGAGGAACATGAGGAGGAGGTGCTCGAATGGCTGAGGGAGAACGAGTACCTCTTGAGGAAGGGACACAGGCTCTATTGAGACACCAAGTGGAAGCAGGCGGCTTGGAGAGAGAAGTCGGAGAGCCTGGGCTATGCTTCGGAGGTCCTCCTGGGGTGGTGGAAGCACATGCACACCTGGTACAGGAAGCTGCACCTCAAGAAGTCTGGCCAGGCCGCGGTCAAGCTCACCGACCAGGAGACCTACGTGATGGCCAAATGCAGCTTCTTGGAGGGTGAGGTCCACCACTGGGGAGCAGCCCCTCTGTCAACCCTCTCTCTCAGGCAGCCCACAGACAGCCAGTCCTCTTCTGGCCAAGAGTCAGCTCCTGTGTCCAGGCAGGTATCTTTGGAGCGCCCCATGATGGAGACCCCCCCAACAGCTGCACACCCCATGCTGGAGCACAAGGAGGATCCCCTGACACAGATGGAGCAAGAAGAGGCTATGGCCACCAGAGACCAACACACACACACACCCAGCTCCACCTCCACAAAAATCAGGCAGAGAGGCAGACCAGAGGGACAGAGCCACACTGTCCTGATGGAGATCAGGGACACCATCAAGAGCACTGTAGATCTCCTCTCTCAGCTGGTACACTTCGAGATTCCATCCTCTAACAGAAAGCCCTTCCTCACCTACGTCAACCAGACCCTCATGGAAATTCCTGAAGCCCAGTACCAGGTGATCAAGGAGAGGATCACAGGTCTTCTGCACCACCCTCCAGGCCCAGCTGAGCCTGCTCCCACCCAGTCCAGGTCTGCTCCTCCACCCCAGGTGATGTTACAGCCCTTCCAAGGCTTTCAACAGCCCCTCACCTACCAAGGCTATGGATACCAGGAGTTCCAGCAGCACAGGCAGCCCTTTCCAGTCCAGGCACAGGTACATCACACACCACAGGTGCCACCAATGCCACCGATACCACTGATGCCACAGACATCACAGATGCCACCGATGCCACGGATGCCACCGATGCCTCACCTCGCTCAGCTGCAGACTACACAGCCCCACTACACTCCTCCTTCCTCCACCCCACAATCAAGCCCGGCCTCAGAACATCTGTCATCGGTCTTGGGACTGACACCCCATGTTCTGGAGGAAGGGCCTCTCAACATCACGGGACTAAGCCAGCTCTCTGAGAGCTTCCTCCACACACCATCCCCTGTTGTCCTCTCGGGGCCAGGCACCCCAATGGCACCTCAGACCAGCAATCCAGCCACTGCCACCTCCACAGCCCCTGGACCCTTCACCCCTGAGACCATGGGCATGCCTCAGAGTGACTGAGAAGAGTGCCAGAAACTGGGTTGTTACCTGTTGACTTTATCTTTGCTTGGGACACTTTTCTTGGTTCATTTTGCTTTTTGAATAAAGTCCTACAGTTTGTTATTAATAAAGGTTATCTTTGCTTCGCACACTTGGTTCAGTTATTTTACTAAATAAAGTCTTGGTGGAAACTTTTAAAAATGGTTTAAGCCTTTGCATGCTTGTGGGATGGGTAAGGATAGTTGTGGGATGGATAGCTGTGGGATGGATAAGGATAGCTGTGGGATGGATAGCTGTGGGATGGATAATGATAGCTTTGGGATGGATAGCTGTGGGATGGGTAAGGATAGCTGTGGGATGGATAGCTGTGGGATGGGTAATAGCTGTGGTGTGGATAATAGCTGTGGAATGGGTAATAGCTGTGGGATAGATAAGTCCCCAGTGCAAGCATAGTGGGACTGTATGGTCCACCCTCCCAGGTGCCACACCTATGGCCCTTTATTATCAATAACAATTTAATCATTCATCAACACATTTCAACATAAACACAACTCTTTATTAAATGCCCTGGTCATTGTAGGGCCACTCAACATACATGGCACAGTCTCATCCGTGTGATGAGACAGGCTCAAGGAAGCATCCATTAAGCATCTACCATCCTGTCTTGCCACTCCAGTGCTCCAGCTGGAGAGTTGCACCAGTGTTTCAGGAGGTTGCGCTGCTTCTTCCCTTCATGTGAAGCTCTGTTGGGGCCTGGCACATCCACAGTGTCTATCAGGTTTAGTCCTTGCCTCCATTCACCAGGCTCCATGTCTCCATTGCCTTGTTGGTGGTCCACGAGCCTGTTCTGCAACAATGGGTAGTGGGTGCACATGAGATTGTGCAGGATGCAGCAAGCTTCCACGATTTTCCTCATAGTCTCTGGGTGATGCTGCATGGTGGTGAGAAGTACCTGGAACCTGTTGGCCAGGATGCTAAAGGTGTTCTCCACCACCCGTCTTGCCCTGGACAGCCTGTAGTTGAACATCCTCTCTTCACGGGTGAGGTATCTGGAAGTGTAGGGCTTCATGAGGTAGGTTCTGAGGGAGAAGGTGTCATCCCCCACGATGAAGTAGGGCACATCTTGTGTGTCATTAGGCAGGGAGTCTGGATCTGGGAAGCCCATGATGAGGTTGCATTCCAGCCCATCCTTGAGGTCACTGGCATTGTATACCTGGCTATCTGAAGCTGACCCATTGCCTGAAGCGTCAATGTACATGAACTTGTAGTCAGCATCAACCATGGCAAAGAGGATGATACTGAAGAAGCCCTTGTAGTTGTAATAAGAGGACCCAGAGTTGGCTGGAGCTTTGCAGGCCACGTGCTTCCCATCTATGGCTCCAACGGTGTGGGGAAAGTTCCACCTCTGATACCACTGTTCTGCAAGTTTCCTCCAGCCTTGTTCAGTGGTGGAGCACTTGAGGAGCTCCTCCACGTATTCTTCAATAATGGCCTGCACCACTTCTCTGACCACATTGCTGATGTTGTTGTGTGGCACCCTCCACGCATACTGCATGTTTCTGTGTGTGGTCCCAGAGGCCAGGTGGTGCAGAGTCAGTGCCACCTTCAGTCCAGGGTCCAGGTTGGGCCGGAAGTTGGTGTCTGCCTTGGTCATCCTGGGTCTCAGCTGCTCCACAACTTCGTCAAACATGGCTGGTGGCATCCTCATAAAGTGCTGGAATGCACGAGGGTCTTTGTTCCTCAGCTCCACCATCTGCTTGTCATACAGTCCATACTCCGCTCTTCTCGTAATCCATCTTTGGACCCACACACTTCTCGGATGCCTCCTTTTCCTTGCGTAGAACAGGTGAAAGTGCCTGAAGAGGGCTTGTCACTGCTGTAGAATGAAGGCGGCTACCAAAAGGAGTGTGCGACGATCCATGGTGGAGATGACTGGATGATGTGGAAGAGCAAAAGCAAGAGCAAGGCTGAAGAGGTCTGCACACCAGGGCTGCTGGACTGAAAGTGAGATCTAGGTGATTTCCTCCCCCTTTTTATAGGAAATATCCTTCCTCATACTCTAGACATCCTCCAGACATCCTAAATATCCAAGATACTTCCCCTATATGAACGTTTTAGTGCTTTATATGTGAGCTGCATCCGCTTTCATCCTTTCTATGTCAGTGCTACTAACACTGCACAGATGTTCCGCGTCTGTTTCATTTCCTCCCTCTTTCCGTTCTCTGCTGGTGTGGATGCGAATTGCACAGATGTACAGTGGATGCCGAGCAGATACAGTGGACGTGTAACGGATGTAGAACATTTGTTCCCCGTATGTGTCACGGATGTAGAACGGATGCGGCAGAAAGTTCATCCGCTCAAAAAGTTTTGTGCAGCTCAAAACTTTTTGAGCGGATGAAAATCTCAGTAGATGGATACTGGATGGATAGAACGTATGAATCACGCACGCAGTGAGTACAGAATGGATGCATCGCGTTAACCAACGGATGGCAAAATTAAATTATTGAATTAGTATTCTATTGTTTGTGTTTATAGTGTTATGATAAATTATATGCTTTTTCTTGATTTTAGAAACACTATTTCATCAATGAAAAAATAAATGTTAAATTTTATGACAAATGTAAACTCTTTTTATTTACTGATATTATATTTTCCACAGACTACGTTCTTTTTCACTTCTCTGTTTTATTTAAATAGTCATTGATTTTAGTCCTTAAATATTTTAAAATAAATTTTAAAAATGTTTTAAAAGATGATATTATTAGAATCCTTGTGCTCTTTGAGCTTGGTTATTTTCTGCAGACATTTCATTTCCTGATTAGGTAACATCATCATGCTAGAAGGAACTGGGGTTTATCTAATTGGTAATGAAATACCTGCAGAAAACAACCAAGTTCAGAGAGCACTAAAGATACCACAGTTCAACTCTAAGCTATAAACATTATCTTCTATTGGTAGGCGATGTTGATATTTCCTGTCACAACCTTCTGGATCAAGAAGCTCTTCTCATAATAATTCATGCCCTAGTCACCTCCCGGTTGGATTACTCCGAAGCATTCCACATGGATTTCTCTTGAAGAACATTCAAAAGCTGTAGCTGGCCCAGAACGACTGTGAAACCCACTTCTGAATCATTGCAGAGAGGAAGTCTTGGGACAAAGAGTGAAATGTTTTGCAAAACCCCAGTCAATGCCTTTGGGATATCAAAAACATATTCCAAAGTCCAGGAAGCCCAACTACTAAGTATACAGAAAATCTGGGCTACCTGAAATGCACACTAAAGCTGATATAACACAAGAATCCAACATTGATACACTGTGGTTCTGAGTACAAACAAACTATTACGGTGAAGCCTCCACCACAAAAATAAAAATAAAATAAAAAATAAATCCCTCCAGTTTGTTTTAGTAAAAAGTAGCAGAATTTGTATTTGACTTAATAGATTTATTGCTAAACATTCCCAATGACTCATCGTGATCTTTACAAATATTAGACGCTCCAAGTTTATTCTACTTTTGATTTATCTTGGCATCTAGAGTTATGAATCTTGGAGCATACATCCAATTTCTTTACCCAGTTTAATAGATTGCTTTTAAGGAGACCAATAAATCTTGCAAAAAACAGCAGTGTCTATTTGGTTCATTTATCATGGTATTGGCATTCTTTCTTTAACTATGAATTAATATTTGAACTTAATATTTTATTATTTTATTACTTGAATTACTTTATTATTTTATTACTTTTATTATTACTTTATTACTACAATCTTCATTCTTTCTACTGAATCAGAACTAGGTGTTTGCGAGCAGTTTCTGGAAAGTTTTTGAAATAAAAATTAATAAGAAGAAATTGAATTTCCAAAGAATACCAATCAGTGATATTTTTTTTCTGGTTTGTTCCTTGCCCTGTTATTTCATGATGAATCCGTGATGAACAATTGTAGCAATAATAATATGAATCTAAGTTTTTTAATGCACTAAATGGAAAACTTAACTTGTTTTATTAATTTTAAAAACTCATATTGAAAAATAAAATAAAATTGTTATTTTTGGAATATAAGACATTGCAATGATAACTGTAAGATATTACTTTATTCGCACAGTCTCTCTCTCTCTCTCTCTCATATATTCTGTTTCCTTCAACACGCAAAGACATACATGAATAAATCATGAAATATGAGACTATTCCTAACCTGTATGCAATGGAAATATTGCAGATAAGAAGGCTAATAATTGGATGGATTTCATTCACTACATCCTTTCTCTTCTTACAAAGTTCCACCATTGACCAAACATTATTTCAATCTGAGTTATTTTTATGTAATGTAGAAATTGAGAAATTGAGAAAATATCATTTACATATAAAATCAAAAGACTGTATTGTATATTATTAGAACCATCTCCTATCACTAATATAGCCTGATACTGAAAACTACTTGTTCTATTTACCTCCAAGAATCCATAGCAAGAATCCATTTCATAGCAATACAAATGCTTATTTCATTTTTCAAAGCCTAATTTAATTTTCATGATATGCTGTGCATCATAACTAAGAAGAAGAAAAAAACCATTTCTACACTTTGTTCTTTAAGTAATCTTGCAGGTGCAGCCGGATAAGACTTGAGTGCTGATCAGAATTTCTTTCACACATTCTTGGAACAGCGATTGCACCATCCTAACAAATTAATGTGCCAATGTATTGGGTTTAATGAGATCTTTTAAGAGTTGAAGAAATTTGAAATTTCAGCTTGGTTATTTGCAATTTACTATCTGTTTCTAATGATTATTTGTATGATTATTTGTATGTATGATTATTTGTATTATTTGTATATTTGAGATTGTGTACAACTAGTCTTAAAAAAATGTGAAATCCATACTTGTTAAAATCATTCAATCATGTCTTCCGTTCAAACCCATTCATTTCCATCTGTTGCTATGATCAAAGATCAAAGTTCAGGGCTATGTGACTTCTGGGAGTAAGCCACTCTAAAATGAAGGGGCTAACTATGACTGTCATTTTTTGAGTCTTCCCCATCTGATTTCGCTAAAGGAAATGAGCAGCAGCACCCTCTCCTGGCCAGATCATGTAAAGCATGGAAAATTACACCTGGAGAAGTTGTCCTAACAGACATGGGATGATGTAATGTCCTCAAAGTTCATGTTTTCATTTCTATGGGCTAAGAGCAAGATAAATCTTATATTGAGAAGCTTCATGCCTGCCTAGATGCAGGCACATCTGCTTTGTAAAAGTAAAAATATTTCAAAAGATAGAGATGTTAAGTAACAAAGAGGAAAACATTAGACATCTCTGGAGTGTTCATTGTATAACATGGACAGTAGATATCTTGTTGTCCTCTCTGTCGTGGTGTCTGTGCCATGGAATATAATTCCCCATGAGATTTTTATGGCGTACACCCTGGTCCTATTTTAACAAATCCTTAAAACCTGGCTGAGCCCCAGGCAGAATGGCTGATGCATGCTTCGTATGACGTTTTAGTTTTCTGAAGGATTTTTATTAATTTCTTGTGGGTTGTGTTGTATTTTTACTGCTAGATTAAATCTGGACCAGAGATTTGGTCTTCTGAATTTTCAGACTCATGCTGAAGCCCATCTTTAGGGAACTTCTTTCTACTAGAATACGTCCTTTATGTGGTCATATTTATATAGTGCCTTTCTATTGGCTGGTTGGTGTGTTGATGGCTGGTGATTGGCTGTTACTTTCTTGTGCTACCAAGCCCTTGATCTGCAAGTACTCAATAAGCTGGTGGTAAATCAGAACTCCTGTTAACTGACAAGGGCCCTGTTTCCCAGTCTTCAATCATTTCCCTGGCTATCTTTTTACCTGCATTTTTTACCAGTCAATGATCTTAGTAGCTGAGAAATTAAATGAGTGTCCTTGTTCATTGCAATGTGATGCTACCAATGAGTTCAGGTCTACTTGTCTGACCACACATTTATGTTCTTGCAATCTGGTGATTAGTCACTACATAGTCACAAGGGTAATCCATGAATGGGATTCAGTAGATTACACTGGAAGTCTCTCCCACTTCCAAATGATCTTTACAAAGCATAATTTGTCCTTGCATGGTAGCCTCTGGGCAGTGTGTGATGCCCTCTTGAAGTTCTCAGAAGCTGCATTCTACTGCTTACCGAAATGTATTTTTACTGTCTATTTTGTAAACTGCCCACTGTCACAACAGGTTAGGACAGTTTATAATTGTAATAAAAATAAATAAATAAATAAATAAATAAATAAGGAACAGGTGGCAAACAATCTGCTGCTGAAGGCCCAGCAGGAGTAAGTAGGACCCAAGGGGAAGAACTGCTGAGCAGACGGGCTGGTGGAAAGGACAGCAGCTTTTGGGGGACAAATCAGATGTCAAGGCTGATAGTTTGACAAGGGTGTCACAGTCCAAGAAGCTCAGGAAGGAGCCTCTCTTGGCTAAAAGTGAATTCAAAAGTAGAAATATTGAAAGCCCTGCATGACTCAGGGCAGCAGGGTGTGAAACAGATAAAATACTGAGGACAAATCCACCACTTGGAATTGTTTGTATGGAACCATATAAGCAGGGGTGGGCTGCTGAGGGTTTGCAGGGGTTCAGGAGAGCCTCTCACTAATATTCTGTGCAGTTCGGAGAACCCCCAGATCCCACTCTTGGCTGGCCCCACCCCGCCCACCCCTCTCCTTCCAGGAGTCCCCATGCAGCCCATTTCAGATGTAGGTAAATGTAGAGCGCACACAAAGGCTTTGGGAGGGTGAATAATGGGCCTCCTGAAAGTTTGAGAAGGCCAGAAATGGGGCCATTTCCAGTTTCCAGAGAGCCTCCGAAGCCTGGGGAGGCCATTTTCACCCTCCCAGAGGTTTGAGGAAAGCCTCAGTAGCCCGGGGAGGGCAAAAATGCCCCCCACCATGGTTCAGGAGATTGACTAGGCCATGCCCACCATGGCCACACTCACCCAGCAACCAGGCAGTGAACTCTTTGCTAAAAATTTTGAAACCCATCCCCGCATATAAGTATAGATATAAAGCCACATCTACAGTGGAAATATGCTGGATTATCTAGGTAAAAACACTTCAACCATAAATACCATTGTAATCAAGAGAAGAATCGTGATTGTGTGTCCAGCTCTAAAGTTCTAAAGGGATGAAGGATCCAAGCTGAATACACCTTTCGAGGTAAAAACTAGCATTTTGAATTCAGCCTCCTGGCAACTAGTATAATTTTTGTAAATCCAGCGAATGTCAGCAGGTGAACCACTACATTGTGTGCCATTTGCAGTTTCTGGGTCATGTTTAAGAGTGTCCCCATTTAGAATGAGTTTCAGTCGTCTAACTGAGAAGTGACAAAAGCATGATTTGCTATCTTCAACATTTCCTGGTCCGGGAATAGGTGGAACTGGTAGGTTTACCAAGTTGAGCCAGTGGCTTTCATGTTTAAATTTCAGTTGTTTAAAAACAGTCATCCCAGTTATTTTGCTTTTGATCTATGGAAATAATAATTTTCTATGTTCAGATTTTTTTATTACTTTGTATCTTTCTGAGTTGCTTTCTGAAAAATTAATTCAATTTGTAGGAATATCTGGATGGCACACAAATCATACATACATGAACAATATAATATGATTGATCGCGTGAAACCAGATGATGGTCCTCTCAGGTCAGATGGCAATCAATATGCCACTGAAGAAAAGCTGTAGATGCACTAATGGTGTTTATAATGTCGCCAGATAGCCTTTGGGACATCAAATTGCTGAGGTTACCATACAGGAAAAGAAAATTTGAAACTGCAAAAATAGAATTACAGTGGGAATCTGTGAATGAATAAAACCAATTAGACTTTCCGACTGTCCTTTAATATTATTATTCACATTTATGTTCCAAAAACTGATGTAGTAGAACAAGAGGTTTCTAGTTCTTATGGCTTGGAATTATTAAGGAGAAATCAGTTGGACAAAATATTATAGGAAACAGAAACTAAGCTGGGGAATGATTTATCAATTTCTGCCAATCCAATGATAGCTTCATTGCTACAAAATCTTCAAAACAAAGAAATTGAAATTGAAAGTGTCAGAATATAAATCTGGATCTTTAAAATTGCAGAATGGCTGTATATTCAAATAGCAATTAAAAAACTATAAATTAATATCAATGCTGTAATGTTTTGTATGATTTTGCAGGCAATAATTCTTTAATAGGTAATTCATGAATTATTTGCATGTATTTTGCAGTTGGAATATTCTAAATGAGCAAACTGATGATTAAAGATGGGAAAATACATCAAATTTGTTTCTTATGAGTGTGAGGTGAATATTTATCTTTTCTCATGTTCAATGGATACTTCAGATAATGTTTCTAAAGGGTTACCCATTGATGAAGCATTATAGCTGCAGAATGATATTACTAACATAGGTTTCAGGGTTTTTTTTTTTAGTATCCATATATTCATGAATATGATGTTGAGAAAAGTAGTAATATTTTGAAAAGTTGTGAATGTAATTCTGGATTTTATCAATAGAAGAAGAGTTATGGGTTTATCAAGGGGACATAAAATATTACCAGGGACATGTCACCAGGGACATAAAATATTACTCTTTTACAATATAAAAACAGTGTCTCTTTAGATTTACAGTCTTGAATTGATGAGGTGTGTTTTCTGTCTGCTTATGAACTGTCTCTTTATAGAAGTACTGGAACAACTAATCAATATTTTCCATGTTGTCTAGGTATTAATGGGGATCCCACAAAATGGTTACAGTAGATATTGGATACTGGTCCATTCTCCTGTGGTCTTATTTAAATTTGTGTACAAAAAAAGTGTTGTTTTACATTGTTTTAAGTGATTGTTTTATTGCATTGTTCAGTG
Organism: Laticauda colubrina; assembly: GCA_015471245.1. Lineage (NCBI taxonomy): Eukaryota > Metazoa > Chordata > Lepidosauria > Squamata > Elapidae > Laticauda > Laticauda colubrina. The sequence goes on from BLBF01000007.1 coordinate 66,438,161, forward strand.
GCGGTATTCAATTTTTTTTATTACCAGTTCTGTAGGTATGGCTTGGTGGGTATGGTGTGGCTTGGTGGGTATGGCTTGTATTGGTGGGTGTGGCATAGCTTGATGGGTGTGGCAGGGGAATGATACTGTAAAATCTCCATTTCCACCCCACTCCAGGGGAAGGATACTGTAAAATCCCCATTCTTTCTCCACCCACTAACATGCTTTACAGCTCCCTTCTCCTGTGCAGGGCAACAAAAGAAGACTTAGCTGATCAGCTGAGACTCTGATCAGCTGGAACTCGGGAGGCAGCGAATAGATGGGGGTGGAACCAACCAGAGGTGGTATTTACTGGTTCTCTGAACTACTCAAAACTTCTGCTACAGGTTCTCCAGAATCTGTCAGAATTGGCTGAATACCACTTCTGGTATTGTTTCATTTCCAAGGAACCATATCCAGCACCCCCTCCTCCAACTTTATTCTTACAGTAACTATTTTGTGAGGCTGATTGGGATGAAAAAGAGCAGCTGGTCCCAAAACAGCCAAGAGCATCCATGCCCAGAGTCATGTCTGTGACATGGACAGCTATATTAATTTGATAAATGAAAATAAAATAAGTAAATTAATACATCAATATCTCTGTATATCTAGTCTCTTTTCCCCTTTCTTCTTTGCCTTTATTTCTCATTTTTGCCTTATTTCTTTGTTTCTATACATTAAAACAACAAAAATACAAATTAAAAGGCTGTTCTAATATCACACTTCTGCTTGCTACCATCTTTAAATTGAAAGAAGCTCTTTCTGCCATCTTAGACTGTTGTAGAGATGGGAAACTCTAGGAAGTCTCCTAAGTCTGACCTTTAAGATAAAGAGAGGGCTACATTCTCAGTCAGGAAAGGCTCAGAAGGCAGCTTTAAGGTGACCAGTGTTCCTATCAGAGGTTTTCCAGGCTGCTGAGCCAGAGACATGACACTGGCAGCATGCAATAAATATATGATAATCTCCACAAGTATTTCTCTCTCATGAAGGTGAATGTTGCAGCACTGTATTCTTTTCAACAAAAGAGGACATTGGAAAGAAAGTATGCAAAGGGGCCCACGACTCAGCTTGCCTGGTTGTCGATCAGCAGGATAACATTCCCCAAAACATAACAGAATGAGATAAAAAATCAGCAAGAGAAAAATTGTTTGAAAAAAAAAGTCTAGATCTGACACAGGATTATGAAAGAAAAAAACCCATAAAAATTTGCAATAGTGGAAAATATCTGTAGCTTGGGTGTAGGATGAGAGTGAAAGTTCATTCTCCAAGTGTGTGGTTTGGTTTTTCCTAACATTTTGTTACCAACCTAGGTACCACACCAACACTGACTTTCCCTAAATTCCACTGAAGATGTTACCTAGCCTGGTAATGTCTGGAAACCAACCTCATATGTGAAGTGCACTCATTTTAAAAGTGCCGCGAAGCACAAGGCTGCTCGTGGTAAGAGAAATATGGGAGGGAGAAGCGCGCTGCGCAGCACCTTTGAATTTAGCAGGCTTCACAAATGAGGTGGCAGTGGCAACGGCACATTGGAATCTCCTTCTCCTCATTTGTGAAATGCACTAAGTTTAAAGATGCCATGCAGTGCGAGGCTGCTTACAGCAAGAGAAATATGGAGGGGAGACATGCTGCGCAATACCTTTGAATTTAGCGCACTTCACAAATGGCTCCTCCTTATTTGTGAAGCGTGCTAAATTTGGTGCTAAAGCCCATGTCACACTGAACCAACGGATGCAAAGAGGATGCAAAATGGACAAAAAAGCTTGCCATCCATTGGAAAACATGATGCATCTTTTGTGTACTCATTGCGTACGTCTTTCATATGCTTTATCCGTCGAGCATCCATCTACTGCAATTTCATCCGCTCAAAAAGTTTTGAGCTGCACAAAACTTTCTGAGCGGATGAACTTTCCACCGCGTATGATCTACATCCACGACACATACGGGCAACAAACATTCTACGTCCGTTGTCATCCGTTAAACGTCCGATGTATCCTCTCGGCATCCTCTGGACATCTGCGCAACTCACATCCACTGCAGCGGAAAGCAGAAAGAGGGAGGAAGCGAAAGGTACTCGGAATGTCCGCACAGCGTTAGTAGCATGGACATAGAAAGGATGAAAGCAGATGCATCTCGTATATAAAGCATTAAAACGGACAAAACGTTCATATATGGGACGTATCTTGGATATTTAGGATGTCTGGAGGATGTCTAGAGTATGTGGAAGGACACCTAGTGGAAAACCGAGATTTCCTATAAAAAGGGGGAGGAAATCACCTGGATCTCACTTTCAGTCCAGCAGCCCTGGTGTGCAGACCTCTTCAGCGTTGCTCTTGCTCTTCCACATCATCCATTGATGTCCACCATGGATCATCACACACTCCTTTTGGTAGCCACCATCATTCAACACCAGAACCAAGCCCTCTTCAGACTGTTTCACCTTTTCTACGCAAAGAGAAGGAGACGTCCAAGAACTGTGTGGGTCTGACGATGGATCGGGGGAAGAACGGAGTTTGGACTGTATGACAAGCTGATGGTGGAGCTAAGGAATGAAGACCCTCGTGCATTCCAGCACTTCATGAGGATGCCACCAGCCATGTTTGATGAAGTTGTAGAGCGTCTGAGACCCAGGTTGACCAAGGCAAACACCAATGTCTGGCCCATCCTGGACTGAAGATGGCACTGACTCGGCGCCACCTGGCCTCTGGAACCACATACAGAAACATGCAGTATGCCTGGAGGGTGCCACACAACACTATCAGCATTGTGGTCAGAGAAGTGGTGCAGGCCATTATCGAAGAATACAGGGAGGAGCTCCTCCAGTGCCCCACCACTGAAAAAGGCTGGAGGAAAGTTGCAGAGCAGTGGTATCAGAGGTGGAACTTTCCCCACACCCTTGGAGCCATAGATGGGAAGCACGTGGCCTGCAAAGCTCCACCCAACTCGGGGTCCAATTATTTCAACTACAAGGGCTTCTTCAGCATCATCCTCTTTGCCATGGTTGATGCTGACTACAAGTTCATGTACATCGATGCTTCAGGCAACGGGTCAACTTCAGATGCCCAGATATACAATGCCAGTGACCTCAAGAATGGGCTGGAACGCAACCTCATCATGGGTTTCCCAGATCCAGACCCCCTACCCAACGACACACAAGATGTGCCCTACTTCATTGTGGGTGATAACGCCTTCTCCCTCAGAACCTACCTCATGAAGCCCTACACTTCCAGATACCTCACCCGTGAAGAGAGGATCTTCAACTACAAGCTGTCCAGGGCAAGACGGGTGGTGGAGAACGCCTTTGGCATCCTGGCCAACAGGTTCCAGGTACTTCTCACCACCATGCAGAGACCGTGAGGAACATCGTGGAAGCTTGCTGCATCCTGCACAATCTCATGTGCACCCACTACCCAGTGTTGCAGAACAGGCTTGTGGACTGTCAACAAGGCAATGGGGACATGGCACCTGGTAAATGGAGGCAAGGACTAAACCTGATAGACACTGTGGATGTGCAAGTCCCCAACAGAGCTTCACATAAAGGGAAGAAGCAGCGCAACCTCCTGAAACACTGGTGCAACTCCCAACTGAAGCAGTGGAGTGGCAAGACAGGATGGTAGATGCTTAATGGATGCTTCCTTCAACCTGTCTCATCACACTGATGAGATTGTGCCATGTATGTTGAGCTTGCAATGAATAGGGCATTAATAAAGAGTTTTGTTTATGTTGAAATGTATGGATCAATGTTTAAATTGTTATTGATAATAAAGGGCCATATGTGTGGCAGCTGGGAGAGTGGACCATACAGTCCCACTATGCTTGCACTGCAGGTTTATCTATCCCACAGCTATCCTTACAAATCCCACAGCTATTATTACCCATCCCACAGCTATCCTTTCCCATCCCACAGCTATTCATCCCACAGCTATCCTTCCCAATCCCACAAGCATGCAAAGGCTTAACCCTTTTTTCAAAGTTTTCCCCAACACTTTATTAAGTAAAAAAAATGAACCAAGTATGTGAAGCAAAGATAACCTTTATTAATAACAAACTGTATGACTTTATTAAAAAGCAAAATGACCCAAGTAAAGTGTCTTGAAGCAAAGATAAGGTGAATAGGTAACAACTCAGTCTCTGGCACTCTTTTCAGTCACTCTGAGGCCTGCCCATGGTCTCAGATGTAAAGGGGCAAGGGACTACGGAGGTGGCTATTGCTGGAGATGGTGTGTGCAGGAAGCTCTCACAGAGCTAACTCAGTCTCTTGAGGTTGAGAGGCCCTTCCTCAAGGACCTGGGATGTGAGGCCCAAGACTGATGACAGATGTTCTGAGGAAGGGCTTGGCTGTGGGGTGGAGGAAGGAGGAGTGTAGTGGGGCTGTCTAGTCTGCAGCTGGGTCAGGTGAGGCGTCTGTGGCATCTGTGGCATCCGAGGAACCTGGGTGTGGACTGGGAATGGCTGCCTCTGCTGTGGGAAGTCTTGGTAGTGGTAGGCTTGGTAGGCGAGGGGCTGCTGAAATCTGTGGAAGGGCGGTGCCTGGGGTGGAGGAGCAGACCTGGAGTGGGTAGCAGCAGGTTCAGCTGGGCCTGGAGGGTGGTGCAGAAGAGCTGTGATCCTCTCCTTCATCGCCTGGTACTGGGCCTCGGGCATGTCCATGAGGGTCTGGCTCACGTACGTGATGAAGGGCTTGTGGTTGGAGGATGGTATGTCAAAGTGGACCAGCTGGGAGAAGAGATCTGTGCTGGCTTTGATTGTGTCCCTGATTTCCAAGAGGACAGTATGGCTCTGTCCCTCCGGTCTGCCTCTCTGCCTGCTTTCTGTGGAAGTGGAGCTGGGGGTGGGTGTGGGTTGGTCTCTGGTGGCTGCCTCTTCTTGCTCCATCTGAGACAGGGGATCCTCCACGTCCTCCGGCACGGGGAGTGCAGCTGTCAGGGGGGTCTCCAGGGTCGTGGGGCCCTCCAAAGACACCTGCCTGGACACGGTAGCTGTCTCCTGGCTGGAAGAGGAGTGGCTGTCTGTGGGCTGTCTGTGGGAGAGGGTTGACAGAGGGGCTGCTCCTTGGTGGCAGATCTCACCCTCCAGGAAGCTGCACCTGGCCATGACATTTGTCTCCCGGTCAGTGAGCTTGACAGCGGCCTGCCCGGATCTCTTCAGGTGCAGCTTGCCATATCTTGCTTCCACCACCCCAGGAGGACATCTGAAGTGTAGCCCAGGCTCTCTGCCTTCTCTCTCCACGCTGCCTGCTTCCGCTTGGTGTCATGATAGAGCCTGTGGCCCTTCCTCCACAGGTACTCGTTCTCCCTCAGCCATTCCAGCACCTGCTCCTCATGGTCCTTCGAAATGGAGTACTGTTTCCTCTCCCCCTTCTCCTTGCCTTGCCTCTTCCTCCCTCTGGCAGGGGCTTCAGGGCCTTCAGCAGCAGAGCTTTGAGGGCCTTGGGGCTGGTCTACCACAGCAGCAGCAGCAGCAGCAGCAGCAGCAGCAGCAAGAGAACCAGCAGCAGCAGCAGGAGAAGCAGCAGCAGCACCAGCAGAAGCAGCAGTAGCAGCAGGAGAAGCACCACCACCAGCAGCAGCAGGAGAAGCACCAGCAGGAGAAGCACCAGCATCAGCAACACCAGGAGCACCAGGAGCAGCACCAACACCAGCACCAGCACCAGCAGCTTCAGAGTCAGCGCCAGGGGGTGGGATGGTGGTTCTGTTCTTCTTGCCAGGGCTGGCAGGAGTAGGCACAGGCTTCCTCTTCTTCCCCATGGTGTTCTCTCAAGATGTCTCTGGCAGCAGGTCTTTCCTCTGAATGGTGACCTGCTTGCGAGCTGCATCCTTTTATATCCACGGAGCTTATGCAATTCATCCTCCCCGCATGCGCAGTGAATGCTTTGCATCTGCTAGGCATCCGCTATGCATCCTATAGATGTCCGTGATGCATCCGCATCATCCACTACGCATCCACTACGCATTCGTTCCTTCTGCTACGTGTCCGCTTCACTGTTCTCCCCCCGGAAGCCCTGCGGATGTGTCATCCGCTTCCATCCACTTTCATCCGCTAGGCTTCCTACGAACATCCACTTTACATCCCCGCTACATCCTTTCCACGTCCGTTCCTTTCCGTTGTTGTCCGCTCTGTTTGTGCAAATTTGGGGCACTTTTGAGAGCGGATAACAACGGATGGAAAATTTGCTCATCCACTGTGTCCTTTTTACATTCATTTTGCATCCGTCGGCCAGTGTGATCTGGCCTTAAGATTGGTGCTGCGTGAGGCTACTCTTGGTGAGATGAGAGTAATATTGGGGAGGGCGCTGACGCTGCTGCTCTTGCCATGAAGGTGAGAGACCGATGAGAAACAGAGAGGGAGGTAGAAAGAAGGATAAAACTATCCTGCATAAGTATTCCGGAAGCAATACGCACCCTTCCAGTTTCTACAGCCCCAACCAATCTCCCACGCAACAGGAGCAGAAATTTCATCCATACAAAAGCTGCATGACAGGAACAGGAAATTAAGTCTTCAAGTTCCTGTGTACTGTCTCTAGCCATAATTGAGCCTCAACAAACCAATGTTCTTTTTTTTTCCCCTTTGGGATAATTGTGTTATTCATCACATGCCTCACTTCAAAACATGCTATGAATCTGTTAAAGATGGCATAAATGAAAGATGTTACCAGGATTTTTAAAAGATAAAGAAAATCAAGAATTTTAAAAGGTAAAGCACACACACATACCTCCTTGACCCAACAGAAATACAGATTGATAGGATGAAGAGAGAGAGATGGTATAAAAAACGGATACCCGGTGTTCATTTGCTTGGTTAACAGTATTTACAATCTACTTACTTCCAAAACACAGGCAGCTAACAACAAAATACAAAGTAAATGAAAACCATGCAAAATGAGCAGTATACCATCAAGAAAAACAAATAAATCTGTCTGTAAAACTCATATTTAAGCCTTTTACAATAAATCCAAATCAATATCACCAGAAGCAGACCCAGCTCAAGATATTTTCCTGCCCCAGATTTAGTAGTGAACTGCAAAAAAGAAAAGATACTTTTCTCCCAGAAAGTAAAAATACAGTTATGAAAAATACAGTCCTTTCATGATACCAAAGATGAGTTGTCTGAAGCAAGGGCCTCACTGTCTCCCCCCCCCCCCCCCGCTTGGACAGATCCTAACAAAGGCTTAATCCCTGCAATGAGTGGGAAAGCCATTATAATGCCCTCTGCCCATTTATGAAAAAAGAGTGAATAAACTGGTGTTGGACAGCAGCTGGGCAGGTCTTTTTAAGTCAGTGGCCCCCAACCTTTTGAGCACCAGGGAAAGGCTTTTCCATGGACCTGAGTGGGTGTGGTTTGGTGTGTTACCTGTATCCCGCAGATGGATTGTTTAGCTTGTTTGTGCAGCCTGGTTGCTGGCATGCTGCAGACCAGTGCTACTCCATTGGGGATTGGGATTGGGGACCGGCATTTTAAGTGACTAGGGCATTTTTGAACTTACTTTTTGGTAAGAGCTTAAGCTTTGGATCCAGGGCTGGGATTCTACCGGTTCACACCTATTCGCTAGAACTGGTTGTTAACATTCTAAGCAGTTTGGAGAACCGGTTGTTAGAAGAAATTACTGGCCTAATCCCGTAAGGAAGGCAGGAAGGAAATATTCTGGTATTGCTCACAGAAAGTGCCTCTTCATTAACCCTTATTACATTATTGGCAGGACTAGACTTCCTCTGAAACTTCTCTGGAGTTTTTTTCCCTCTTTTGCTGGTATTTTGCTTATGTGGAATAACCATTCAAAGTTACAATGGCAGTGATTTATGGCCGTTTTTCACACTTATGACTGTTGCAGCATCCCCACAATCACAAGAGCCAGGTGAGGAGATGCATGCCTCGAAGTGAGTGATGTTGAGTTGGCCACGCCCAGACAGTCACATGACCACCAAGCCACACCCACCAATTAAGCCACACCCATGGAACCGGTTGTTAAAAAATTTGAATCCCACCTCTGTTTGTACCTGTACCCCTCCCAGTTGGTAAAGTCCTCCTGGAAGATGGTATGTAATCACCCAAGTGATGATAAACTCCTTATGGGGTCAGGGGTGCTGCCTGCCTTGAAGGGAGCAGTGGTATGTCCCCTTTCAAAAGATCATCCTTGGACTTGACCATGTTAGTTTGTCTGGTCTCCTTTCCTTTTGGAGGAATGTTTTTGAGAGGGTGGTAAGCACTCACTTTTAGAGGACCTGGACAAAGCAGATTATCCAAGACCCCCTTTCAGTCAAGATTCAGGCCAGGTTGTAGCACTGAGACAGCATTAGTTATGTCAGGCGATGATCAGTGGAGGACTTGAGATGGGATGTCTTATTACGTTTATCTATCTCTGCCGGATCTCTTGATGACTTTCAACACTATCAACATGGTATCCTTCGATGAGAGAGAGAGAGGGAGAAAGAAAAAAATAGATAAGAGAGAGAGAGAGAGAGATGAGAAAGAGAGGGAGAAAAAGAGAGAGAGACACACAGAGAGAGATACCTGTTTAAAAGAAAATATAAAAATTGCTCTTTTTTTGAAATGGCTCTGTTTAAGGTTGCAGATCCCTGGGTTAGGCAAACACCATAATTGTTAAGTGAACCTTGTGGTCATTAAGTGAACACTGTGGTTAAACAAGTCTATTTTCTCCAATGGTCATTTTTAATCGGAAACCAGAAGGAATTGTTGGAAACTGTGTGAAACCTCATGTGAAGCCTCAGTCACATGACTGTGTGGGATGTTGTAACTCTGTGTGTGTGTGTGTGTGTGTGTGTGTGTGTGTGCATTGCTGTCAAAACTTCAAAAAGAGGTCAAGTAGCTCTGGGAAGGTCAGTCATAAATGAGGACAGCACCTAAGCGAGGACAACTTGTATTTGGTTTGCTAGTCAATGGCCACCTGACCATGCCCATTCTAGTCACATGACCACCTCGCCATGACCAGTCACATGGGCACCAAGCCACACCCACCCAGTCACATGACCACTAAGCCACACCCACAAATTAGGCCATGCCCACAGAACGAGTTGTTAAGAAATTTGAATCCCATCCCTACTCCTCCCTCAATCTGCTTGCTTGTATCACCTAGAAGAGAGCTATCCACTATGTGAATGGAAAGAATTCCATGACTTGCATGTCCTCCTATGTGGAGTTTAACATTTCACCATGCAAGTACAGCTATATCACCATTCAGCTGGAGAAGAGAAATAAATAGCTAATTTTAATGTGCTTATTGGCTCAAGGTAATGCCAGCTTTTTTTCTTGCAGCAATATTTTACTGTCCCAATTGTCCTTCAGTCTCCTCTTCTTTCTACACGATCTGCTTGTTTTCATTTTTTTTCCTAATGACTGCATTTCTATCACCCATGTAATTGTACATCAGCAGGAATGGAAGAAGCAGCGTTCAATTTGCATTTTAAGTTAATGCAAAATTCTGCATCTCACACATCCCAAAACCTTTTAGCAAACAGAAATTCAACTTTTATTGCTCATACTTTGGTGACCATTTCTGGTCTTTTCTTCTTTCTTGGTGATCAGCAATTGAAGACATTATATATATCTTCTGGTTGTTCTTTGCCCTCCTTTATTTCTTCAATGTAATGTAAAGCAGTGGTTGCCAACCAATGGGCTGGGGACCACTGGTGGTCCACAAGAAAATTTTGGTGGTCCTCAGAGAAATGTCACCCCCAAAGCACTCCTCCCAAAGCAATGCTTCTTTCTGCTTCTTTCTTCTTGTGCTTTTGGCTGCACAAAAGGAAAACAGCAAAAGTCTGTCTTTCTCTCCCCAAACTCCACCAGAAATGAGTCTTTGGGACTCTGCAAGGCATCCTGCTCCAAGAGGCTATGCCGGCAAAGACTAGTTTCTGGCGGAGTTTGGGGGACAGAAAGAAAGACTTCTGCTGCTTCTGCTGCTTTTCTTGCATGAAGCCAAAGGTCTCTCTCCCCCCCCCCCCCGAGAACAGAGCTGGAGACGGTATCATGTGATCCCAAATAAAGAATGATTGATCGGTAGGAAAAAGGGTAGGAAATCGGTAGAAAAAAGTCTTTCCTACAGACTTTTTTTGGGATTTTCCCAGGGTGTCTCATCCGTGGGATTTTAAATTATGAGTTTGGTGGTCCCTGAGCATCAAAAGGTTGCTGACTCCTGATGTAGAGAGACCAACAGTACTAAAAATATGGCTAGAAAAATGGGGAAGGGGCCAGTTTTTTCTATGTAAACTTGACATGTATAATGTATTGTTCACAATTTATCCCATTGCTTGATTTATCATATTAAGACTTTCATTTCTAAGAGGCCATATGCAGCACATTCTTCTTCAATTTTATTCTTACAAAAACTATCCTGAGAAGTTGATTGCACTGAGAGACAGCTGTTGACTCAGAATCAGCCAAGGACCATCTATGCATCCCTGTCCATTGTGTCTTCTTGGGTACGAAAAGTGAAGATGACAGCCACAATTGTACCATTGAAGCTTTATTCCTTTTTTATGTGCTTTGTGCATGTGATGAACATTAAAAAAGGAGGGCGGCACCAGTCACTTGGCTGCAGTTGCTATCTTGATTACTTTTATTCTTTCTTCAGCTTCTCTGCTGAATCTGGAATTGAATTACTGCTGTATCACATTCATTATTATAATGAAATTATAATCTGAGATAATCAGTACTTGTTAAATAGCTTGTTACCTTTTCGTTTAAAAGTGCTCTCTCTCTCTCTTTCTATTCATAGATTCATACATTTCATTCATTTCTCCCCCCCCCCCATTGATGTGTTCTTTTTATTACAAGTTCTTTTATGCCACTTCAAATGGAAATCTAAGTGATTGGACCAAGATCACTCAGCTGGTCAAGCCTAAAATGGAACTAAAACACATAGTCTCCCAGTTTCTAGTCTGTAGAAACTGATCTGTAACCACGACACCAAAACTGGCTGTCACAGTATATTATCATAACATTCAAAATAGAAAACACAATTGTTGCCATTCCCCTCCTCTTACTTATTGAATTCTACTGAGCCGCATATTCACATAAAGATAATATTTGGAGCTCTGAGTTCTTCATTAGCATACAAAGATAAATGCAAGGGGAGATTGTCAAAAGTAGCAATAAAACTAGATGCATTAATTCATTTCCTGGACTGAGAGAATTAGTTCTTGTTGCTTTACCATTAAAAACTAAACTATACATACTGTTTGAAATAATTATTTCAATTTTCTTCCTTTGGCAGGAATATAAAAAGGGGAAAATTCTATGACTGAAAATAGAAAGCATAATGTTAATTTCATAACTTTTTAAAAAAGAAGCTTGGATTTTGTGTTTATTTGTTGCCAAGCCTTTAAATTAACCTGAGTTACTTTTAAAAGAAGCTTTGCAATTCTAAAGTTCTTTATTGTCTCCCTAACCAATAACAAGAATTAAAATAAAGCCCCTGTCACACTGCACCAACGGATGCAAAGAGGATGTAAAATGGAGAAAAACACTTGCCATCCGTTGGTTAACGCGATGTATATGTTCTGTACTCACTGCCTCCGTTTTGCTTCCTCTCTATCCATCCAGCATCCGTTCATGGACGTTTCATCCACTCAGAAACTTTTGAGCTGCTCAAAACTTTTGCACAGATAATGTATCCAATTTGTCTGTTCTGCATCCGCTAGGCATCCGCTAGGCATCCGTTCTGCATCCGTTACGCATCTGCTATATCTGCTAGGCATCCATTCTGCATCCACGCAACTCGCATCCACTCGGACGCAGGGAGGAAGCGGAACGGACACGGAATGGATGCAGAACGGATGCCTAGTGGATGCAGCACAGAAACAAAGCATTTAAAACGGAAAAAACATTCGCAGAGGGGACCTAACTCAGATATTAAGGATGCCTAGAGGATGCAAAGGGACACCTATACTGCCTATAAAATGGGAGAGCAACTCATCTGGATCTCACTTTCAGAACAGCAGCCCTGCGGTGCAGACCTCTGCAGCTTTCATCTGACTCTTCCTCTTCCACAGCATCCAGTCATGTCCACCGTGGATCATAACAAAGTCCTTTTGGCAGCCACCATCATTCTGCAACAGTGCGAAGCCATCTACAGGCTCTGTGAACTCTACTACGGGAAGAAAAAGAGGCGGCCAAGAAGCGTCTGGGTACGAAGATGGTTTGCCAGAAGAGCAGAGAATGGACTGTACAACAAGCTGATGGTGGAGCTCAGGAACAAAGACACTCGGGCATTCCAGAACTTCATGAGGATGCCTCCAGCCATGTTTGACGAAGTTGTGCAGCGCCTGACACCCAGGTTGACCAAGGCAAACAACAACTTCCGGCCTGGAACCTGGGCTCAAGGTAGCACTCACTCTGCGCCACCTGGCCTCAGGGACCACCTACAGGAGTATGCAGTACAGCTGGAGGGTGCCACACAATACCATCAGCATTGTGGTCAGAGAAGTGGTGCAGGCCATCATCGAAGAATACAAGGAGGAGGTCCTCCAGTGCCCCTCCACTGAAGAAGGATGGAAGAAAGTTGCAGAGCAGTGGTATCAGAGGTGGAACTTCCCACACACCGTTGGAGTCATTGATGGCAAGCACGTGGCCTGCAAAGCGCCAGCCAACTCAGGGTCCTCTTATCACAACTACAAGGACTTCTTCAGCATCATCCTGTTCGCCATGGTCGATGCTGACTACAAGTTCATGTACATCGATGCTTCAGGCAACGGCTCATCTTCAGATGCCCAGTTATACAATGCAAGTGACCTCAAGGGTGGGCTGGAACGCAACCTCATCATGGGCTTCCCAGATCCAGACCCCCTGCCCAACGACATGCAAGATGTGCCCTACTTCATTGTGGGGGATGATGCCTTCTCTCTCACAACCTACCTCATGAAGCCCTACACCTCCAGATGCCTCACCCATGAAGAGAGGATCTTCAACTACAGGCTGTCCAGGGCAAGACGGGTGGTGGAGAACGCCTTTGGCATCCTGGCCAACAGGTTCCAGGTACTTCTCACCACCATGCAGCATAGCCCAGAGACCATGAGGAAAATCGTGGAAGCTTGCTGCATCCTGAACAATCTCATGAGCACCCGCTACCCAGTGTTGCAGAACAGGCTCGTGGACCACCAACAAGGCAATGGAGACATGGAGCCTGGGGAATGGAGGCAAGGGCGAAACCTGATAGACACTAAGGATGTGCAAGGCCCCAACAGAGCCTCACGTGAAGGGAAGAAGCAGCGCAACCTCCTGAAACACTGGTGCAACTCCCCAGCTGGAGCAGTGGAGTGGCAAGACAGGATGATAGATGATTAATGGATGCTTCCTTCAGCCTGTCACATAACAATGATGAGATTGGGCCATTTATGTTGGGTGGGCCTACAATGAACAGGGCATTTAATAAAGAGTTGTGTTTATATTGACATGTGTGGATGATTGATTACATTGTTATTGATAATAAAGGGCCATAGGTGTGGCACCTGGGAGGGTGGACCATCCAGTCCCACTATGCTTGCACTGGAGGTTTATCTATCCCACAGCTATTACCCATCCCAAAGGTATACCTGCCCATCCCACAGCTATTACCCATCTCAAAGGTATCCCTGCCCATCCCACTGCTATCTCAACCTATCCCACAAGCATGCAAAGGCTTAAACCATTTCTAAAAGTTTCCAGCAAGACTTTATTAAAAAAAAGAATTGAAGCAAGCGTGTGAATCAAAAATAGACTTTATTAACAACAAGCTATAAAACAAAAATGAGTCTCTGGCACTCCTCTTGGTCACTCAGTCTCAGGGGTGAAGGGTGCAGGTGCTGTGGAGTTGGCTGGTGCTGGAGTGCTTGTCATCAGCTCCTCCAGAAGCAGAAGCAGCAGAAGGCCCAGCCCCAGAAGAACGAGCCCATGCTGCAGAAGCCCCAGCAGAACCAGAGTGAGGGCCAGGGGGCGGGATGGTAGCCCTGTCCCTCTTGCAAGGGCTGGCAGCAGATGGCTGAGGCTTGCTGTGCTTCAGCATGGTTGTGGGGTTGCTGTCTGGCAGGGAGGCTGGCAGGAACCAAGGCTAGCAGGAAGGCTGGCAGGAAGGCTGGCAGGCAGGCAGGCAGGCACCAAGGCTGGCAGGCAGACTTGAACCAAGGCTGGCAGGGAGGCTGGCAGCAAGGCATGGCAGGCAGGCAGACAGCAAGGCTGGCAGGGAGGCTGGCAGCAAGGCTTGCAGCAAGGCTTGCAGGCAAGGCAGGCAAGGCTGTCAATCCGTCCGGCAGCAGGTCTTTCCTCTGAATGGTGACCTGCTTCCGAGCTACTTCCCTTATATCCACGGGGCTTGCGCAATGCATCCTCCCCGCATGCGCAATTAACGCTAGGCATCCATTTGTCTTCCGCTGTGCATCCTCTGTGCATCCGCTGTACATCCGCTTCATCCACTCAGCGTCTGTTCTGCATCCGCTGTAACCGTTCCACGTCCGCTTTGCTGAGGTCCACCGGAAGCCTAGCGGATGTGCCATTCACTCCCATCCGCTTCCATCCACTGGGCTTCCGTTCCACATCCGCTTTCCATCCGCTCTGCGTCCTCCCCGCATCCGGTTATGCATATTTTTGCCCCTTTTGAGAGCGGATAACAACGGATGGAACATTTTGCTTGTCCGTTGTGTCCTTTTTACTCACGTTTTGCATCCATTGGGCAGTGTGACAGGGCCTTAAATTTCAGTACTGATTCTTCTGAAATGTATATATGGTTCTTCTAGTAATTCATGCTGAGGCAAATACTAGCTAGAACAAGGTCAGGATAATGTTTATTTTACCTTCAGCAAGGATGAAGAGGCGTTATGCTTACTTTTCCAATTTTTCTCATTCATTGCCTATCATTCTTTAAGTTTTAAACATTCCATCCTTCTTACAGCAATACTTTTCTATTTCAAGAGTAGATATTTCTCTATTTTCTTTCTTCATATTTCTTTCTATTCTTGGAATGATTACATGACTACATTAGGTGAGGGAGCATTTATCTCCACAGGAGATCATGTAGGCTTGAAAATATTGGTGAATTTGGTCCAAAACCAATGGTGGACCTAAAGGGTGACTTCCCTCCTTCCTCCATGAATCCAATTATGAAAACATAAACCTCTAATTTTCAAGCAGAAAAGAACAACTTATATTTGCATCAGAAAAGCCACAATTACACATGTATAAAGAGATAGAATTGCACAGGCACAAAAATAACTCTAAAGAACCCTATTCAATGCAGCAGGGTAGATTTCCATACGTCCTTCAAGGAAGTTTGCCTTATGTTAGCAGTTTGTATATGAGGAACTGAGCAATCTCTTTAAAAAGTATAGTGTACTTCAAAGGCCCAGCACACACTTTAAAAATCTAATTTCCTCCCACCGGTGCCAATCTCCAAAAGAAACAGCTATATCTTGCACAATGGTTTTCCTCATTCACTTTCTCGAGATTGCATAATTTTTTAATCGGACATCCTTCCTCCTACCCCATTTGAACCCACTCTGCTTCTCTTCTCTTATTCTGTGAGCCTTGAGCTTCTCCCAGATAGTTTCCAGGTTGGTTTAATGTACCAGCCTCTTTCTTTCTTTATGTATTGGCTGAACTTTCAGATAAATACACTTCCCCCTCATCTCATTAATTTGCTTTTTCCTGGCCTGTTTCCTTTCCTTTCTCATAGCTGGTGATTTCAGACAAAATTTCTGCTCCTCTCCTTCTTGCCCTATGCATGTGAATCTGTAAGCAGTTCTCTGTATGCTCACAGGTCTCTCTCCGTCTCTCTCCCAACCTCCCTTCCTACCGCCTTCTCCTCTTTATGCTTTAGGGAAGACACTTCTGTGAGGTGGAAGCAGATAAAAAACCACCAAAAGATTCATTGATCCAAGGAAAACAAGGTTTTATTCACGTGTCTGCAGAGATGGGTTCCCTCAGGCATTGAAGTAACACAGAGCAAAATTCAGGCATTATTTTTATCCCCTCTTACGAGGGCTTGGCTCACATTCTTTCTGTTTTCAAATTGACACATATATTTCAAAGGTTCCTACTAGCTCCCTATCTAGCAAAAGTAGTTACACGGTTTCTGACATTGCAGCACTTTATTACAGTTCCCCATTGTTCTAGCCTTATCTTGTTTTTTCTCTTGTGCACAAACTGGAACACTTTCTTATTTAGCAGAACTACTGAGTTTGAGACACACTTCCTTATTCAATTCAATGGGCCATCCAACATGACTTCGGTTCTGCTCACAATTCCCCCTTTTTCTTTTTCCACTCTTGTCTCAAACTCAAAGAGCAGATCCTCTGCTTCTTTCAGAGTGATTTCTCTCTGATACATCATTAGAGGTTCTGCTTCCTGCTTCTTCTCAAATCTTGAACCCAAGGATTTCCCTATCTTCCCACACGTTGTTATTGCACCAGGGAGACACTGAACACAACAACACAACAATACACAGCATATAATAATCAATATAATTCCCATTATGGTAGATCTAAACCAAGTGGAACTGGGAAGCCAAGACCATAGTGCTCCCCACAGGTCTGGCAATGAGGAGTCACCTCTTTGTGATAACGGATTAGAGTGAATACGTTCTTCCATTATTTTTACTGTCTTTGTAATATTGGGTTGGAAATCATGGATGTATATACAGCAATGTGAATGAATCAGAGCACAAACACACCCTTTTGTAGCTAATACAATGTCTAAAGCATACCTATTTTGTAGAGCAGCCTATCTTACTTCAGAAAGCTCGGTGTTAATCATTTTAATATTCTTTATTGTATCATTGAACATTGTTACCATGAAGTTATTTAGAATATGTATATCTCAGTAGTTCATGGCTACTCCCAATGGTGTTATTATACCACGGGAAATTTGGGTCCAGAGTCTCCGGGTAAGGCCAGATTCTGAGTCTCTTTTATTACGTATCCGGCCTTGGGGAAGGCCATCAAGTTTATATATCACCGGTATCACATACCCGAGTGTACATGTGCCACTCCAGTAAGGTGGCATCTCCCTGTATGCATATTTCCCACACAATACCCACCAAAAGCTTTCCATAGCATAGGTCTGTTGTGATGTTCGGGTCCAATTGATCATTTCTTCAAAATGCATACACATCTGATACTGATCTTGATTAAAATAATCTAATTTATGATAACTCTTGGTATAGCTATGGTTACTACAGGATGATGGCATATCAAAAGTCTTATTACATTTTTCCCAATCTCCGAAATGGAGCCCTCTAGTTTCTTTTCTCCTAAAACACACATATGCCGTTTCCCTTAAATGAACAAAAATCCTTCCTGTTACATTTCGTTCTACACCATATTTTTCTGTCTCGTGCCCCTGTGGTCTTAGTCTGTTCTGATCAAGTGGAATTGCGTGTAGGATTTATCCTTCACCTGTTCTTCCTGGCAGGTGCATGTATAACCAGCAATTGGTGATGTTCAAGGAATATGAGACCTTCTTGAGATCCTTTATGAACACATTGTCATCCCACAAGTCTGTTCCCAAGTCACCTGCAGGTCCAACATATTGTTGATGTATTAATGTAAATATAGTTGCAACAAATAGTCCTCTCCAGAGTTCAGCCGACATCTCCATGGTGGTTTCTGCTGGCTATTTCTTCAAGATTACGTGTAACGGCTGACCGTCCACTGGGATTGCCTTCCAAGGTTTCTCAGGTTCTGGTGCTTTCTTGATTCTGCTGTAATGCGTCCAGCCTCCTTCCCGAGTATGGACTGCAGATTCAGTCGTCAGTAGCACCTGGTATGGACCTTCCCAGCTAGGTTGCAGTTTTTCACTTCTCCAAGTCTTTATCAGGACCCAGTCTCCAGCCTCGTGTGGGTGTTGGCTACCTACCAAAGGTGGTCCTTGTACCAACAGTCCCTGTTTGTGAAGAGAAAGCAAAGACCTAGACAGTGCCAGCAAATATTTCTGAAGGAACAAGTCCCTGAATTCTGGTATGGGATTGCCTAGTTTGGCCAAATAGGGTCTCCCCATCAGCATTTCAAAAGGAGAAACCCCTGTGTCTTTCAGTGGACAAATTCTGATCCTGAGCAGCGCTAAGGGAAGATTCTTTGTCCATGGCAAGCCATTTTCAAGTTGTAGTTTGGTCAAGTGTTTCTTCAGTTCCGCGTTCCATTTTTCAATTTTTCCACTGGATTCAGGATGCCATGGCGTGTGTAATTCCCATTTCACCCCCACCACCTCCATTACCCTTTGCAGAACCTTTTGGGTGAAATGAGTTCCTCTGTCTGAATCTATTGCTTCCATCATTCCATATCGTGGGATAATCTGTTCTAGTAAGATCTTGGTTACTGTGGGAGCTGTGGCTCTTCTAGTGGGATAAGCCTCTACCCACCCTGTTAGTTGATCTTTGATCACAAGCAGGCAATTCCAACCCCCCTTTTCTGGCAACTCAGTGAAATCAATTTGTGCTCTCTGAAAAGGCCAACCCACTAAGGGTCGCCCTCCCATCTCTTTCTTGCGTGCCGTTTTCTTATTTACTTTCAAACAAATCAAACATTTCCAGCAGATGCTCTGAGCTACTGTCCACATCTTCAGACTCCAATAGTGAGGTTTAACGGACATGACCAAGGCCTCCATTCCCCAATGTCCTCCTTCATGAACTTTCTCCAATATTCACCTCATGACAATGGGTGACACAACCTTGACTCCCTCTGATGTCTTCCATCCCTCTGGGGTTTTGACACATCCCTCTTTCTCCAACTCCAACTTTTCCTTTTTCTCTGGCTCCCATTCCTCCCTCTCGTCCTCCTTTTCCAGTATTGGTATAGATACCATTACCAACTCTATTTCCCCTGCAGCTTCCTTCACCCATTTGTCCGCCCATCAGTTTCCCACAACCTCCGGTGTGTTCCCCTTCTGATGTGCGCTCACATGGACGATTGATACTCGACTGGGGAGTTGCAATGCCTCTAAGGCTTGTTCTACTAACTGCACTTGCTCTATTTGCTTCCTATCCGCCTTGATATACCCTCTTTCTTTCCAGATTTTCCCAAACGTGTGCACCACCCCCCATGCATACTTGGAATCAGTCCAAATTGTTACTTCCATCCCCTCAGCCAATTCCAAGGCTCTGGTCAGGGCAAACAATTCACATTTCTGAGCTGACCTAGCAGCTGGGAGTGACCCTTTCTCTATTACCTCACCTTCCCTGGTGACTATTGCAAACCCAGATTTTCGCTTTCCATTTTCCACCCTGCTAGATCCATCTATAAACCACCTCTCTCCCTTCTCCAATGGAGTCTCTTCCAAGTCCTCTCTAACCTTCGTCATGAGATCCACTTGCAATAGACAATCATGGTCTTCCGGTTCCCACGCCTGCCTTCTCCTCTCCAAGAATTCTGATGGATTTAGATTCTTCTCTGTCCCTATTACCACATCAGGACTGGTTCTCAAAATTGTTTCATACTTCAATATCCTCCCTTCGGTCATCCAAGTGGTAGCCAGCTGGCTCAACACTGAGTTGACCTGATGAGGTGAATGCACAACCAAAGCTCCCCCAAAGGTTAACTTTTTGCTCTCCACCACCAACATCGCTGTTGCTGCCACAGCCTGAACACAAACTGGCCATCCTTTCACAACCGGCTCCAAACCCTTGCTTAGGAAGGCTTCTGGCTGGTACTGCCCCCCCTCTTTTGGGCAAGGACTCCAACTGCTGTTTCCTGAGCCACCGCCACATACAAATGAAATAGTAATTTCAGGTTTCACAAGGCTAAAACTGGAGTGGTTGACAAAGCCTTCTTCAGCTCTTCCCACCTTTCACTATCTCCCTCCTCCCATTCTATGTGCTCTCCCTTTCCAGGCAGCTTTCTATGCAAAAATTGTGCCAACACTGTGAATTGGTCTACCCAGATTCTACAATACCCCAATAATCCCAATGCTTTCCGCACGTCTGTCTTGTTCCTGGGAGGAGCCAAGCTCATGATCCCCTTCACCCTTTCAGGGTCCAAGGACCTAACCCCTTGCTGAATGTAATGTCCCAAATATTTCACCTTTTTTTCAACAAACTGAAGCTTCTCTTTTGAGACTTTCAACCCCTGCTCCTTCAGCCAATTCTACAGACTCACAGAAGCTGCTCTCACTTCCTTCTCTTTCTCCCCAGTTAACAACAAGTAATCCACGTACTGAATTAGGGTGATTCCTTTCTCTCTCTCAAACGACACCAATTTTTCTTCCAACGCCTGTCCAAACAACAAAGGGCTCTCGGTATATCCCTGAGGAAGTACTGTCCTCCTCAACTGCTGTTTCCTTCCACTCTCAGGATCATTCCATTCAAAGGCAAACAAGTCTCTACTCCTCTCCTCCAAAGGGCACGCCCAAAAGGCATCCTTCAGATCTATCACAGTAAACCATTTGTCTTTGGGGGGGATCCGCCCCAAGATGGCATAGGGTTCAGGAACCATTGTGAATCTGGGAACCACTATCTCACTGATCCTCCTCAAATCATTAACCAATCTTTACTTCCCATCCGTTTTTATTACTGCTAAAACTGGTGAATTGAACGGTGACATAGTAGGTTCCAACAGTCCTTGTTTCAATAATCTGTCAATCACTGGTTTCAACCCTTCCCTACCTCTCTTACTCAGATAATATTGTGGAGTCCACAGTTTAGTTATCCCTGGTTGTATCTTGATCTGAATGGGCTGTACTGCCATCCTACTAACCCCTTCACCTCCTGCCCACACATCTGATGATATCTTCTCCTCATCTTCCGTTGTTAGCATACACATGCGAACTTCCTTCCTTCTATCCCACAATTCTATTCCAAAAACATCCAACAAGTCTCTTCCTAGCAAGTTCACCCCTGAATCTGGAATATACAATATTTCGGTTTCAGTAACAACATCATTCAATTCCAATCTCACCTCTTCCAAAATCTTGACCTCTTGGGATTTCCCACTCACCCCAACCACCTTTAAAGTCTGCTTTGACCTGCATGCTCCCTCTACCGGATCGCATACAGATGTCCAGCTTGCGCCGGTGTCGATCAGGAACAGCCGTTCCTGATGGTCATGACCCACTAACACATTTACCAATGCCTCGCCGCGGGTCCCCCTTGGGGAGCCGGAACTTCCCTAATCGTATAGGGCATAGCTTCATTCCTCTGGGGTTTTGGGACATTCGCGTGCAAAATGTCCCTCTTTCCCGTATCTGAAGCAAGTTCTACTCTGGGATGGCCATTGGAATCGACTGCCTCGATTGTCCCCTGGACCTCCTCACCTAACTGGGGGTCTCCACTCCCTGCTGGGAAATTTTTCATCTCTCTTGGCCTCGGATCTGACATCTGGGTCTCCCTGTTTTTCCTAACTTCATTTTTGGCTGCAGTTTGCACAGCAGCTACCATCATCTGAGACTTCTGTTTGGTTTTAACTGAATCTCGGTCCACAAAAACTTGTTGGGCTGCTCTCATCAAATCTGTCATGCCCAAATCAGTCCATCCCTCTGTCTTCTGGATCTTTTTCTGGATATCTGGCCATGCTTTGGTGACGAATTGCATCTTCAGGAGAGTCTTGAAGGCAGGGGTTTCTGGCTCCACTCCGGAGTACTTGGTTCACCCTTCATGGACCCGAGCACAGAAATCCCCCGGGGACTCATCCTTTCCTTGTGTTATTTCAAATGCTTTGGTCAAGTTTTTCCCTTGAGGGATGGCCAATTTAATTCCTTCAATGATCATGTGTTTCATGTCTCTCATGTGCTCCCTATGAGCGTTGTCATTGATGTTCCAATTTGGATCGGCTATGGGGAACTTTGTGTCTGCAGCCACTGCTCCCTGTTGCCCTGCATGTCTCCTATCCCAGGCAGCTATTGCTGCCCTCCTAATGAGGTTCCTCTCTTCGGGGGTGAAAAGGTGTCCAAGAATATACATCAGTTCTTGGTATGTGTATTCATTGGGCCCCAGAAACAATTCCAACTGTTCCGCCACTTCATGAGCATTCTCATGGAGTTTCGGAAGGGTCTTTTTCAGATCCTGTAACTCAGCAGATTTTATGGGGACAGCCACGAAAACGGTGACTGGATTCCCCTGCACATTCATGCCATTTGGGACTTCTCTGACTGGGAAAGCCGACATGGGATTGGCCAATCTTCCTCCTAGAAGCAAATTCTCTAGGTCCTTGTTTAATTGAGCCAGTTCCCTTCTGAGTCCTGGATATGCAGGTGGAGGTGGAGCCTGGGCAACTGGAGCCGGCAGGGGTGGTGGTGCCAGGACTGCCGAAGCTGATGCCAGTGGACTTCCCATCCAGTCCTCAGTTTCGCTTTCCTCCACCTTGCTGACAAAGTGTCCTACTTCTGTTTCTGGTGGAACTGGACCTTCAAAGTGAGCATGATACCATACCTCCACATAGGGTATTTGCTCCTTCATCCGGTGTTTCACTATATACTCTTTCAACTGAGTTATCCAGTACGTGCTGGTATTCCCTTCGGGATCCCAGTGGTAAGGAAACTAAGGGTCTACTAGGGGATACTTCGGCCACCTATATTGGCATAGGTAGATCATTTTCTTTTTCTCTAGACTCCGAGTGTAAGTCCTCAGATGGGGCAATGACCATTGTTGTTGTAGTTGACCCAATCGGGAGTCAGTCAGAATCAGCCTTCTCGGGGTCTTTTCTATCTCAATACCCGTTCCCTCTTGGAACGTCTCACACTTGCTTTGTCCCTTTCCCATTCTCCACGCTGCCCGCCAACAATCTCCCAGAGATTCCCAACTCAGGGATTTACACTGTTCTCCAGCAGTCGCTGGATTCCCAGAGTTTAAGGACAGTATATCCCTTCTTCTATCCCAAAAGGCAACAAACTCACCTGATTACCCCTGGACTCCCGGAGATGAAAGGACTGTGGGCGGCCCCACTTCAGGTGATCAACGACACTCCCAGAGCGTCAGGCCGGCTTCTCTCTCTCTTATTTCCAAGGATCGTCTTTTGAGTGCAGTTACCCCAGGATCCAATTGAGACAAGGGAGGGGCCCCTCTACAATGGGAGGCGGTGGCACCACATTTACCCAGTCCCTTTTCACCAGTCGAAATTCTGTTGGGGCCCACATTGAGCGCCAAATTTTGAGGTGAAAGCAGATAAAAAAACACCAAAAGATTTGTTGATCCAAGGAAAACAAGGTTTTATTCACGTGTCTGCAGAGACAGGTTCCCTCAGGCATTGAAGTAACACAGAGTAAAATTCAGGCAGCATTTTTCTCCCCACTTACGAGGACTTGGCTCACATTCTTTCTGTTTTCAAATTGACACATATATTTTGAAGGTTCCTACTAGCTCCCTATCTAGCAAAAGTAGTTACATGGTTTCTGACATCGCAGCACTTTATTACATTTCCCCATTGTTCTAGCCTTATCTTGTTTTTCCTCTTGTGCACAAACTGGAACACTTTCTTAATTTGCAGAACTACTGAGTTTGAGACACACTTCTTTATTCAATTCAATGGGCCATCCAACATGACTTCGGTTCTGCTCATACTTTTGTTCTAGAGGACCCAATTTTTATTTCCTAATTGACTCCATTTTGTTTTCCAGAAATATTCATTGCTTCCTTTAATTTATGTACTTCAGTATCTTCAAGGATGTCATTCCTTCTGCTTTTGACTTGTTCAAGATATAGGTATGTACAGCTAGATTCCCAGCTCCCAACTTTACTGCCTGAACTTGGCAAATTTCCTGTTAGTTTCTGGAAGATCTAAATTTCTTTTTTTCATCAACTAGCATGCAGGTTTATCTGAAGTTCACTTTCTTCAGCTTCATCCTCTGAGAAAGACGTACTATGGCCAAAGATTTTATTTCTGGCTTCCCACATCTGTCAACACGACCCATTAAGTTTCAGTTTCCAGACTTCGTATGAAATCAGAATCCAGTTTCTGATTTTAGCTGAACTGTTTTCCAAAGCACTAATTTGGGATTCCAAAGGGGAACAAATGGCTTTAGTATACTTTTCTAATGGCATTTTAGAAATTTCATATTTTACTTGCTATCTGAAATGCAATGGATTCTTTAACTGCCCACATTTCTCCAGGAATTCTCTTTTGAGCATTTTTTCACAGATAAACAATTATTATTCTCAGTCACATTTTTGGCAGCTTGGCTCAGTCCAGGTGTGAAAACACAGTAATACTTAAAAAAAAAAAACATGCAAATGCACGTGGGCCTTTTATTTCTATCTGGAAAACAATGTGCTTTTTATTTCTTGCATTAGAGAACTGTTTTTTATCCAAACTAACACCTTTTATCGTGATTTTGAACAGTATATATGTTCTTTCAAATGTACACTTTGCAGAACTTGACTTTTCTATCTTTCTAAAACATTAAAATAATGCCTGCTATAATGCTAGCAGTTGCTTTGATTAAGTGCTTTTTATACAAATCTCCATCTGACAAAGCTCGGGACTACTGCTTTTTAAAGTTCTCATTCTAAAGAGAATATAGGTAAATGAATACCCTCTTTCAATATTAATATTGAATTGATTCCTTTTTTTAAAAAATCTGTACATAGATGCAACATAGAATAGAATGGGTTTAATATAACCATTATTTGCAGATTATTGCAGTTGTCATTTCTCAAATAATCTAAATTAGAACAAATTGTCACAAATTACTGGGTAAATTCTAGGCAAGCTGAAAACAAAGCAGAGAAAGAAAGCATCCCTGAAAAATAATCACATAACCCTGCAGTGCCTAACTATAAACTGATAGAGAATTTTTATCCTTTAAAATGAAATTATATGCCTAGGGTTAATTTATGGAGAGCCTTCTCTCTAGTGCTTTCTTATTGTTTCTTTTTTCTCTTTTCATGATCTTAGAGGTAAGGAAGAGAGAAATGACATGGGTAAAGTTAACTTTGATTGGATGATAATTAGACAGCATTCTGTAAAAATATAAGCAAAATAGAGAAGTGAAAACATTTTATACTTTACTGTAATGTAGCTGCTGCATTCTTTTTGCTAATGGGATACAATCCCTGAAACATATAATCCCCCATGCCTGACCCACCTGGGCAACTATACTAAATCTTATATACTATATAAAATATCCTCTATATATGTTCCTTAGGTAAATAAGATTCATTATTTGGTCACTGGCTTCATACAAAAAAACCTCATCAAATGCTAGTGCAAGATCAAGTATTTCCCAAGTATTCAAATTAAATTATTTATCATGGTCTTTGATGAGCCTTTGTTTCCTAAGTGTTTCTTCCCTTATATTTCTGCTGATGATGCCTTCATAGAATCATAGAATTGCAGTTACAGGGGTATAGGTGATCTAATAAGTCTAATTTTCTGTTCAGAGCAGAAATCCCAAAGTGACTTCTGCCTTTCTTTGCTTGAATTTATTTGGTGAATGGCAGCCTACTACCTCTTTAACTCATTGGTTTCACACCAAGTTATTTTTAAATTATAAATGTTTCCTGATATTCAATTGGACTCTTCCCTCATCTCATTTAAAGACATTATTCTGCACCCGAGAATGATAAAGAATAGAGATTCTATTATTCTTTTTCAAGTCCTTCCTAAATCTTCTTGTTCTTTAGGCAAGAATAATAAGATCAGACAAGAATATGAAGCAGGACTTCTAGAATTTGTACCAATTCTTTCATGAAGAGTGACCACAGAATGCCCTTGCATTTTTCTCTATAAAACTGAGTAGCTTGTTGTATCTCCATGTGTGAGTTTCTGCTTTCCCCACATGTTGTGCTTGTGTCTGTTGGTATGCATATGTGCTTTGAGAAGCATAGGCTTAGCTGCATACCAATACGGTCAGTCTTAAATTCATTTATACAACTTGTTCCCAAAATTTTGTTGGGCTGGACAAAATAAAATTAATAATGCTTAATTAATTCCAAAGCTTTGTACAGCTCCATTGATTACTCCTTCCCCTTCTCTCCTCTCCTGCCAGTTTTAATACTTTCTTTTCCTTTCCTTCTTTCTGTTGTTTCAGCTGAAAGGAGAGAAGGGGATTTGTGTATATGTATACTTGCATTTTTCTCCCTACATAGTAAAGAAAATATCTGCAATGTGCAAATAAGGGGAAAAAACCCTCCTGGTGTGTATGTGTGTGTGTATGTGTGTTATTTATTATTGCAGTTGTCATTTCTCAAATAATCTAAATTAGAACAAATGATCACAAATTACTGGGTAAATTCTAGGCAAGCTAGAATAGCTTCAAGTGTGAAGCTAGAAAGCACTGGTGTGTTCTATATATATATATAGGCAACGTTTCGATGAAGTCTCATTCATCACCTTCAGGCTTGTTTCTTCAGCTCTGTGCTTCTCAGAGTAATGTGAGCTTGCAGTTTTATATATGGGAGGAGGGCTTTGCCATTCTCTTGTTGGTTCAACAAGAACCAACAAGAGAATGGAAAAGCACTCCTCCCATATATAAAAAGCACTACAGAAAAAATCAGCAAGATCCTCCAAAAACACAACATTAAAACAGCATTTTGCACAAACAGAAAAATATCCACCATCCTAAGAAACCCTAAAGACAAAATCGAGTTAGAAAACCAAGGAGTATATGAAATCCCTTGCATTGCCTGCCCCACCACATGCATAGGACAAACTAACAGAAGAATTAGTGCACGCATTGAAGAACACAAGAACTCAATCAAAAAAGATGAACTGACCTCTTCCCTGGTCCAACACCTCAAAGCCACAGAACATGAAATTGACTTTAAAAATACCAGAACTATTGCCAAAACTGAACATTTCAACAGCAGAATAATCAGAGAAGCCATAGAGATAGAAAAACGCCCACACAGCATGAATAAACGAGATGATACCTCCCACCTACCAACCATTTGGAAACCTGCCCTCATTAATAAACGAGTACCTAACATGAAGAATGACACCAGACCCACACCCACAAGTGCCACACAAGATGCTACCACCACATTTCCACATAGAAAAAAGACTTACACCCACACAGAAGATGAGACACAACCACGAACCAGAAGCTGTACCGCAGCTGCACCACTATCTGCTTCAAACCCCTCTGACCCATACAAGAAGCGAACTGACACCCACCATGAAGATGTGGCACGACCATGAACACGAAGCCAAACAACAGGATCACAGCTCACCAGCTCAAATCCCGCAGCAACTAAGATTAACCTGAGCACAACCAAGCCCCCACCTAAACAGAACACACCCCCAGCCAATCAGAACACAGACAACCCCTCTACCAATCAGAACACAGCCAAACCCCCAACCAATGAGAACACACCCCCACCCAATCAAAACACAGTCAAGCCCCCACCCAATCAAGTCACACCCCCACTAGCAGTTAAAAGGAAGAAGCAACTGCAAGCTCACATTACTCTGAGAAGCTCAGAGCTGAAGAAACAAGCCTGAAGATGATGAATGAGACTTCATCGAAACGTTGCCTAGATACTTCGAATTTTATGTGGGAGAAAACCCAAATAAGCTTTTACAACTTTAAAAGCACAACTGTAATGACGTGGGAAAATTCCTGAACAAAGCTGAATACCATATATATATATCTTGGCGATGTTTTGGCGAGGTCCCACTCACCATACTCAAACTGGTGCTTGCAGCTTCGTGCAAGCTCGCACGACCCGAACACACCTAGACCTACATATACGCATACGTATACGTATACATATACATATACATATACATATACATATACATATACATATACATATACATATACATATACATATACATATACATATACATATACATAT